>JARLTB010000134.1:5080000-5112500 GCA_030141615.1 Unio pictorum
AGGCAAGGCGTCACTGGCTATTGTAGCTATGTAGAATTGATATTATATAGACCATAAATAGATCGCAAGGAAATTATAGACATGCCGTTATCACGAAACATATTACTCTAGGCTACTTGTTAGAACATTTCAGATTTGACACTTCCATTCAGAACATTATGTTTCTCTCTCTCTAAATACAAGTCTGCATTTTTATCCTTTACACACGAGAGGGGAAAGGAAAATAAGGATTCCTAGGAAATCATGTACCATTTTAACATCATTTACAAAAAGGGGACTATTATTATTTTTTTTCGCTTTTCCTTTTGCATATAACATTTATGATCATTGAATGAGGAGACATTCGTCATTGATCTATATGCCTGCGGTTGAAAGAATGTTTATATATTCGTATTATTGGGCCATTGGTGGATCATAATTACACAGTTTGATATAGCAATAGCATTGGTATATAAATTTGCATTACACCCATAATTTAAATACCATGCTAGTTTAATATATATATATATATATATATATATATATATATATATATATATATATATATATATATATATATATATATATATATATATACATACATATATATCTTCTACTGAGATTGAATTCATTTCCCTACCAATACAGTCATCTTGTCTGTATGATAAAAGCGGCAAAATAGTTACCACTAAGCTCCTTTATTTGGTTTATTGTACTTACTGTCATTCTGCTATATCTATTGATTCAATAAGACCTATATACAATTCTTTGCTAACAAAAACTTTGCAATGTGTGATTTTGATATTAAAAAAACAGATTGGCACTAGTAAATGGAGTGTTAATATTATATATCCTTCATACATAGGGTACGTAGTTGACCACATTGTTAGATCCTTCAAGTTTGGAGGCAAGGGAAACTTGCACGTAGTCCTAAATCCCATAATATGAAAGACACAAGAACTTGATCTAGGTCCATATTTTATTAGGCAAACGTTTGGATTCACATTGTCGTTGAAGTTAAAAAAGATTGCGAAAGTATGATAATACAAATATGACACTTATTGCCTTATTTTATGCCATTTCACTATAGTATTTAAGACTACAAAAACAAATTCAAACGAAATAAGTACTACATCTTTTGTCGGTTGTTTGGCTTATAGATGGTAATTGTTGGTGTATACTTACTATATATCTTTTACATCTAAATCACTAATGTTTTACGAAGACGATGAAAGACTTTGGGCACGGTGATTCTATGGTAGAGATTATTGACGGAATCTACAAAGTTGAAGCTCTGAGTTACTTGAATCATCAAGCACGATGGACTAATGACAGTGTAAAATCCAGCGATCATGTAATGCTCTTTACGAAGTAAGTTTATGTAAATTATGTGTAACCATATATTGCAATTGTACATTGTCTTCCGGTGGCAGATGTTCAACATAAAACACAAAATATATTTCAGACACGTTTAGGATTGATCCACAAATATAACTAACTGTTCCAAATAGTCTCGTTAAAGTATCATAGATAGTAACAACGTTGTAAACCAGTGTATATTAAAACTGCTACTGTCTGCTAAGGTTTCTGTCTCTCAATGTGTTTTAGATTGGTCGATTGAGCACAATGGTATATTGATGCAATACAAGGCCAATCCGAATATGTTATTCGGGCGTGATTATTATTATTATTATTGTTATTATTATTATTATTATTATTATTATTATTATTATTATTATTATTATTATTATTGACGCTCATCATGTTAATTATATGAATATGTTTCGCCTTTCTAACATATATCGATGCAAGAAACTCAAATTTTATCAATGACACACAACGTTCCCTACTTGCTCAAAATTGCCCTTTAAACGTTATTGGCTGCAAACCAAAACTGGCGTCAATACTGCTTATTCTCCAAGACTGATATACCCCATATAATATGAAGGTCATATTTGGATAAAGTAAGATAATCATGTTATATTATTATATTGTTGTTTTCCTATTGGCAGTACCATAGCTTGGTACGTTCGTTATGCAAAAGAAGCATAAAGCAATTGAAGTGATTTAATTTCTTATTTTACTCCTATATTGATAATGCATTACTATAAAAAAAATGTTAAATCCCGTACATTGCTTGGCGTTTTCCGAATAGCAAAACACGTAAACCTGTTTTCAAATTATGTCACCGTGGCACTCATTTCTTCTGAGTAATTGTTGATCGCACGTGCATTTCGCAGGCACTCTGGATATTTACTAATTGATATTTAAATCCCAGCAACATATGTATCAGTAGTAACACATATTCAGAATTCACTATCACCTAAGTCTTTCATAGGCTACACATGTTCTAGAAAGTATAATGACAAAATGAGCGAATACACGAAATGTCATTTTGACAAATATATTGTCATGTATCGGTTCCTATTATGTTTAGATTTTCTATCAAACAATTGTGATTTTTTTAAAATTACCTTTACATTTTAATGTGAGACAAAGATAATTTGGTCATAAGCACAATGACGTTAAAGTTCCTCTCGTACGCAATAGTTTGACTTTTCCATCTGGCAAACTATGCCAAACATGTGTAGGAAGGAGATACAAATTCTGTCCCCGCCCCAATATTTAATAGTTTAAATATGTAGCTGGCATTGACATCTTCCAAACTTCCAAGCTATATGTGCTTATTTGCTAATGAAAAAATGTTCAATATGAGATCGGAAAAACTCAAGCTAGTCGTTAAGAATATTTTTATATATACAGATATGATTTGTATGAAGGAAGAACTGGTAACACTATGTACGGTATGTACACAGTTACATCTCTCTATTTCTCTCTCTCTCTCTCTCTCTCTCTCTCTCTCTCTCTCTCTCTCTCTCTCTCTCTGTTTTTGTGTATTGATCAAACTGTTAGAAACCAATGTCGCATTATATGTCTTACGAACTGTCGAAATGTCACAAATACAATACTCGCCAGGGTAATATTTGTTTATTTCAATATCAATATAATTCCAAATCAAAGGTACATCAAGGTCGCTACCAACCTATTCGGACATACACCTATAAGATAATACAACACGCATTTTCGTTCGAAACATTTAATGTTGAACATCTTATTTGTTATCTGCTTTCCAACTAATTATACTTTTTGTTCATTGTAAGTTTACAAAAATAACTACTTTTCAGTGAAATATGAACTGGAATCCATACCTTGATGGATGTTTGATGGAATTCATTGTTCAAGTTGTTATTAACATATATTATCATTTCTTACATTTATTAATTTAGATTGTGAAAACATAAAATGTCTTTAATGTATTTCTTCAAATGTAATATAGTGGCTTTCAACCAACATGACATGTGTATCAAATGTTTAAAATATATTTTGTTCCTCTCACAATGAGCACAGAATACATGGCTGAATCTTTCTCCTTTCCTTCTGATATTAAAGTGATGTAAATAATAACTGATTGTCACCGTATTGACACTATCCCCTTAACATGATGTTTGCTGGACTGAGTATTTCGGGTAAACGTCAATTTGTCACACGTTTAATTGAATACACATCACATTTTTTCATCCGTCTACCAAAATATATCGTATGGTGTCACTAAAATGAAAATCGGCTATCCGTCAAATAACGTAGAACAGAGATAATTTCATCTGCAGAAGATATTTATTTTAAGTACGATGCGATTGCGACGGAATTTAGTCAAACACCTCTTTTCATCTTCGATAACATGTCAGAAGAAGTAGAAGAAGAGATTATGTTTGACTGAAACGAAACTTACAACATTGTAATGCCATTATCTGTTGCATTACACAAAATATACATATCTATTATAAACCAGTTTCAAAAAAATCGTACGATGCTTTATTTTCAAAACACGCCAATTAATTCAGATTCCGTTTCGTAAACAAAAGATACACCTTTAAAAGACGATGGGATTGTGTCAGAATGTAGTTAAATATATCTAATCATCTTAAATACTATCATCTTAGATAACAATAAGAGAAGAGGAAAAAACAAGGTATGACATTTTAGTTAATACGGAGATTATATCATCTGAATAGCATTATCGTTTGCATTATCCATTACGCAATCATTTTTTCTAAAATATAAGTCACAACTCATCATCACTAACAATGTCCCCTTTATGTGGTAATATTAAAGTCCAGTACATAAATCTCATAGGAAAATGCTATGCCAAGTGTCCATCAATTTATTTGAAAACATAGTTTCAACTAAATCCGACGATATTGTACTTTCGCTACATGTCAATTACCTCGAATCATTTTTTTCATCCTTCAACAAACTAGAGTTGTTTTAACAATGTATTATATGGCATGATCATAACTAACAGATCAATAGATTGACACAAAGGAAAATGCATAACATTTTATACCATTGCGATATCGGTGCTCTACGCAGTGGAAACAATCTCTCATTTCAAAATTGGATCCTAATGCTGAAGTTAAAGCAAAGGAGAATGAAATACTCCCGAAACGACGTCGTCAGAGGACCAAATTACCACGAAAAGCCCCATCCTATGAAACAGTAAAAACCGTAGTAAAAATATGTACACTAAGATACATCTTCTTTAAGAACGAAAGGATATCATGATTCAAGGACGTGAATATATTCCAGACATCAATGCCTCTCCAAAACGATACTTGCTTAATTTGACCAAATGCATCTGCTTTATAATCTGATGACAATATGAAACCCATTTCTAAAGAAAATTCTCCTCGTGTAGCAACATCTTTTTTAACGACTGATCTTGCTGATTTTAAAATGAAACCAAGCCCAAAACCAAAATACTATCAGAACCGGATTTTTTTCAAAGTTTAATGGGTGTATTCAAACAACACCTGTCTCACTTCATGCCGTTAAAAATATTTGATCGCCGTATGCAGAATATCATGACGTTGATAAGACGTGCGGATGATTGGTGCAGACGAATTCTAGTATCAAAACTGATTGTGTGCCTTAATAACTTTCGAGAAGGAAACGAAACAAATGATTGTTCAGCATGAAAGATATTTAAAAATGAGGATATGGTCAATATTAGAATTGAGTTATTTGATGACTACGTTTAGATGCCATGGGATAATTAGGAAAGAAGGATTACATAGAACACTCTTTTAATGAAATGCATCATCCAGTACCATAAAATTGATGGAAAGAAAAAGGCTCATGTTCCTTAGCACCAAATGATGATGCAAAACTTTACGTACAACCGAATCATATCAAAAGAAGATCGCAGAAGAAAAGTGTTTTAAACTTGGACTTCTCAAAAAATTAAGCCTTGTAGAACAAATATGATGTTAATTCTTAACTGAACGGGAGAAAATCACAAAGTATGGAAGTCATAAGATATAAAGATGCCGGCAAAATAGTGACCACTTCAGAGCAACTGCTGGTTAGGGACGTGTTTAAAACTTGTGCTCTGCTGCTAATACAAAACTTAAACGAGTACGGTTAGCTGCAGATATAGTAACAATAATACGCACATAATACGTTATGGTAACCCATATAAATTAGCGACGTCAGCCTCAATTGGATGGCATCGATCATCAATATCAAACCAATGTGTTCATGTTTCGTTTTGGAGCATATTTGAGGTTAAACATATTTGGGTTTTTTTGGAACTTATCAAGAGGCCCTTCTCTAAGTTCTAAAACTAATGCTCCGATTAATTAAAGTTGTCCGTGGATTGAATTATGCTGTTTTGCGATGGAAAAACGTTCTGCATTATATTATATATCAGCATTGGTTCTTGTTTGGGTGAGCAAAATCAAATTATGCTCGAAGAACACCAACAGCAATGAGTTAATTTAAGTGTATTTTTGTTAACCTACTGAATTCAAAGACGTGCTGAATTGTATGTTTGTGTACTCAAATTTGTTCGCTTCACACGCTTGGCCTCAGCATAGCTTCATCTTCTACTCTACAGCATCAAAGAGGTGGAATGAGAAATATAAATCATTCAGACCTTTAAACACGATCAGAGAAAGAATATGAAAAGACGATCAAGTGAACAAGTAGACTTATTTCATTACAACACGAAATGGCAGCACTAAGAGTCACTAACAGTCGGAACTCGACCATTTCGTAATTCCACCATCCATAACGACGAGGCAAGAAAACGGAATGGAGGAATTTAATCTCGAATTGCCCATGTATATTTCAGTCCTTTTTTAATTTGCAATCAGAGTACAGACCGACGATTACATAGACCATAATAACATTTTAACTACAAGTTAAAATACTTATCGACGACAAAAGCAATCAACCAACCACATACACTGCTTGTTCAGTAGCAGCAGAGGGGGCGAATCAGACTTCTCTAATTGGGGTAGATTTTAAGCAAAACATTTTAAGTTTCCATTTACCTAAAGGAGCCTTAACGATTTTAACGCATTATTTGTCAACTTAACGGTTTCTCAAAACCTCTTGGGGAAGTACCTTGCCAATGGAGCGTAAAAAAAGCGTCGACGAGGCAAATTCTTCGAAGACGCCATTGTCGCCGCATGTGCTGCTATGGTGTTAATGATGAAAATCGCTACGATGAAAGTACTTAGGATTTCACAAACAGACTAATTTGTAGAACCTCGACTTGTAAATCAATTAGATTATTAGACTGGTCAACGAGTTTGAAGTTGATTCTCGTTAGCGAATTATTATGACATCGCATATAGACTGGATTAACCGGTGACTCAATAATTAGAAATCCTGGAGGAGCTGTTGGTGCAAATGAATATAAAATATATCCCTGCTGAGCTTGATTTGATCGCTCTAGATTTATTTGATAGCTTCCTTCGATAACATCACATACTAAAATGAGCACAATCACCGAGGATATATTCACGTTGAAAGGAGCGATATGTCGGTCGCCTCCGTCTGGGTCATTATTATGTTTAAGGATTTTTATTTCGGTTGATGTTGTTTTTTTCCATGCATCATGAATTATTTTAAAATCAACATCGATGGTGTCACTGAGAATTTTTTTTTAGATCTGGTACGTTATATCCTGGTAGTTTGAATGTTGGAATATCTTTAACGGGGATTTTATAGTCTGTTGCAAATGTTGTTCTCGATAGGGGATTATTATCATCTAATATATCTTGAATAATTTTCAAATTAAATATTTCCATATCGTCGATAATTTTGTTGCATGTTTCTACGACGCTGATAAATTCATCTCGGGTAAGAGTACCAGATTTAAGAGGTATTAATAACAGTGCAAAATTATTATTCATCGCTGTGAAATTTTCAACGATTTTAGGTTCGTCAATAAAATGATATCCCTCTATTTCCTCCCCTTCCTTCTCTCTCCCAGCTGGTTGGTATCCAAGACCCAAAAAATCTATAGTAATTCTGTGATCTTAATAACTCTTTATTGTATTATTGGGTTTTATCCTGTCGGTGATATAATCAGATTTTTGTGGTTCAGGTATTTGATGAGCTGTCCGAGGTGGTATCTCAGGCCATCCCAGTATTGTTCTAATAGAACTCTGATAAATATATACGACATAATTAGGTGATTTTATCTTACTCGCAGACGACAACGTCGGCTCGTGAACCGTTATAGCGATTATCGATTCTGTACCAGTAATTGATTTTATTCTACGCTGGAATTCAGCATTGATTTGTTCGATTTGATATGATCCGGTTGGTATTGAAACAACGTTCTGGAGTCCAGTCTTCGCGATTCTTATTCGCAAATACCAAAGAATTATTCGGTTGTAGACCACCAAATGATTTTGATCTGATATTAGGCCAACTATGGTATACTCGTAATTTTGCCAGCGCTATCTCCTTCACGAAATCGGAGAAGGGAAATTCACACTGAATTCAGGATTCGTTGATATTATTGAGATCATGCTGGTTTGTACTGGGTTTGTGTTCTTCACTATTCGTTGAAGTAATTCCTGCGGTGTTGTCATTGTTATTATACTCATGTTGTCGCTCTAATTTTGACATCGCGGAATCATAAATACTGACCATCGATGAGAACTCACTATCTGATATAAATGTATCATCGAACGACGACGATATCATCGAAGATAATTGCGAGTACGCGGTTGATACAACATGAAATTTAATTATATAGTCTTGCTCTTTACTCTGGCTGCATGATGATATTTTTTTGTTGTTATCGAAATTATTCCCGCGATTGTTGTCGCCGCGGATATACAAATTTGAACAGCTATCGGAGCAATCATTGTCGCCGAAGATAATATAATATCAGCTCCGGTGATTACACCACTCACCGAGTATACGGTAACATCAACTGCGGTGATTCTTCGTTGGTATCTTTTAAGTTTCATTGCATACTCTTCAGTGAACCCTTTGAGTTTAGTCTGAAACTCTCTGGACTGCTCATAGCGATATTGAGATACAGAAGGTATCGTTGATGTTGCCATTTTATTTCCAAATCAGTTTACGATTTCAATTGAAACCGTTATTTACTTAAATCCGCTACGAATTTCACATACCACGTTGTTGAAACCCTAACCAAATTTTTATCAGTAGATGTTATCGTTGACTTTTCAGTTGAATCCTTGTCGATGATCGTTGAAATCGTATTGTTGACCCCGGATGAACTCGACGATGATATATTAAATTGAGTCGGTGTCACTAGTGTTAATCGATAATTGCCTTTGATGGTTGCAGTGATACTTATTATATTGTCTGTAGGAGTCCACGCAAATGATCCGTGTAGGATCGTATATACTAAATTGTTGGTTTTCTCATGAGGAATTTTTGTTTTTTAAATGATTGTTATCATCCTCGGAAAATCATCTTTGATTGCTTCGATGAATTTTTTCGTCTCATCGATGGATTTTTTAATATCAGGGAGTTTTATTTCAATTTAATCCAACGTGGTTCCAATAAATTTATCTACGATGTTTCTACGAAATTTTGAAAACTGTTTTCCGTTATCTTCAATTCTAGACTGAAGTGTTGCTAGTTCCAACACAGAATTTTTTAAATCATCGTTGAGAGTTTTTAATCTATCTGTAATCGTCGAAAAAAGTACACCCGGTTTGAGTTTACCCTGATCGGAAAATAGCGCAACGGTGTTTTCGATTGCGTTTCGTTGTTTAACCAAAATATCATCCAGAGAAACATTACTGGTTTTTAATTTACCCTGACGATCTTGAAATACAACTATTTCCCTGGGGTCAACACTTGTTAAGTTCAACGTCTCAGCTATTTCATCTTCGATTATTCTCTTTATATCACCGGTTGCAACGCCATCGGGTTCGGGTTTCTTCAGCGTTGATAAAGATCTCCCCCAAATATCAATCATGTTATTTTATAATCTCTCTCTAAAATCTCTTCGATTTTCGCCAGCGATTACTAATGTATTCATTTAGGACAACATGTGGTAGTTTTCCAGATGTTGAAATAGCGTCAAGGACATTTAATACTTCGCTGCGGCATATTGGTGGATCATTCATTTGTTGTGTTGGTAGCGTGGAATACCAAGTCTTCTTTGAAAAATTTTTTAAGCGATTTATATAACGCATAAATTCCTTCGGCGGCGCTAATCCATCTGAATCGAAATAAACAATCCCGCGTGGATCAATAGCTTATGCAACCCAGTGAGTTCCAGGTCCGTTGCTGTTATCGAGATTAATAATACCGGTTTCAACACTGTTTGGTTGTGTCGGCAACTGATCTTTCATAAAGACACCTCTGAAGCTTTTAATCGCCAATTTTTTAGCAGCATCGAGTAAATCAAAATTGGACATTGGCACTAGTAAACCGCTCCTGGGATTCACAGGCCGCTTCCTTTGTACCACGTGTCCTGCTAGTCTTAGACCATTTCCCTTTTTTTATATCCCTTCCCAGTTGCCTTTTTCAGTGCCATCCCTGCCGCGGGACCAACGGCTCCTAACGCTGCCGCTTTAGCCACCGCTGGGGCTGCTGCTGCAATCAAAGTCGGAATTGCAGCTAACAACGGGAATATACCGCCGGTTTTAATCATATGTTTGATAGCAGCCGCAGAGAGAATGATCTGAACACCTTTTTTATCCTTGAAAGCATCATTGAAGTGTTTTACTTGACGAGTTGTCAGCGACAACTTATTCGCCCCGCCAGTGATCTGATTGTGTTTCAACGTGATTTTGGTTCCACATCGCTTAGCCGATTCTGATTGCAATTTCTTGAGTTCACCGGGAGTTAACGCAACACTGATATGACTGTATGACATTATACAATAACAGACTAATTCTAAATCGCCGATTCAATGGAAAAATCGAGAAAATTGTTTACGATTTCAACAAGGATTTTCAATTACATGTTTTCTACTGGCGCATCTACCACTCTCATTCTTCCGCCAACACCTTCGAGTAGCATTGATTTGTCGCTGAGAATGACAGCAACCGCTCTATAATTAGAAATAGCACCACGAAGCACATTAGCTCTAAAGTGTATATCAACGACGGATTGTATTGTTAAATCAAGATGTTCCAAGGAAAAGTAATAGACTGGGTATAAATTCTTAAAATCCAATTGTGATATTTGCAGACAACTATCGTCATTTTGATCGCGTGCCATAAACGACAACAACCTGAGATACTCGCGAGCAATATGATTTTGACCGTAATCAAGTTGTACATCTTCGGATGGTTCCTGCTGGCCGTTTATTCTCAGTGAGACGTCTTTAACACCTAATTGATCAAATATCAGATGGCTGAAACGTTGATCGCCAACTCGTGTGTTATCTTGTAACGCAATAAATATATGACGTGGCGCAGCAACGCCTTGTTTTGATGCTAGGTTCCACGTGAATAACCAGTTCATATTTGATTGTTTAACATCTGTACTTACCGTTAGCCAACTTAGTAATGATTGTCCTCCTTGGTCCATAAATGATAATAATCGTTCTTCTGCGGTGATTGATGGAGTCAACACTGGCATCCACAATGATAGTTTTGTTAAAATAACTTTACCAGCATCAGCATCTGGATTTGCAGCATCTGCTGGAATCCTCCAAATTGCGTCGTTATCATCACTCTTTCGCACGAGTGCTGCTGTATGCTTTGCTCCGTTTATAACTTTTCGAACATTTCTACATAATTCAAATATATGATGTAGTGGAATCGACCATGCGAATGATCTACGCGCTCCTCCCAACATTGATATACGTGTTGCAGCTCCGAGATTGAAATTAGGATCAGCATTTATAATCATATCCTCGATACCAGCAGCACCACCAGCACGATCATATGGTCGTGTTACAACAAATTGATTTCCTCCAGCGGTATTTTTAACATCCTTTGCAAACATCATAGAAAGACCCGAGGATCTTGTATAATCATCGGAATATCTTGCTTGCCCTATTATTGTTGTGGCTACATTAACATCACGTTCTATCGACTCAATTTCTTTTCTATCGATGAGGTATCTTGCACTCATTATTGACAAACCCGACTTGAGTACCAACTGGATACGGTGCTGGTACAGCAGGAGTATCAGCAGCTGTTACAAGTTCTCCTTCTACTTCAATAAACGCTTCAGCGGGTAGAAAGTATTTACTGGTATCATTAACTTGAAGTTCAATTCTTGATCGACTATTTGAGTCTATTGCATGATAGGCGTAATATTGATAATCGGTTACAGAATCATCCTTGGGGACTGGGGCGTCTATATCAAACGCTGGATCAGGTGACCGTTTGAACATTTTATTCTATTTATCAAAGTCTAAATCGCGATTTTCACCTACGGATTGGAAATTGCTAGCAATTTCACGCTAGCGTGAAAATCCGTAGCATTTTCCCCGTCGTGGTTGTAAGCCACTTCCTGCTATCATATTTGCGATGTTGTTTTGGTCGGGAGTCACCATCGACGCTAGTTTTTGATCTACTGCGTTATTTATAATTTTACTAACACTCGCAGGCATCTCTGCTGTAGACGGTAGTGGTCCTTCTTTGGATTTTCTCCGCCGAACTAGCGCTGTTAATTTATCCTTCGCGGCTGAAAACGCTTTCCCCGCAAGATCACCAACAGCACTAATACCCTTATCACGAATAACATCAATAGCTCTCACTGATAATTGTTTTACTAGCGGCAACACTTTTGGAGCCATTCTTGCAAATAACCCTGCAATGGTATTGCCGAGACCATCTCCATAGTACTCTCTATAAACAGGAAACCGCGAGTTTACTACATAGACGCTGGCTGGTTTGTCATGGTTGTAGTGTATGATCATTCTTATTATTAAAACACTAGTGTTCTCAATTGCTAGCAATTTCCAATCCGAAGGATTTTCAGTCGCTGTGATAATCCTCCACTAACTCGCCAATGAAATTTCGGTATGTTTCAATATCCATTATACCGCCGGCAAATAACCGCCTGCAGATATCAGCTGCTTCATTAATTACTTCCGGTGAGTTATTTCCAGCTCGTTTCCCTCCGATGAGAACTTCTAATCGTGCTATATCGCTCAGAAGATTACCAGGACATAGAATTGATACCCCACTTGGGGTCCCACTGGAATCTTTCAAAATTGCTGGCATTCCTTTCCCGATACTAGTATCCAGTTTTTCTGTATCCGTGGTTTGTTAATAATCAAGAATATCATCAGAAGGTTCTTTTAGTTTTTTAGGTGAAAGAAGATATTTTCTTTGCAGGTTGCTGTCGCTTTCCTTGCAAGTTTTGTGTTTTTTGTTTTTGTTTAAACTCTTCATATTGATTATACACGTTATCCACCATCTTGATATATTCAATGTATGATACACTTCTTGTGTCAATTTGACTTTTTTTAGTTTTGATTTTGTAGAATATATCAGCCCAGTGAGTTATATTTCTAATATATTTATGATGTTCTGGTTTCAACATTTTTTTATGTTTTCATAAGTCGCAACAACAAGCTCAGGAATTTTTACTGGATCGGCATTATCAATTACTGCTGACACTTCCTCGTTTAATCTCGCGCGTAGGTCATCTACTGTTCTTTTTGATTCAGGTGTTTTAGATACCATATCACCTAATCGTTCAATTTCCATATCACCCTGGAGTTTTTGTACAGCTTGTTTTGTTTGTTCAGTTTCCGCTGCTATTTTTTCAAGTTCAACAATAAGAGGTTTTCCCGTAGTCTCGGGAACATCTCCCCATATCACGCCCTACCCCCTTCGTTGCTGTGGTTATTGGTTTAAACAATTCTTCAGATCCCACAGCAAAATCATTTGTAAACTCTGTCTAGCTTGCAGTTTATTCCTTACAGAGTCGCGGATTCGTATATACTTTTTGATCGCGACCAGTCTCTCACGATCCAATCGGGTCGATAATGCTTCATTAACCATTATTTGAAATTGTAAACAATTTTCCGATTGTAAACAATTTTCCATTTTGAATCTCGAAGAGATTTGTACTTAAGTGAAAAAGTCAACGGGAAATCCCATGCAAAATCGACCATTTGACCGTAAAATCTCAAAGAGATTTTCTACTATTTTTGGTCGTTTTGTAGTCGTTTTTGACCAATTTTTGTCCGTTTTTGTGATTTTTTTTGGTGATATTTTACTCAAAATTATTCTTAATTGAAAAAGTCTACGGGAAATCCCATGCAAAATTGACCATTTGACCGTAAAATTTCTTTGAAATTTTCAACTGAAACAGTCAAAAAACGACTAAAATCAGTCAAAAACTGTCAAAAATCAGTCAAAATCAGTCAAAAAAATAATTTACTGTGAAAATTTCAGTAATGAATAAAATATTTTACCGTGAAAAAAATATTTTACTGCGAAAATGTACAACTTTCTTGTAGTAAAACACTTATGATAAATGTCAATAACGTCCATGGAGGTTTGTAGTATTCAAAATCATTCCTGAAATCTTTGATTGGAAACTTACAGAGTTTCAAGTGAAAAAGTCTATGGAAAATCCCATGCAAAATCATTTTTAGTCATTTTTGGTCATTTTTGTCGTTTTTTAGTCGTTTTTTAGTCGTTTTTTGTCAGTTATTGTGATTTTTTGTGATTTTTTACTCAAAGTCATTCTTAAGTGAAAAAGTCTACGAGAAATCCCATGCAAAATCGACCGTTTGACCCTAAAATCTCAAAGAGATTTTCAACTGAATCAGTCAAAAAATAACCAAAATCAGTCAATAACGACTAAAAAAAATATTTTACTGTGAAAATTTCAGTAATGAATAAAATATTTTACAACTTCCTGGTAAAACCGTCCATGGAGGTTTGTAGTACTCAAAATCATTTCTGAAATCTTTGATTGGAAACTCAAAGAGTTTCAAGTGAAAAATCTTCGATTGGAAGAGATTCAGGTAAAAGTATATGGAAAATCCCATGCAAAAAATCATTTTTGGTCATTTTTGTCGTTTTTTAGTCGGTTTTGATCGATTTTTGTCAGTTTTTGGTCTAAAACGTCATAAAAATACTTTTAGGCGGAAATGTCTACGAGAAATCCCATGCAAAATCGACCAAAAAATAACCAAAATCAGTCAAAAAATAGCCAAAATCAGTCAAAAAATAACTAAAATCAGTCAAAAAACGATTTACTATGAAAATTTATTCCAGTAATAAAAAACATCATTTTACTAAAAATTTACAACTTTCTTGTAGTAAAACACTAATGATAAATTTCAATACCGTCTAACAATTATCAGAATAGGGTTTTTCATTTTGTTCAATTAACAATCTAATATTTCTGATTTTTGAATTAATTGTTCTTTTTACTTCATACTGTTTCGCTAATTCTTTTCTTATTCTCTCCACGGTAGTAAATAATGGGACAAACTTACTGACGTCGTCACAGCATAACAAGGAGTCACGGATAGAATTCTGAATTCGTTTGATTAGTGCATATTGTTTGGGTAACACCTATTTGTTATTGTTAGCGCCGTATTCAATGTCCTGGAAGTCAGACATAATTTGATCGCAATCTAAATTATTCGATATGTAAATCCGTTGAGATTTCAAATTTAAAATTTCAGTGATAACCTCATTGATATTTTGAGAGTTCATATTACTAATAATTATATATTTCTAATATGAAAAGTGGGCGTCTACTATGCGTAAACGAATTTAATTTTTTGTCCGTTCTTTTTTGAAATCGCAGATCGACAAATTCCATCTGCGACGCATTGAATAGAAGGTGGACAAATATCAAAATACCTACCGGCCTTAGCTTTTGATTGAGATACTATTTCCTCGTTATTTGCTGTATTAAAAGATCTTACAGGTCTCTCTTTTTTTGAGTATTGTCCAGTTTTTCCTCGTTTCAAATTCTCAATCTGTGAAATTATCCAATTTGTTATTCTTAGGATTGGAATCAATGTGATCGATAACAAAACCATCTTCGATCAATCCGTTATGACATTCATACACGAAACGATGGCAGTAATAAATTCTTCCCTCCAGCGCAAAACTTCAAATACCCCATACCATTATCCCACCCAACTGGCTTCTTCAGTCTACGGTTTTTGATAATACCATCACTGGAAGCCTCATAGTTGCTGATCACGGGATGTGGTAGGAATTCTTGGTTTATTTGTATACAAATACTATTTGTCTATTTCATTGTTTGGTCGAATGATTACATTTGAAAATCTTTCGATGTAGTCTTGAGGAGTTCTTATGATTTTGCCTTTAACGCTGTCAGGGACGGAGTCAAGGTCAGGGTCAAGGTCATTGATGGATTTTTTTAACTCTATTGTCATAATAACGCTTCAACTCTCTGTATCGTTTGCCACCGCAACTAAGACACAATTGTGATTTGCCACGCACCCCTACCCCACATCGAATACAAGGAATCGGACCAAGGCTTCCACGTCGAACACTTTGCATATGATATCCACAGAACTCCTTTCTGCATGATTTGTTACACTGGGTTGTTGATCCAATCATAAGCCATTTGCAATGATTCATTATACATAATTCTTCTATTTAAATACTTGTTTAATTATAGCATGAAGGAGTTTGAGAGATTATCGAAAATTACGCGTTCAGAGACTGTTTTAATGAATTCAAGCGTGATGGATCATCTCATTGTTGGTCGACATTTCGAATTGATGGTATCGTTGACGCTACCATGAATGATAAAAACGCAGCAGTGATAATCTCACATCTTTCGCGGAAAAGGTATTTTTTTAGAATAAAATTCATTATGCGTTCAGACACTGGAGATTGGATTATTCGTGATAAATTTGAACCAATTCTTAAGGAAAAGAAAACTGTCACTGTGAGTCAAGATTCCAAACGAGGAATTTTGACTGGAATTGACAAACCGTATTACGAAAGATCTTATCCTGTAACAGCAGTTGTTTACGGGTATATCCGTTAAATGATAAAACGAGTATTAAAAAACTAAAAAACTAAAATCCATGAAACTGACTTCGTCATCAGTGGCTTTGCCACTCAATTGTGTAGCAGAACGAATAATAAAACACTTCACAAATGCATCCCGGGGGAATAAATTGACTGATCTAAGACGCAAAAAAATAAATGACTGGGAATTAACAGTTAGGAAAAACGGAGCATCGATTCATGATATAGCTGAATTAGAAAAATCATTAAGATTTCCAATATCGGTAATGACGATAACCGGTGAAGTATTATACGAACCGAAATATAAATCACAAGGAGCCCCAATCAAAATTATTGATCATAACGAACACGCATGGACATCTGCGGTAACAATATTCCCGCAAAATAGAACCGTAAAATATATATCCGAAGAATTTTCCACTCCAGAATTCTTTGAGAAAAAAAGTTCGATTTTATTCACCAGTTGAGTAATAACGATCCTGTATCAGTGTGGTTACTTCACAGCGCCGAAAACCCCGAGGGCGGATTCGATCAGTTTGTAAGACCCAATGGAGAATTATACCGCACTGAAGCCCTCCAACAGGCAATGAAAACACTAGCTAGTAGTTTTTCGAAGAATTTCGACGACGAACAATTACTAACAAATTGCTTTACAATTTCATCGGTTGCAGCTCATTTTGCGAGAAAGAGAAACTCGTGGAAACCAACAAGAGCTGAATTTCTCTCAGACATCAAATCAAGTTGTATAGAATATAACCACGGCGGATTATGGAATACAAAATACGACCGTGAAAGTATTATTACAGTTGATATAGTCGCGTATTATCCGGCGAGTTTTCTCGGGTACGGAGAATGCGCTAGATATTTTAAACGATTTGTACATTTCACACACGAAATGACCCGTGTTGCAATTAATGGACCACTGCCTGATTTTGATTTAACCGGATTCTCTCGTGTGGTATCATTTGAATTGGCTACAGGGTTACATCCGTGCTGTTATGTTTGGATTGGTAGACACATGTCTGAAAAACATTGGATGCCAATAGTGCTGTTACGGTATATGATCGATTGTAGGATGTTAAAATTGCTGATTGTCAGTGAAGCGATTATATCCTATCGAGCTCAGACTGAGGTCTGGTTACCACAACCTGAACGTCTAGATAGTATAATCAGCGAACAACGAAAACAGGTTCCCGATCTTGACAAAGAATATATCGTGAAATGGTCCAAACAGCTATTTGAAATCAGAAACAAAGACGCAAAAGATCTTGGTAGAAGAATAATTGGTAAATTGACTCAAGGTGGAAAATACGACAATTACAGATATTCTTCACGATTGATTATAGATAGAGCTGAATACGATTTTATAATCGCGGATATTACATCTAAGGGTATATATACCAATCGTAAAGACGCTTTCTTGTCCGATGGAACAAAATTTGGTACAATTGTTACTTATGCAAACGGAGAAAATCTTCAGTATACACATTTGAGAGCATCTATGCAGGCTTATGCTTCTACCAATTCATTTTCGATGATAAATAGATTTTCTGACACCGCAGTTAGAGTAGCTACTGATTCATTTTACATAAACGCGAAGCACAGTTAAGCAGTGGCTGAATTTATTAGCGGTAGCAACGAGAGTTGGGGATGTTGGAGAATTAAAAAAGAAATACCGTGTGATTATTCCGAATCAGCAGATGTTACGATTGAGGATACATATTTGAGCGGCGATAAAATATCAGAGCGTTCTAACGCACCGCAGATATCTGATCCAATATGTCGGTATAAAACTAGCTACCTAAACGGCTGTGGTTGGTCAGGAAAGACGACTCGTGCGATTGAGTTATTTTGCAGGAAAAATCCTACGGATTTCACAAACATGATTGTGCTAACACCGACACACAGACTTGCAAGAGAAATGAAACAACGAGGGGTAAATGCTTGCACTTATCACAGTTTCTTTCGATGGAAAGGTGACGTATGGACTCCTGAACGAATGGGAGAGAATTTTATTCCTGAAGTCATAATTTGGTTTGAGATATGCACGGTGTTGTTAGATGTATTACAAAAATTTCTCGATCGGTTATTGTACGCAAACACAAAAGTCGTCATGTGCGGTGATCATGGCCAACCACCACCATTTGTCGGTTTATCACCGCATGATTGGCTAAAGAATTTTGTAGACTATTATGAAGAAATTAACACCGATCATAGAGCACTTGATGAACAATTACGCGAGTTCAAAAAACTAATTAGATTACAACCTGATAGAATTCAATGTGAGATAGCGCGTGAAATAATTTCAGAAACTCCCATGGATGAATTTGGGAAACATGGAGACCAAACGATTTGATAATCGCAAGTAGAAAAATAGTCAGAGACACACTTCAGATGAAGTTATTTGAGTTGCATAAAGAAAAATTTACAACACTTCCAGTACCGTTATGTTATAGGCCTTCGGATACACGAAAACATAATAGTGAAGTTGATATTCCAGGCTTGACAGAATCAAGAAAGCAGAATTTAGTTTTAAATGATATTGTACTGGTTGATATCGGATACAATTGTTTGGATAGTCGATAATCGCATTGAGTGGTCAAATTTAGTCTATCTTGCAGTATCCAAAGTGCGAAGAATAAATCAGCTTTGATGAGTTGTTTTAGACGATAATGATATTAGTTAAGACCACGCGGTGGTAATTGAGTATCCTCGGATATCACTTGTAATTGTTGTCGAGTAAATCCTCGCTGAGGAGCAGTTGAATTCAGTTTATAAATTGCTGGTCTACCCGTGGATCGTGTTATGCCGGATATTTTATGCGCGGTAACACTCCAAATATGATCAGTAGCCCTTTTTGTGCCACCTTCAAGCCCTCCTGGTTCGTATAAATACCTAACAGTGACATTACCGAGTATTGGCTGGAAAACGCTAGAGTTTCGTGGTTGTGGTATATACTTCTTTTTAATCGCGTTGCTAGGTTTCATGTTGATTGTTCGAGTAATATCATTATTCAGCGCGGTAATTACAGCTGGTATTCTCTTTACCCATTCAAGGGATCGTTTATGCTGAATTAATTCCTTCGCGCATTGATATCCGAATAACCGCTCAGCAATTGTACGATTAAATTGTTCAACAATCGCCTGAACGCGATGTAGTGCAGTATGCCCTCGTCTGATGGTGATATTATGATGTTTCATTGTTGATAACACTGCACCCAGAAATTCCTTGCCAGGATTAACATGTAATAGATTTAGGCTGCGCAGAGGACCCCTTCAATAAATCCTTTCTCCTTGATACTTTGTCCATGGTGTTCCCGTGAGTTTAGTTAGCTTGGCTGCGATATCACCTCCTCGTGTTTTCTTAAATCATCAGAAATGCATTTTCTGCAGATCTCATATAAACGAATCTAAATTTCTTTGTACTGCATTATACACACTTACCAGAAAGTGCTGATCGGTTATTTTTAGTTGTAATCGTCGTCAGGTCGTTTGTGCCAGTACGCGCCTTACACTTCACACAATATTGATCCATAATTTATATATAATAATATGAATGTAATTGATTATTCAGCTACCCGACGACGAGAAGCTATTAAACACAATGCGATGATGCCGAATTCAAATAGAATGATTATAATCGGACCATCTGGAAGCGGACAGACACAACTGCTACTTAATTTAATAACGAGATGGATGAAATGGAACAAATTGTATTTGATAGCTCCAAGTGTAGACGATCAGCGATGTTACAATGTGCTAAAAGATTTTAA
Source organism: Unio pictorum (assembly GCA_030141615.1). Taxonomy (NCBI): domain Eukaryota; kingdom Metazoa; phylum Mollusca; class Bivalvia; order Unionida; family Unionidae; genus Unio; species Unio pictorum. The sequence continues at coordinate 5,100,047 of JARLTB010000134.1, forward strand.
CGATAGCGCAGTAGAAAAATCCGGCGAGGGTATTATTGAATTTATAACCGATATCGATGAAGCACCGAGCATTCATGATATTGATAGAGGTATTAACAATTTGGTCGTATATGACGATGTAATGTTAGACAATCAAAAGAATCCCGCTAGGATATTTTCCAGAGGCAGGCATAAAAACACTGATGTGATATATGTTACTCAACGATACACTCAAATACCAAAAGTGATCAGAGATAACTGCAATTTATTGTGTGTATTTAACGGAGTTGATACTCATTGGTGCGGCGGTGATATGGATCATAATCCATTTAGAAATTTCTTTAGTCACTCTCAGTCAATTCCACACGGATTTGTGACGATAAATTTATCAGACCCTCGGATGCGATATCGTGTCGGACTTGGTAAAATATTCGGTTGAAATCCTAAAAGGATTTTAGCCCCATAGCAGCAGATGCGGCGACAATGGCGTCTTCCAGAATTTTGCCTCGTCGACGCTTTTTTTACGCTTCATTAGTAAGGCACTTCCCCAAGAGGTTTTGAGAAACCGTTAATTTGACAAATAGGGCTTTAAAATCATTAAGGCTCTATTTGGCAAATGGAGACTTAAAATGTTTTGCTTAAAATCTACCCCAATTAGAGAAGTCTGATTCGCCCCCTCTGCTGCTTCAGTTAAGCAGATTGTTATTTGAATAAGAATCTAATTAGCAGTAGCATGGATACTTATCATTACCGAGCGTAACAAAAACCTCGTCGTACGGAAAACACAAGAAAACTCATCTGGATGCTATTTTTATAGGAATAATATATGATCTCTGATATGGCATTGATGCATATCACAATGGTAAACTTAACGACCGTCTAATTAATAACGAGCATAGTCGCAGTTTCGGAATGATTAAACATTTGTATTAGAATATGTGATGGCGAGATATGTACTTGCTGAACGCAGTGAATGCTAGACAGAGACATACTCGAACTACTACCGCTTTCCAGATCACGACGAATTCTAACGAATACAAAACGATCATTGAATAATGTCGACATTACGTGTGTCGTGTAGACAATCTGCCTGATGTTGATAACAACATCAAACACAACACAAAAAAATGTATTCGATTGTATGTGTGTAAGTAGATCATTATGAAGGAAGATATTCCGTATGTCGCTTCGTTTCTACTACAGACCTAGAAAACGACAAGCGACATTTTTACACTATAAACTCAATTCTAGTTTACTTCGTATGGAACTGCAGTTTTTCGCATCTCTAACCAACATGGTTTACGATCATATTGTATTCTCAATTTGATAATACTCTGGAAGGCAACGATTTGTAATAGTCATTTTTGACTAATTTTAGAAAGGTGTAAAGCAAACAATCTGTGAAAATAATCCAACAAGGATGTTTGTAAATCAGAACATGATTATCAAAATACATTTGCTATATCTAGATAGTTAATCAATTACCACAATTTAGCCTTTTGTTTTGCTACTGAATTAACAGAAAGATTTACAGAGCTATCCAACTCGTGAACACGGTATTAGATCTCAATACGATTATCCCAGTTAGATTCAGAACGACATAATTTAATAATGAGTCATGATGCATACATGGAAAAGCGTCAAGTACAGGCGTGAAAATTCATCTCTATAAGAGATTGCTTTGTAAAGTGACAAAAAAGTTTTAGTGACCGTTGCTCGACTCCATTGCATTGGCGCCCAAAAATGGGGATATGGTGGCACTTGCCAATATTACCACATCACATACACTAATAACTCTATTCATTTGATAAATAGTCACCCATTATTCGGTTTTATATACTATTGCAACGAATTATTAGGAATTTGTGTGCTGTAATAAATTTTCATAAACTAGCAGATGTCATTTTGACTCAACGATTTTTATTTAAATATTAAATATTTTTAAGCATCATCAACAGGTTGAAATAAAATAATACATTTAATGGTTTAGTTCCTGTAAAAATAGTCGTGTACAGTGTTGCAAACACATCGGGTTTTCTGTTTTGTTTGTTTGTCATATCTTTGCTGTGTATTTGACTTTTAAAAAGAGTCGTTAAGAATATAAAGCTCTTAGGCAAGTTAGATACGAGTTTTCGCAACGTCGCTGTGTTATGTTTGATTTCTATACATGGCTATAAAATGTAGTTATCATCTATAAACAAGATTTTAGATAGCATATTGTTCAAACGTCATTGAAAATTCTATGAAAAGATATTAGACTGAAAATAAATGTTAACCACTTTTAAAGTTTTAATTTAAATCTTAATGATAAACATGTTTACTTTTCATTCGATGATTAAGACAGGTGATTGCGTATTCTAACACATATCACGCAATAGTACAGAACTTGACTTTATATGCGTTGACGTTATCAGTTACAAAGGTACCACATATTCTTTATCTGTAAACTTATGTTTGCCGTACTTTGTAGAACTTCAATCTCGCCATACATTAGCAACATTTAAATAATAATAGCGAATTAATATTTTCATATGTAATCATCATGAGAATTTTGTTATGGATTGACCTGCTTTTTATCATGATATTTCCAGATAAATTTTGATAGTTTTCAACCGTTGTCCTTTATGAATATCATTATAATACTCGTATTATTTCCTTTTTTGCTTTCAGGTTATGCCTACGATGAGGGGGTGTGTGACCCATATTACAAAGTATCACTAATCCAGTCAGTAGATTATTTTATAACAGTGACCACAGCAGCACATGAACTTGCACACAAGTGAGTTTACTCATGACTCCCTATTTTTCCTCCACATTTACATCCAATCTATCATCAATTATCGAATCCTGCGATGGCGTTCTGATTTCAACATAGCAAACTACTTCTGCTTACATATCGATTACATGTCTTTTCTTTCAATTCCTTTCTCCAGTTTTCTTTTTTCATGCACTGGATCACAGCATAAATTAGTCGGTCGAGAACATTTCTTATAAGACGCCGACCAGTGTTATAGCAAATTGTCCTCAGATACAACTGGAATCATTTTAATGAAATACTTTCATACGTTTATGTGCGTAAAATGACATTTTGTTTGTTCTATTTCAAACAATTGATTACACTACAATGAATTAAAACGTGTCACGTCGCTAGTGAAAGCTTTATTTTCAGAACTAGACAGTATGTAATGTGTATTCATGTGCCTTACTTGCTTCTTATCTTCAAGTCTTGGAGCAAACCATGACGGTGAAGGGAACGCAATCGCTTGTAGGGCTGCTGATTACTTTCTGATGAGTCCCTACAACCCACAGAAGAGGAAAAATGAAACATACTCCAGGAACCCATGGATTTTCTCTAACTGCTCCGTGGAAGTGTTCAAAAATGAACTAAAAGACAAGTATGTATGTTCACTAAACATACAGACATATACTATAGTATTGTGAAATAATGATTTTGGGATTCTTTGTTACTGATCTGGGTTAAACACTTTTACACCTAATGACTTTGTCCTGATATCACATAGCCACACTTGCAAACCCATCTGCATTTCTAGAAGAAGACCATGAAAAGAGAAAAGATTTTTAGTTTGGAACGTCCCAACCAAAAGAAGTAAAACAGCAAACTCGATTATATCACAGATTTAAATCAATCAATTACAACATATTAGACTACAGGCAAGCAAGGTTTTATGTCTATTTAATTGTATTGCTTGTTGGTTACTTTAATTATTTTTCTTCATTTTATTGCATGCTATTATAATGTAACTCTGTATGCTGGTCTTGATCTTGTCCAAAATTGGGTTTATTTGTGCTCGACCTAAATGACTATTTTTTTTGTTCGTTTAATTTTGTAAACAACTAACAATAGTTTCAATATTCTATGCGTGTATTACATTATTACCATCATTAGTATTCATGTACACAAGGAGTAAATATCTTGATTAGGGTCAGATAATTCGGGGTTCCTAAATTAATGTTATTTTGTAAATAAAGAGCCTCATCAGAACATTAAAGAAGGTTGTTTTGTTTAGTACATGGTTGTGTTTAGTAAATGCATATTAAAACCTGCCGTCACGTTGAGATCTTTATATTCATGTGAATATGAGGATTCTACCAGTCGTGCTTTAACATTGATTTCTTACAAGTTGTATTATGTTGTGGCATGCATTGGCGGAATCTTAGTTTCCTCCATATATTGAATTTAAATAATTATTTTCTCTGGGAACACTAACGTGTTTTGCTATAATACTACGATTTAAACATACACTGAAATTTATGCAGAATTGAAACCTGGAGTAATTTTTATGTGATGCAATAACTGTTAAGTCATCAGTACTCATTATGATGTGTGTGTCATTGCCTTCAATTCTGGATATCTTCGTGACAAGACATAATTATATTCAGGATTTTATATTAGGTCTTGTGCCTATGATTCTTGGATTATTTTGAGATTTAATTAGCAACACTATAAGTTCTTTTTTTCTCATTTTAACGTTTAATTCTAGGAAAAAATTATTTGTTAGATGTTACAAAGTCAATTGTGTCCACTCTTTCAACATGATATGATCCTGCTAGAATTCCAATTGGCATGCCTATAATAGTAAATATGCCTAAGATTCCCGGTACCTTCAAGGAAAATGATTGTTTCCCCGGCGACGTTTCAAATAAGATATCAAAATACACACCTGCATTTGTTTTGAGTTGTTCCTCTAAAACATTATAATCATCTTTTATATCCTTTTCATTGATAAACTGATCTCACTCCAAGTATATTATTCTACATGGCAACACGCATACATTTATCTAATAATACCTTCCTCTTCTGATACAAAATGTCAAACACTCACAGAAAATCTATTTCGGAGGAATATTTAACATTTCAGCTATGGTTCCTTAAAAAAGCCAGGCATCATGCTCATAAAATGGAGATTGAACTTGAAACTGAAACGACTAGTCTTGCTTCACCCAAACATTTTTACATTGAAAAGTAAAAGTTGTTAAACAACAGTTCCGATCTTTTTGTTTGAGATTCTGTTTGTGCCACATAATCAGTGGAAACTTCAAATGTTTTCGATGTGTTGGTATTGTTTGTTTTTATGGTTTAACCCCATTTTTCAGCACACTATAGGCTATACATGACGCCAGAATTAATGGCGGCGGAAAAAACGCGGAAAACACCCGGAAAGAACCACAAGACCCACGAAAAGCTACTGGCAAGGTTTCCCACATAACTACATTAGCTTAATTTTAGACTCTAACTCACGCAGACAGATGTGAGATGGCAGTGATCCGTAACAGACATCGCTTTAGACCATTCGGCCACTCGGGGCTCCTTCGATGTGTTGGCGAATTCTATTTCATTTTTGAAAAACCGGTCATTGAGTGTTTTCATGCCTGATTGTGCATTCCCGGACCAAACATTTTAATTTGCGCATTATACGATTACAAGCTGGACTTGATATGGCATTTATACATTAAGATGATTTCAGCTGTCGATTTCTATTTCATCATCGACACGATTCTATCTTAACTTTTGTGCAGAGCTTTTAAAAACGCTCAGACACAGCTATTCGTCAATCTGTCAGGACACATCGTAGACAGAGATGATATCGCGTGGTGAATTAGCGAGAGTACCATGCATATTCTTTAATATATATCATTTTGAAACAAAATTTGTTTCTCTATTCAAGACATAAATGCACTTATTATAAAGCTGAAACACTTCTTGATGTACAGTGTGACTTTAAAATTCGTCAGAAGCACATATAAGATTGTTCATAAACGATACCGATGCAATGCTTAATCAACAATATATCGACTAAAACGTAGAACATTGTATCCACTTGCCTCAACTTGCATATCTCGTCCGCCACATAAGCCATAATATTCCTTACTAAGATCAAGAAATGCATCACGGATGAACAATATATAAATGTTCGATAAGACTGTAGTATAAGGATCTGCATCTGCGGACTCTCTTTAACGATGAAAGATTCCTGCTGATCTTTTATATATTTCACAATACCAGGCACGTGAACTTTAAACCTATGAACTACAAAATTACTTGAAAGTGTATGCAAAGGATACAAGCTACTGATGTCCGAATATTCAGTGAGTGAACCAGATATACCTGATTGTGTTTACAGACCGTTGACACCACTGCAGCGTTTGCAATTGGACTTATATCGTTTGATACGTTGTTAACTGAACGTTTGATATGGGTTATGTTGAACATGTCTTTATGCGTCGAGACTAGGATCCTGTAGAACGAATATTAGGACTTCACTGCTCGTTGGATATGGCAATGTCATCTTTTGGTTTGAAAACAACATTGATCTCACGAGAACGGTCCGTAATATTTATCAGTCATATAAATGCTCAGGCGATGTTAAAAGCAGCTCTACCGTGTCACTCCTGCGATATAACACTAAGTCAGTTTAAAGGTTATAATTTACAACAGGATTCAAAACCTGATTGTATTGTATATGCACTTTGTATAGAACTTACGAAGCGTCGATCGTAATAATATAACTTTCGAAGTCATGTTTAATTATTATTTTTCCAGTACCACAGTAAAATTGTAAAATGATTTGCTATGTTCTGGAATCATAATACCCTGTGGAGCTTGTCATTTTTTATACAAGTTAAAAGTTTTGCTTGCAAAGCTGCTTCGGGTATTACGTATATGAATTTGGTCGTTTTCGTGGATCTTGTAAATGATTCGGCCCATGCTGTCATTTCATTCATCCTTTGTTTTTTTTAACAGAATTGACGTTTTAATGTCTTTCAACAATTAAAGATGAATTAGTCAATCAACTAATACCATATTTAAAGCATGGTCAAAAAACTAGACCAACACCGCATGGGATCAAATGGGATTCACAGAAGTAAACATAACATATTAGTGTTAAGAATATCTGTATTGTGTCTTATATTTGTCAGTGATTGTGATCTTTGTTTAATTACATTTGTTGATGTAACACAGTAAAACTATAAAATATTTTGCTTTTTCTGGCATGAGAGCACCATATGGAGTATGTACTTTGATAAAAGTTAATCGTTTTGCTTGCAAAGCTGCTTCGGGCATTATAAACATGCATTCATCATTTTCAAGGATATTACAAATGCTTGCACACTCGCTTTCATTTCATTATCTCTGTGCATGTGTGAACAACATTCACATTTTGATGTATTTTCTACAATTATAGATGAATGAGTCAGTACACGGATATTGTTTAAAGGCATCGTCTATAAACTGATATATAAACCGCATGGGAGCAAATATGATTTACAGGAGTCATAACAAAATATTTTGGTTATGCATATCTGTATTGTATCAAATATTTATCAGTGATTGTGATCATTGAAAAGAACATTCTTAGCTATTATATCATCAAAAATAATCGTATCTCTGGTTGTGTTTGTACTTCAGCTTTACGTTGAGATTATATGCACACTGCTGTTTTTATGCTTCATGCGTGAGTACTGTAGATTAAGACATTCACTAACATGTACATATCCTCGATAAATATACATCGTTCTCCTGGTGTACACAGTAAATTTATCTCCTTCAGAAAGTGCTTGCACAATGTGGGTATCATCTACAACATCCAGGAATGGCATGATTTTACAATGGAAATGCCAGGACAGGTGTATTCTCTCAATAAGCAGTGTGAGTTATATAATGGACACGGATCTTTCTTCTGTGGGGTATGTATATTGTATATGTGTGGCTGTGCGTTAGATTATTCCCATATCCCAGACAGAGTATACAATACAATGAACGATATATTTTCTTTTTCATATTTATATTTATTTAATTATACATATATATATATATATATATATATATATATATATATATATATATATATATATATATATTATATATAAATATATATATATATATACATATATATACATATATACATATATACATATATATACATATATATATTTATACCACATACGTTAAAAATAACATGGCATTTAAAGTGTTGGTATAAAGCAAATCTATACACCAATACTATTGGTATATCAAATAGTGATCCGCCCATAGCGCAATAATACGAATATATAAACATTCTTTCTACCGTAGGCCTATAGCTCTATGAAGAATTTCTACTCATTCATTAATCATAAATGACATGAAATTAACGACACAAATATTAATAGTCCCTGTTTTCTAAATATTAAAATGGTACACAATTTCATCGGAATCCTGTCTTTTTCCTCTCCCCCTCTCATGCAAAATAAGCACAAATCTGGAGTGAGAGAGAAATATATTGCGCTGGACGAAAACATTAAAGCTGAACTTGTACCAAGTAACCCACCGTACTCTATTTCCTCGTAAACCTATGCTTACGCTTTCCTTGGGATTTATCTACAGTGTTCATAATATCAATGATACATAGTTGCAATCGTCAGACGACACACAAGGCCAACATGTTAAATTTGTCGGTTACGATGCGCACATACTGTATTGTGTTTTAAGCATTTGTTGTTGTTTCTGAAACCCGTTTTAATCGAGTATTAATAATTAAATATAAATAATGTGTGTGTCTTATATTGATTTAATAAATGTGAATAAAAATAGAAAATGAAAAAGAAAACAATCAACTTATCAATTTGAATACGTGACTGTGAATAACAAGAAAAATCGTAGAACTAGATTTTGTAGCATACAGCCACTTGGTTGTGAGGAGGTCATTTACTCGGGCAATATATCAGGAGCACATCGTAACTCCAACTTGCAAATATTTGTATTTGTATGTGATATAAATAAAATATATGTATAGTATGTAGGCTGTATCATTGATATACCACTCGTTGTATAAATTTTTCATTAAAAGGAAACTCGGGCAAGCCTCGTTTCCTTTTAATGAAAAATTTATACATCTCGTGGTATATCATTGATACAGCGTACATACTATACATATATTCTATATATATATATATATATATATATATATATATATATATATATATATATATATATATATATATATATATATATACATATATATATATTGTTACGTACATTTGATTTAAGTCATTTATTTTTATTTTACTTGTTTGTGTGTCAGATTCAAATTTGACATTTTATGTTTAAGATTCATTCATTGGGAGATGACCTGTACTTTACAACTAAACACCAGATGTTGACCTCATTTCTTACCTGGCTTCAGACTTGTAAACAAGCTTTTAAAACGATTGATTGATTCCAAGGACAGTATGGAGCTTTTTTATAAACATCTTTCTATTTTTAGTTCCTGAGAGTAAAAATATCTGATTCTCATCTGGTTCATACGGTGTGTACGAGATTTTTTTAACGTAAATTTGTTCAAAAGATTCTAGAAGATCATGTGACCCCATTCCTTGTTTACGTAAAAACAGGTATATAAATTATGTTTCGGAGCGAACTATTTGGTGGAAGTTAGGCTGATTTAATACTAAGTTGTGTGTCTTTCTGAGTTATTTTAAATTATCTTGTACTGGAAATTATTTCAATTCGTATGGATAAAGAGGATTTATTTTGTTATTTATCTTGAGAACAATTGTGCTCATTGAAATTCATAAGACCAGAACTGACATCATCACGTGACATCGTCTTCCATCTTGGATGCTTCACTAAGATTCAAACATGGATTTATTAGGTCATTTAATTACCAGGACGTTTGCAATTTCACTAGTGGATTATATCTTGAGTTATTTTTGGATTAGTTTTGGAAATTGATTCTTAAAACTGTAAATTTATTTTTCTTTTCTGGAAAATATTTGTGCTCACTAAATTGTTTATTAAATTTTTACAAGCTTGTTATTTTAACGCTTTCTATGATATTATTTATTCGAGCCTAAGCACGTAATAATATATATATATATATATATATATATATATATATATATATATATATATATATATATATTACTAGTGTGTTTCTTGAGTACGATTGCATATCACCGTCGAGAAGAAGATTTTAGACTGATGCGTGCTTAGACGTAATAGAATATTGACTTGTGTCTGGAGATAATGAGATGGGTGCCTCTTTTCATGTTCACCTGGCTTATTAGTTCCTCAGAGTAGGATTAAAATATTCTCTTACCTGTATCACATGTATGTGTGTATATATATATATATATATATATATATATATATATATATATATATATATATATATATATATATATATATATATATATATATATGATGAAAGAAACCTAACATAAACTTAAAACAGAGGGGTGGCATGCTTTTGATAATGGTAGATAAACTTCGAGATGCTCTAAAAGCAATACATTTGATTGAGTCAGGACACAATTAAATTATAGTTTTATACTTTTACTCTGCTAATGCCATTTCGAAATAATTCAATGATATTGTGCTCGTTAGGTATTTTCATTAAATAAAAAAATATTATTACGTAGATACAGTCTCAGCTTGGTATATATCTGTTCCTTTCAGCATATACTTTTATCGTAGCCACATATTCTAATACATAGAAGCTATTGGTTTAAAACTACGGACTAGTTTGATTTTCACTTTATAACTTTTTCTGCATCATTTTCCGTAATCAATGTTGTGAAGCTGAACTTATTCAATTTGTCAGTAACGGGATGTTTGTTTTTAGCCTCGTTTAAGTACGTTAAGAGATTGTTCTAGTAAACTATGTAAGGGTAAGTATCATTGTTGCTTCTGACATGTTATAATGTCACTGAACACAGAATACACAAAACGCTTTGATGATAGCTACTCTATCATTAGATCTCTCTTGGATTTTTGTACTTTTCGAAAATACGATTTTAGCATGTCCTAGACTATATCATCGTGGTAGAGACATTTTTTCATAGGATAACCTGCTTTCACTATGAATTATACTATCAAGAAAATAATATTTATGGACAGGGACATTTTGAAAATAACTTCACGGTGAATTTGGTATGTATTTTTACACCTTCCGTGACATAATCCATTTTGAAAAGAATTGATACTACTGTGTGCCCTTCAACGTTGTTGTCCGCCATATATAAGCCTAGAAACATGGATTTCAATCCATGGTTTACTTTAATAGAGTGAGGAAACATCGTGTTTTTAATGTCTTTTGAATGCGGAAGAATATCTTTCTACATAGAAAATGGGAAACAAATGGATATCCATGGTCCACTTTATGCTACAGGTATGAATACATTTCGCAGTATTTTGTCGAGGACTTTGCCAAACTATTTGATGATTATTCAAATAAAATCCTTTAAGATTTATCTTGAAATATAAGCTCAATGGACGATCTTTTTTATGTTTGTTTTGCTACTTATGTTTCCGTTTTGATTTATGGATTTTAGATGGACATCTAAAAGCAGCAAAACGTTTATCGAAGCATTAATACGAGTTTTCGTTACTGATTTCGATACGAAATGTGATTTGATTTATGCTTAAATTAAGGACTTTCCAATAAGTTTCATGATTCAAATAGTTCGATAAGGAGTCACACTGAATGATTTCCCAAATATTAGAAAAACCTTTTGCTGCTTACGTATGGCTGATTATGCCCCTAAGGTTAATGTGATTTTGCTACAAGTAGAATATTTCTAGGAAAGATTGGGAAGACGATAAACAATATAGCAGTTTTATTTTGTAGCAGAGATCAAGTAGCGTTTGCTGCTCCGTCACACCAGACAATGGAAAATATTTCAAGTTAAAAGACGATTTTAACTATACAAAGACATTATCCACACCAAACCCAAAACGATTTTTTTTGCAGATATTAAAGAGATACACAATGAAACGAGAGATAGATGTTGACGTTAACGACATTATGGCTTACTGATAATGTTGTATCCTATGACTTGCGATATTGCAAAAAAATATTCGTAGCTAACTGGATATGCCTTATTACGCTCTTGCCCTTTTCGAGTCGATGTTTCCATACGTTACTTATTCTTCGATCTTAATGTTTTCTAAATCACACTTGTCGAACAATTGTTTGGTCGAACGTTATAACTTAAATGTTTTTAAAAATCTTCATTTAAAGACTTCACCTGTCATGTATTTCAAGTAAGACGATCGCGGGTATGTACTCATCTAGTGGCATGACACAACTCGGAAGTTTTGTTATTCCAAATGTAAAAGCTATAATTGCTTCTCACAATACGACACCAATCACCATATTTTCACAGTTCAGCTTTATATGGACTAGAAGGTGGCGTTTACAATATACACAAATAACAATGTTTTGGGGGAAATCTTCGGATGTACATTCGATAAAAGTTTAGTAAGATTAACTGTAACCTTTCATTAACAGAGATCTTTGAATATGTTTAACGATACAATCCTGATTCTTGTTGGTGAAAACATGAATGCGACTGTTCTTCAATTATTAATAGGAAAACCTGGATTTTAGACTAAATAGCTTTGTATATTAACCATTTTCTTCAAAACAGTTTAAAAGCTTCGTTCTATTGCTTACACTTAAAGGAGTATCGG
>JARLTB010000134.1:5117500-5407500 GCA_030141615.1 Unio pictorum
AAATCCTGAGGTATTTAGAATTATAACTTGTACGTTTTGGCCATTACAAATTATTAATGATCTTGTTAAAATTCCATTCGTGAGTTCAGGTAAGAAAACTATTTCCGCTGAAACTTCTTTCGAAGAACAATTTGATAGCTCTCTTACCACTTGGCATTGGAGTGTATCTCAGCTTTGCTCCAGTTTTATCTAAATCTTCGGTGTTTTAAAACATAAACAACTTGTTACTTGTGTGGATTACGCCTAGCTAAGAGCATTATGAAACAAACGGGAAATCTTGTGATCTTGCTCGTTTGCGACACCGACTAGTTCTTTTTCGTAAGCTGAATTAGAATAAAACGAGTGAGTAGTACACAAAAGATCATTGATAATAATACACCATGATTCATAAATAAAATATCTAAATAGACTCAATTTGTGAATTCTGCAATATTAACTGTCTGAAGATATCTTAATATTATTCAAAGGTCTCGACAGAGCATATCGTAACAAATGGTCCTTCTTGATCGCATCCTAAATCAACAAATTCTTCTCCGGTATTTTTACAGTTTCTTACCTTTTGTCCATCAGTCTCAAGAACCGTCTTACACACTTAGATAGCAGCAAGAAGAGTGAACAGACCGAAACTAATTCAGACAAAATCATAAAATAAACCGAAACTAATTAATATAAAATCAAAAAAAAACGAAACTAATTCAGACAAAATCACAACATAAACCGAAACTAAAAAATGACAGTTTCGGATTCAACCGAAGTTTCTAGTTGTCAACCAACACTGTTGCAAAATCGAAAAAAAACAACAGAAATTGCCTTTGTTGTCGTGGGTTCGTTAGCTGCTACAATTAAAACATATCATATAACAATAATGTTAGGAGAATCGTTAACAACTAGACTAGCTGGAGAGCGATTAGATGCAACAAAGAGATTTATCCCGGTGAGAGAATCTGTTAGACATAAATTACAAGCGCGTCATGAAGCTCAAGTTCATTTTGCAACAGGTGCTGAACAATTATTCAAGCCTATTACTACAACCGCTAAAGAGGTTATATATGGAAAAGAAGGAGAAGATATAAAGAGAGGTGTTCTTCCTGAACTTGAAAAAATACCAAATGAACCCAAACAAACATCAGAGCTTTTACAAAATCTTCCTCCCAAGGCAAAACTTCAAATTAGTCCGGACAAAACCGATGAGGAAATAGTCAAAGAATTACGAAATAAATTTACAGATGAGATTTTAGCATATATTGATAAAAGTGATCCGAGAGATCTTATTGAACTTGCTTCTATGCGTAACGAAGATTAGAGGAGAGTGTTGAAACCAGGACATAAACATATATTAGAGATATACAACACTGGACTGATGTACGTTATAAAATTAAAACTAAAACAAGCCGAGTTGATACAAAGAGTGCACTGTACATAGAACACCTCGGTGCGGTACATAAAGTATTTGGTCAATATGAAACACTAAAAGATCAAGAAATAGATACTTTACAACAGCGAAAAGAAGAACAAAAACGGCAAAAAAACGGAAGAATAAAAACAAAGAAAAGAAGATTAAAATCAGTGAGAACAAGACTTGAAACAACACAAATCGCAAAGAAAAAGACAAAAGTACTTCAAATCAAAAGTTGATGTTTTAGAAAGCATTAATAGTTCACTGGAATCTCTACAAGAAGAATATGATGATACACAAGGTGCAACTGGTACTACGGGTGAAGGATGTTCTCATTCTGGAATCCATGGCAGTGGTCGTGTTCACTGCCCTAATAATATTCTAGACGACATAGAACGATTAAAAATTATCATCGGGAAGACACGAGCCGGAAATAAGTCACCGGAAAAAATTAATGAAGCCGCTGATATCTGCCGACGACTATTTGAAGGTGGTATCATGGATATTGGTTTCTATCCAAAATTTATCGATGAACTCGTTGATGATTACCAGTGACTAATATCAACAGGGATTGTTCTACGTGAGAATTAGTCATGCGATTAGATAAATAGCTTTTAAATAAAATGAACATATACGAAAACCACTATAAGCCAACTATGACTTACGTAGTAAATTCACAATTGCATATTTATAAGGTTATTATGGATATGGTCTCGGTAATGTTAGTCAAGGGTTATTTGCAAGGATGGCTCAAAAATTACTACAAATCGCAAAACAATTATCGATGAAAGCTATTGATGGTATTCGTGATAAGGGCATTAGCGCTGTTGGTGATGTTGCCGGTAAAGCATTTGTTTCGCGGAAAAAATAAAACTAATCACGCTGTTTCGACGACGATTAAAACTACGACTTGGAAAACTACCATCAATGGCGATTATGCCTGCGAGTGTTAGCAAAATAATAACCAGAGCGGTGGATAAAAAAGGCAGAGGGATTAAATGAAGGATGATTTAGTGCTCAGGGGAATATTATTGCAAATATGGTAGCGGGAAGTGATTTGAAATCCCGAGCGAGATCGCGATTTAGATCGAGAAATATATAATTAAATGTTCAAATCTTTATCCGACTAAGCATTGGATATGCATGCCCCAATTCTCAAAATTATTCTGTACACGATTATCAGTTTAATTCATATAACGCCATACAACAAAATAGTTGATCAAGAATCGAACTTGAGGTTGAAGATACAAGCAAATACTAAGCATTTATCGAAATAGAAGGAAAACTTCTAACAAATGCTGATGGGGAATATGACCCAAATTTGACAGTTGGTTTTGTCAATAATGGTATAATGGAATTTTTTGTAGCGCTAGATATCTGATTGATGGAAGAGATATTGAATCTATTGAGAATATGTTGATGTTGCCGCAACAATAGTGGATATAGTAAGATATTCTGATGATTATACAAAATCAGAAGGTCCATGAATGATGTTTGCTAAGGATATTAATGATCACACTGAACATGTTGAGTATATTATGAGACAACCGAGAAATCTTGCTAATACTGCTAATGTTGATGCCGAGAATATAATTTTTAACAGTAGTCCTAATTACAACCTAGGATTTGCAACGCGCGTATCAATGTTGTACAGACCGCGTAGATTATTTTCATGCGCGATTGCACTATCTCATATTTTCGGATTTTGCAGAAATGTTAGAAAGGTTATCTTTGTAGAGACACATACAGTAGTTATCGTGGAAAAAGGTGATGATAATGATGCAATCTGGCACGGTGCTGGTGTTGATGATGGTAAAGTAAATATAACAAAACTTTCATTGTGGATGCCAGTAATTACTTCATCAATCACCGCAAAGGAAAAATTACTATCATTTATGGATACAGGTGAGAAATCATTGCTATCATGGCTAACAACAACAACAGATATTATGGAGAGTTTTGTTAATGGTATATGTGCATGGCACATGGCATCATAAGAGGGTGATTCTGCGTCGCGACATATATTTGTTGCGTTACACGATAAGGTACGATTAAATTCACAAACATGCAGCCATATTATATTTGACCAACAGGGTGTTACTGAAGTCTTGTTGAGGATAAACAGCCAACAAGAACCATCTGAGGTTATTCTACTTAATTACGGACAAAACCAAAAAGCAAACATGTATCATCGTTTCCTGACTTTTATGGGACGTCATAACAATGTAGGTACCTGTCTGCAAATATAACAATTAGATTTTAGAAACCGATATCCGATTTATTACTTTTCGTTGGAACATCTTCATTTAACCAGACAGTCCGTCGTCGACATACATTTCCGGGCTCGTGTAACACAACCTCTTCTTGACATTCCAGGTCCACCCGTCGTACGCGGTTCTTACATTCTCAATGAAAAATCAATGCTACTCGAAGGTGTTGATGGACGAATGAGGGTAGTTGATGGGTCAGTAGAAAACATGTAAATGTTTTTTTTCAAAAAGACGTAGACAATTAGATCAATGTTGTGTTAAATAAAATGCCTTATAGTCATGTTAGTCTTACTCTGGCTCCTGGTCAGATTAAAAAGTTGCAATTGGATTCAGCTAAAAAAATGTGGAACTTCAATATCGTTAAAAAATAGACAAATCTCCGATAGTCAGAATAGACTATCACTGACAGCTCGTTAGATTAAGCATTTCATTGATGCTAGCAAAGATAGAGTGTTCAGGTCACTCTCTCTGCGCGTGCGATCAAAGACATGATAAATCAGGAGATATATTTCCACTTCTCGCTGCGTTATCAGCGCTAATTGCCACCGCCGCCCACGCGGTCGCGAAATCTACCGCTCTCGGAGCTGTTGCCACTGCCGCTGGGATGGCTCTAAAGAAAGTGGAAGCGGATACAAAAAAGAGACTATCTGTAAAAGGAAAGGATCATAGACTATCAGCAACTCCGTATTCATGGTACAGCGGAAACGCCCTGACATTACCAGGTACAGTTTACTAGCGCCATTGTCAAATTTTGATTTACCTGATGCTGCCAAGGTGTTTTATGCGAGATCAATTACCACAACAACTAAACAACACTGAAACCGGTATCATTAATCTCGATAACAGCACCGGACCTGGAACTCACTGAATTGATCCAGGATAATTGTTTATTTTGATTCATGTGGGTCAGCGCCACCTATTGAATTTATGCGTTATATAAACCAATTAAAAATTCCAATCAGGTTCTCCACGCTACCAACACAAAACATGACCGACAAACCAATATGCGGCCAGCAGGTATTAAATGTACTTAGTGCTATATCATCGTCAACTGCACCACTCGATAGAACAGTACACGAATATACAAGTAATCACTTTTTTGAGAGATCTTAAAATATAATATTTGATCGCATTATGATTGATATTTAGGAAGATCTGTCTCAAGCCTGAAAAAACCACCGAGAAAATATCTGCAATCAAAGATGCAAAAAAGTAATCGAAGATGAAATATCAGAGATATTAAACCTCGCAAGTGTTGATCCAAACGAAAAAGTCGTATAAAGAAGGAAAATTAAGAACGAGTAATGTTTCCTTGAATGATATTAAAATTACTGGAGTTACCAAGAATTCCCTAGCGGTGACTGATTCAACAGGTAAAGTACGACCCGGAGTTGTACATTCAACTGTGAGATAGAATTAACAATCGAGTAAAAATATCCGATGACACAATGACAGGTACCACGGACATGAACTCAAATAAAATAACCGGACTGGGCGATCCAACATTATACACTGATGCTGTGACAAAAATATGTAGATGTGTTAGACAAAATACTAACGATGCTGCAAGCTGAGCATGAAACCACAGATGGTAAACTAATCACCCTGCAACAAGAATATTAAACCACGGATGATAAACAAACACCACTGCGACATAAGTATGATGTTCATGTAGGCATGTTTGAAAATCGTCGTAGGAATTTTAGAAAATGAGATGACGCCATGGATATTGCTTTGGTATTCCGATGAATGTCCTAATGAAACGTTTTGATATTAAAACAAATATTGATTCGATTAAACAAGCACATAACGATATCATTGCTGATCTTCCTGTTATTGCGATCCGGCTTGATAAAATTTGAATATCACATGAACAAAATATTAATGCCGTGTACTTGGCATATTAAGGATTTTTGGACTGGACATCTCAAAATAATATTATTAATATTACCGCTGAAGTCAGAGGTACCTATATATTGACCCGGCTTTCGGAAGTACAGTTTGAAGTGTCATCGGATATATCTACGGGAATTAATATTGAAAGTGCAATAATAGATAAGGATGCCATGGGAAACCTTTACAATAATCTCTGTCAGTGATACTTTAGCTCGGGCATCTCATGCCATACTACTCAGAATTTGTAATTGATTTAAGTAAATAGTAGAATGAATGCCCAACAATACCAATATGATCATGTCCCCGAGTTGCAAACTAAACTAAGAAATCTTATTGACGAGTATAGCGCAAAGATAAAAAAATACCGCTGGCGAATTATCAGAGTTGACATTATTGTATATTCGGTTTCAAGTGTAATTGCTGGAACGGGTATTTTGTTATCAGCGATAACAGCACTGACACCTGCAGATGTTACAATGTGTACAATGTGTGTGTCATCGGCGAAAACAATTACAGAGATTCTTAGCATCATCTCAAAATAAATATCCACATGCGGTCAGAATAAACTACACGAGTATATAATTAGTTACATATTGCAGCAGCCGCGTATTTCGAATTATCGGCGCTGATATCATCTAGTCTCAATGACACAACAATATCATATAACGAATTCTCCGCGATGATTAACATTTATCACAGCGCAACATAAAAATTAGAAAAGCAGCACAATATTAAAGACATCAAGATCAATAACGGAATTATGTCAGCAGATAGCCACAAACACAACGCAGCAAAAAACAACCATGATGTCAATAACCTCAATCAACCCTGAATTCAGTGTGAATTTCCCCATTGCAATTCCGGTTAAGGAGACAGCGCTAACAAAATTACGAGTATACCACAGTTGGCCCAATTTAAAATCAAAATCATTTGGTGGTCAGCAACCAAATAATTCCTTGGTGGATGCGAGTAGAACTAAATCAGATGGAACTCCAGATTGGAATAGTTTCCTTACCATCTGTGTCTTACCAAATCGAACAGATCAATAATGAATTACAGCGTAGAATAAAATTCATTATCATCCGCGATTGATATAAACTCGCCCGAGTACCTCATATATATATATATATATATATATATATATATATATATATATATATATATATATATATATATATATATATATATATATATATATATATATATATATATATATATCAGAGTTCAATATGAACCGTGCTAGGATGGCATTAAATCTCACCTCCTAAATATAAAATACCGCAGGCAAGAGCCACGATTAAAAGACTTTATCACTGATTTAATACCTACAGAATATCTAGGATTTTGGCGAAGCACATCATACACTACTCTACTCCCATCCCCTCCAAATACTTTATTTTCATTTTGAGTGATAGCTTGAAGTTTAGTTAAAGAATTGTCAGTTCTTTAGCAATTTATGTGGTCAAGTACAAGACCATCTTTGATCAGTCCATTGCAGCATTCGAAAACGCATTGTGATTAAGATATCTTCCCACCCCCCGAATTAAATATGGGATATCCATGACTGTTGACAGCCTCTACTGGTCTTTTTAGCCCGTAGTATCTGACTACACCGTCACATGATGCTTCATAGTTGATGATCACGGGATGTGGTTGAATTCTTGGCTCATATATATAGATATATATTATTCGTCTAATTAATTATTTGGTTTAATTATTACTTATTGAGAATCTATAAATGTAGTCTTGAGGGGTTCTTATGATTTTGTCAGGGACAGAGTTAGGGCTAGAGTCTTTGATTCGCTTATCATAATAGCGCTTAAGTTCCCTGTATCGTTTACCAGCACATTGGAGGCACAACTGTGTCTTTTCTAGTACTCTAACAGCACATCTTATACAAGGTAACGGACCTAACATTCCTCGTCGCACACTCTGTGAATGATATCCACAGAATTCGTTTCTGCATGATTTGTTACAGATGGTTACTGATCCTATCATAAGCCATTTACAGTGATTCATTATATATAAATACTTTCTTTAAATACTTGTTTTGATTGTAATATGAAAGAGTTTGATAGATTATCCAAAATCAAACCCTGGAAAAATGTTAATTTTAATCTCGATAGAGTCTTCGTAGATACACCAAATAAGAGTCTAATAAGTGACAGAAGCATGATAGGTAAAATCCATGAAGGGTTACACGAATTTAGGCACGACGGAGCATTTCATTGTTGGTCAACATTTCGAATTGATGGTAGTGTTGATGCTACCATGAACGACCAAAGGTCAACAGCATTAATATCGCATTTTGACCAAAGACAGTATTTTTTCAGACTGAAATTCATTATCCGTTCATAAACAGGTAATTGGATTATTCAAGATAAATTATACCCTATCTTGAAAAATAAAAAGACTGTCACCGTGAGTCATGATTCCAAACCAGGAGCGTTGACTGCAATTAAAAAACCGAATTACGATAGAGCTTAATCTGTGACCGCGGTTGTTTATGGGATTTATACGATAAATGACAAACCGAGTGTTGAGAAATTAAAAACTATGAAATTGTCAAGGATAAATTGTGTAGCTGAACGAATAATAGAGCACTTTACAAATACGTTACGTGGATACAAGTTGACAGATAAAAGACGTAAAACAATTAATGAATGGGCACTAGCAGTCAGGGATTTTGGAGCTACAATACAAAATGTCGCTGCGTTAAAAAAGATATTAAAATTCCCAATAACCGTATAGACGATAACAGGAGAAGTATTATACGAATCGAAATATAAATCAAGGGGGATCCAATTAAGATCGCTGATAATCATGTATAAGCGAGGTCTAACACAGTGACAATATTTCCACGGGTTAGAACCATAAAATATCTACTTATGGAGTTCTCCCCAGATCGTTAATCTTCCTTGAATTCCTTCGCGTATGATATCCAAATAACCGCTCAGCAAGTGTCTGATTAAATCGTTCAACAATGGCCTGATTGCGGTGTATTGCAGTATGTACTCGTGATATTATGATGCTTCATTGTTGATAACAAGGCACCCTGAAATTCTTTGCCAGGATCAAGCTGTAACAGATATGGCCACAGCAGAGGACCTCGTCGATAAATCCTGTCAAATGCAGAAGCTACTTCAGTTGATGAATTGGTCAACAATGGTTCAGATTCTTTATATCTACTCGCAACATCAACCACGGTTAGCTCGTATTTATATATGTGTTTTTAACGGTATCATCCGGCAGAAATAATATATCAGCCTGATGTACTTTATTAATGACGCTGACATCAAAATGTGCGAAGTTAATTTCTTTAAGTGGTGGTAAATAAATCTGCAATATTGCCTGTTTTGGATAACCAATCTGCCCCAGAGGTATTTTCTACTTTTGCGGTGTAAGCGAGTTTATCGATTGCTGATTTACCTCGCCAGAATCCTCTTGGGGAATAATAAATAAATTCCATATTGTTATTAATTACGAATACCCTGCAATAATTTACTTTTCGTCGATGATTTTATCAACCACGAAGCTAATTTTTCTTTGAAGGATTTATCAATGATAGAATTCAACGCATTAATGAATTTAACATCTGCGATTTATCTATGTTGCAGATTGCTACTTTTATAAGCAACATAATGAACATGACACGCCTTATTAATAGCGTTTATTAGATATTCGCCAAGTCGGGGATGGTCTTGGCTATGAAGTGTGATGTCGAGACTGGTTCCAGGGCCACAATAACTATGCCCTGGAAGGTGTTTTTCTCCTGGATATTTTGTCCATGGAGTCCCGGGAGGTTTTGTCAATTTTGATGCGATATCACTCCTTTCTTCTTTTTGTTTTTAATCATTACCCGATTTCATAGAAACAAATCTAAAAAAATTGTACCACATTGTACACAGTTACCATCATGTACTGATCTGTTATTGCTTGATGTAATTGTCGTCAAGTCGTTTGTGCTAGTACGCGTCTTGCAATTCACATAATATAGATCCATAATTATTTATAATAACATGAATGTAATTAAATATTCAGCTACCCGATGACGGGAACCTGATAAACACCATGCGATGTTGCCGAATTCTGTCAGAAAGATTATAATTGGTCCGTCTGGAAGCGGTAAAACACAATTGTTACTTAATTTGATAATGAGATGGATGAAATCTGATAACCATTATGTTGTAGCCCCGAGTGTAGACGATCAGCGATGTTACGAGGTGTCAAAGGATTTTAACGATAAAGCAAAATCAGAAATCCATGAGAATATTATTGAATTTATAACCGATGTCAGATAATCTCGGAGCATTGATTGTATTGACGGACGTATTAACAATCTAGTTGTGTACGATGATGTGATGCTAGACAATCAAAAACATCGAGTTAGGACATTTTCCAGAGGTAGTTATTAAAATACTGATGTAATATATGTTACTCAGAGGTATTCTCAACTACCAAAAGTGATCAGGATAACTGCAAATTATTTCTGTGTTTACTGGAGTTGACACTCATACCTTACGAAATATTCACCAGACTTGGTACAGTGGAGATACTGACATAATTCATTTTATAAATTTATTTAGTCACACTCAGTCAATCCCACATGAATTTATATGGATAAATTTGCATGACCCTAGATCAAAATATCGTATAGGACTTGATAAAATATTCAGTTAAAAGCATAACAGCTAACAAACCCACGACAACAGAGGCGATTTCTGTTGTTTTTTTTTTCTATTTTGCGACTGTGTTGGTTGACAAATAGAAACTTCGGCTGAAACCGAAACTGTCATTTTTAGTTTCGGTTTATAGTCTGATTTTGTCTGAATTAGTTTCAGTATATTTGTTTTGACTTAGTTTCGGTTTATTTTCTGATTTTGTCTGAATTAATTTCGGTCTGTTCACCCTTCTTGCTGCTTTGAAAATGTATTTATCGTACTTTGAACTTACCTTCACTGACAGAAAAGTGTAGTCTGCACGAAAAAACTACACTTTAAAGGAAATGCTCTCTCGACTATTTCAAGTAGCCATCAATTTTTCATATTCAGAAAATTTGTTATCTATTTTTGCTCACTTTTAAAGATTGGCTAACCTAATATTTCTGAGAACATTATAATTTGAATATTAGTAAAGGAACAAAGTGTTAAAATGTCTGCCAGTTTAAATTCGTTAGATTCAGTTTCACATCCATTTCGATACCTGCATTTCCATTGGCATTTCTCCCTCGCATTGTTTCCTTCTACTTCTTCTTCTTATTACGTTCGCTCAATTTCCATTTCCTTCTCATTCAAAATTAAAATTTTCATTTTTTGGTTTTTAATAAAGGGCTTTCTTATCTGGGTTTCTATATAAAGTCTATAAACTGTAATTATTTATATTTTTTATCAGAGCCGGAAACATACATACTAATAAATAATAAGCATATGCTTTCTTCGAACATTCTACCAAGTACTGGACCAAACAATAATTTCTTCCATCGGTGTCGTTTCAGAAACTTCATTATATCTGACAAGCTTAAACAACTCACACTTTTCCAGTGATTATAATCCTTCCTTAATAGCGTTTGGAAAAAAATTATAAACGTTTATGACATTTTAAACGGTAATATGTGTCAATAAGAATATCTAAAATATGTGCGCTTAAAAAAACAGGCATCCTAATGACAAATTATTAGAAAAGCTAATCTTAGTTCACTAACAAGACTAAGTGCATGCATGTACTGCTACTATTTTGTCAATAATATACCAAACTAAAATACACAAAATAACTTACCTATGTGTAAAACTGTTTAGTTTATTTATGTATAATTGATACCTTCTTGACATAACAATCGCTCTTTAATAACAACGACGATGTTAATGAGCCATTCTTCTAAAGAGTCCGATTTTGCAACAAGAAACCGAGTTTGCAATATAGCAAAAGCTTCAGATATCACTTATAAATTAAATCAAATGATATCTTAACACTTATTTAGTTACTTTCTATGAAGTGTTTTTCGTGTATGTGTATGTGTTTCTATTTGTGTTGAGGAAGTGGGTGTTCTTCAGGATAATTAACCAAAATATATTGTTAACCTTTCATTAAAAAGGATAATTAACGTTCAAAATGAAGGCACATTTCATAACTAAGCAAACATTCATGGATTTTCTGAAAATTATTATTTGAATATAATTTCCAAGTGTTTCTATCAGTCTGCATGTTTCGCTTCAACTGGTATATATTGTATTGAACAAGTCATGCAGCAATGTTACGCTGTCTAGTCAAACAAAACGTAAAGCTCAATTGTATTGTGTCAGAATATATTCACTTGTGCTTTTCATGCAGTTTTGTGGTCAAATTCCTGACACTGTCAGGAGCTTTAATTTGTATCAAACCTGAGTTACAGAGCAAGACATACATCGCAACCACAGTATCTGTTTATATAATGTGATTGAAACAAAATGAATATTTCGCTGTGAATATTGTACAACTTATTATATTTGTATTAAAATTATGAGTATAACATAGTAACAACTGAACCTAATTGGTTTACATTTAAGGTGTTATTCCAATTTATACCCGAACATTTGTTACTCATATATAGACTTGTTTGTCTCTGTTTCCGTATTTAAAACATACAATATTGTATATAGATAGATAGATAGATAGATAGATAGATAGATAGATAGATAGATAGATAGATAGATAGATAGATAGATAGATAGATAGATAGATAGATAGATAGATAGATAGATAGATAGATAGATAGATAGATTGCATAAGGGACGTCGGATGTTTGGGACATCTCCATATCTGTTGATGTCACGTGCTTTTCAGGCTTGCATCTTCTGCTCTGCAGCTTCGTTCCTGCTAGATTCACATAACTTTCAGCCTTTGTGCACAGAGAAACTACAAGTGACTCGATCGATTGATGCTTGTTTCCAGAAATCAGGGTTTATGTTGAATGATTTCAATGATGCTTTCATACTCCCTTTGCACCGTTTCTTCTGACCTCCGCTATCCTTGTTGAAGCACGCCAGAGCATACTCTCTAGGGCAGCGTAGCTGGCACTGCATCAGGATAGTGTGGACGCTGGATAGACCTGCTTTGTCGAGTATCTCGGCGTCTGAAACCTAGTCTTGCTACCTGATGTTGAGAATTTTCCTGAGACTTATGGCGTGAATGTGGTTCAGATTCCTGGAGTGGCGTTGGTAGACCGTCAACCTTTCGCATGCGTATACTAGTTTGAGGACCACAATTGTCTTGTAGACTTTTAGCTTAGTCTGGAGGCTGATGCCTCTTCTATTCCAGACACTGGCATACATTATGCGTAGTTTGCGCTGGCTCTAGCAATTTTAAGGTTCACCTCGTCGTCAATAGTTATGCTCTGTGACAGTCTTCTGCCAAAGTAGGTGAGGTGATTAACTACGTTGAGATTTTGCCGTTTACGGTGATGTCGGGTTTAGCCTTAGTAACGATTGTGAGACCAAACTTGCGCAGGAGCTGAAGAACTGGTCACCTCTGCATTGCAGGTTGTCATTTGAGCCAGCATTGATGGCGCAGTCATCAGTAAATAGGAAATCCCTTATGGTGTCTGTCATGACCTTGGTTCTTGCTTGAAGCCTGCTGGGATAGAATAGTTTTCCATATATACGCTACCTGATGCCAATCCCAACTTCTATGTCGCTGGAATCATAAGTCAGCATGACAGAGTACAATAGACTGAACAATGTCTGTGCTCCAACAAAACCCTTCATGACGCCAAATGTTACTTGAAATGGTCATATGTCTCTTCATTGTCTTGGACCAGTGTCTGCATGCCATCGTGGAAATTCTGCACAATGGATACACATTTTCTTGGGCACGCTTACTTGGTAATTACCTTCCTCAAGCCTAATATGCTTGTACGAGTACTGTCCAGAGTATCAACTATTTTTCCTACTGATGGTGTGAAGTTAATGTTGGATGACAGCACCTACAAATTATATTGGGCATCCGTACTTGGTAATTACCTTTCAGAAGCCTACTCTGCTTGTGAGAGAAATGTCCAGAGTATCACCTAGGATTCCTACTCTTGGTCAGACATTAATGTTGGTCTTGCAGATATTATCACAAGGGGAGGATATGAATGAGACGATATTAGTGTCGTGATCATAATGGCTTATGTTTTATCATCATTCACCTGCAGCTTGTTCCATGTCAGCCATGATTTCACATAAAACATGTACCTCTCTACTCATTGAATGGTAGCATGTACTTCGGTTAGGTGGTTAGACTTCTATATGGGGGTGTCATCAGTGTAAAATTCGTGAGACACTGGATGATTATCGATGACATTTATTAACGATTCCATCTGCAAATATAATGTGTGTCCTATTGACAAAATAAAACTTTAAGTACATTACAGCTGTGTTGTGAACGTTAAATAAATACTGGAGACTGTTAGGTAATATATCATGGTCTATTGTGTCAAATATTGCGGACAAATCAAGAAGGTATGGACTTAATATTTCCACTATCCAAAGCAGAGAATGTCGCTAATTACGTTTTGAAGAGTAGTTTCCGTACTGTTGCAAGAGCGATATGCAGACTGTACATTGCTAAAAAGACTATTTGAATTCATATGAGATACAAGTTTGGTTGTAACAAATGTTTCTCAGATATTTTATATGAACCAGATGTTAGAGAATGAGCGGTTTTTTTTTCAAAACGTTATGGTCGAGTGTTGGTTTCTTCAGCAGAGACTTTACAATGGCAGTTTTGTAAAATACTGGGAATTTTCCGGATGAGAGAGAGTTATTAATAACATCAGTTAGTGAATGCATTATTGAATTTAAGCACTCAAGAAGCAGTTATATTGAATTTGGATCAAATTCACATGACGTAGGTGCAATTTTCACTATGATTTACCGTAAATATTCCTTAGAGACAGGTTAAAATGAAGCTGACGGTTGTTGCTGAAATTCTGTATTTTAACTATGTGATGACAAAGAGTCAACTGCATTTGAGTTGTCAAGCCTATCTCTAATAGTATGTACCTTGTAAAGTAATAACTTTTCAAACAGGTGCATAAGACTACTAGGGAGAAGGTAGTTGGAAGTGGTGTACATTTGTTCTTGAAATTAGTTTGTTAGTTATCTCGTCGAGCTCTTTGCAGCTGGAACTCTCCGTAATCTTAGTACTGTAGTGGCATAATTCGGCTAAATGGACTGTTTGTGACGTTCTTCCTAGCGGTTTTATATATTTGTTCTTAAATAGTGAGTCTGGTTGACAGCTAAAGCGACTCCGCCTTACATCGCTATCTCTTAGAGGTGTGAAGCTGGTTCCGAACACTGCTATACCGCAAATAACACTTTGAATCGATACTCTGCACTTGGTGGCTGGGCATGATTTCCAAGCAATGAACGTTGGCAACTATCGAGTTAATCTCCTGTAGGAGGTACGCAAGTTGTTAGGTTTGCATGGATGTCATGAGTTATTTCGGTAATATTTATCATACGGAGATTTCTCTTAGTATCAAATAAAAGTGGATGGTTAGATAATGATACGTCCAGACGGCATATAATGCAGAGGTGATCTAAAGCAAGTTCGTGGGATACAAGGTTGGGAAGTAGAATATTATCATCAGTCTGTGAAGAATTCAGTCTAAATTGTGACAGTTTATATGGATGTTTAAGATTGAATGTATCCTAAGAGATTTTTTAATGTGTATGGGATTCCAGGACAGTGAAAGTGAAAGTTGAAATCTCGCAGATTAATCAGGTTTCCACCTATCGCATTTTTAAATTACAGGATATTCGAAAACTACTCCGAATGGAGAGATTTGGTCAGCTTGTTTTTTTCTACTGAGAGGAAGGTTGTATAGACAGAAGAAATAAACTGACTTTCGTTTCCGTGTGAGTGTTGTTTGGGACCAGTTTAAACGATGTGTGGCAGAAATGGAAGGTTGTGATCTATTAAAGACATTTTATCGTGGAAGTCTTTGTGATGACAGCAAGTCCACCTCTGCGATAGTGTAGTGGGAACGACTTAATATTGTAACTATTGGTTGCTAGATCCGCGCACTTTGGCTCATCGCCTGATGTTTTAGCCATAATAAGATTTAAACATGTTGCATTTGTGATTATCACCCGGAAAGATTCTAGACAACAAAGAACGTGCAAATAGTTTAATGTCTGACAGTTTCAAATGTTTTTTTTAAATATTATAAACATGTAACGTTGGGATATATTGCGACATTGATCATGTGACGAGATATTGCGAAGTATATAAAGTCGATCAACTGTCACTTAATTGCGACAGATATATATTTACGATTTAATACCTAAGACAAATAACTAACCGAGAATCATAAATACTTTCAGAAAACTACGAACATAAAATTTGTGAACCTTTCTCCATATATAAGAAAGAAATAGCCTCAAAAGGACTAATCTATGGGAATCAAAGAGAATTACTCATGTGAGTAGCTATCTACTATTTGACTGTGATACACTATCCAAAAATGCCTTGTGTCGTTTATATGCAAATGCACCTTCTGTCGGAAGAAAATGGGATATCAATTACTGTCAAATACCTAGTTTCTTTGCTTCAAATCCAATCTTTTTTGTCTATCCAGTACCAGTTTATTAATCCTACGTGTCACTAATTGCTTTCACACTGCTTAGTACGATGTTGGAAGGATTAAGACCCCGCTCTTATTAGCCAACGAAATGGGAAAATGTTTTACACATAAAATGCTTATATGCACATAAATTCACTATCACATAAGGCTGACAAGATTTAAGAGAATGTTCATGGACATCACGGAGAGTAGCGATACAATTTGTTAGAGTTCTGATTTGAAACATTACGAGAATCTCCGTGCATCATTGTTTCAAATTTGTCCAGTTACTTGGATGTTTTCATTGCTTTTTTTGTAGTGTTCTCTATGGGAACATATGCTTGAAAGATGTTAAAGAAATTTCACTTCTATTACCTTCTCACCCTTGAATTTGAAGATGAAGTAATTCAATGGCGGGACTAGCGTAGCGATTTGTTTTAAAAAGGTCTCTGTGCGACCAAAACGACGACTGTAAGTTGGAACAATTTAATTTAAATCTGCGCTTAAGATAGCTATTTTAAGACATTGTAAATTAGGTTATCTTAAACTAATTGTTTTCCTTTCATCAAAGTGCCATTTTAAAGCAGTCAATTATCTAGTGCCCATCACTTCTAAAGCTTATGTTTCCATACAAAACATTATATTTGAAAACGTCCCCTAAACCATTTCCTCCGCGTTCATTGATTTATTTTTTATAGGATGCATTCGCTACAATTCACGGTTCAAATATATAGCTTCGCTGTGAATTTTTCAAGAATAACTTGCTTTGTCTTAGATCCACTTCTGAACTAATTTTGATATTCTCAGAATACGATTTACAGTCAGTAAGATAGTGAGGGTATACTTATTGATGCAGGATGTCGAACGTATTTGCATTTTCCTTTTAGGCAGAATTGGCATAATCCACTTTGAATGGAATGAATCCGGGTAAAGAAGAGGATATAGTTCCTACAAAGTCGTACTCTACGCCATCTAAGTACACAAACAACAAATTCAATCTTTGGTTCAATAATTGTTGATGATGACAATATTTTTAAACCCATGTCTATGTTTCCACTCAAAATTGAAACAGATTGGATAAAATAATGAAAGAATTTTATTTTATCATTCTCAAATAATGATTAATAAGTCGTTGAGCTACTTTATGTTACACGATCAGTACACTTTATTGAGTTTTATAGAGGGCATTGAATGCATAATTAAACATAATGGCATTTCATTGGACACGATGTTGAGTAATATAAACATGCTGAAATTATCGAATAGATGTGCGTTTCAGATTTGGCTTTCTAAGTTATTGTATTGGGGGGGGGGTGTCGAAATAGCTAGTCTAATTTTCTAACAAGTCTCTCTTAGTCTTATATTACCGATTTCAATGGTAAATATGGCTTGATTTCAAAATATTTAAGGATCTCCTTGTCAATTATGTGATCCAATTGTACTTCCAGAGGTAATTTGGCCGGAAACAACACAAGCTTTTCCTGTTGAAATTATTCATTGCAACGTCACTTTGATATGTAAATTAAATTGTCTAGTACCAATTCGGTACATCTGATATCCTGATTCAGTGGTTTTCAAAGTAGAATGATCTTCCAAATGTTCAAAATTAGGTTTCTTGATGCTTATATGTTTCTGACCTTGACCGCAAAACCACCGGTTTAAATTCCCCAATCATAATTGTTTTATTCTGTGTCGCTAATGTCAGTTGACTGCTCATGTATCACAGTACACCAAAACGATTGGGCAGTAGAAACGTTCTCATCACCACACCCACACTTGAAATATTTTCAAAATTCGTAGAATCCTTGTTTTTCTGGTTCTCTTGTTG
This sequence comes from Unio pictorum, assembly GCA_030141615.1. Taxonomy (NCBI): domain Eukaryota; kingdom Metazoa; phylum Mollusca; class Bivalvia; order Unionida; family Unionidae; genus Unio; species Unio pictorum. Next base: position 5,135,476 of record JARLTB010000134.1, read on the forward strand.
TAATTTGTACTTATAGGCAATTGCTTGTATTACTACACCATTCAGGTTTCAAATGTTTATATGCAGGATCAGGGCAATGCACTTACCTAATGAGAAAAAACAATACAGTAGTCCAGTTCGGTAATTTATCTTTGGCAAAGGTGTGTCTGGTTGCACTAATACGGACCCAATCTCCAGACTTAAATAGTTAATAGGTGGCGCTGGAAACAATATGTCACAGACTATCACGTCGGCTTTGTGAATGCTTCTTCTGATACACAACAAATAATATTATGATTTTCAGCGTTGACACTAATTGGTAACTCTTCAGAGTGTGTTAATGTGTGAAATATTTATACAGGGTGATTTTAATTTTTTTTATAACTTTAACAGCACTTGCTATCGTGGTATTCGGTTTTAAAACATGGATATGTCTTTTTCTCAATTCCTTTTAGAAACGCCTGGCTCAGACTGGAAATGATATATATTCATACATATTTGCAATAGAGTGGGTATTTAGCTTTCGTTGGTAGCAAAAAACAGAGCAATGAGATAAAAATTTAATTGCTTTTGAGCAAATATGGCTGAATCTTTTTTAAGCGCTGGTAAGGGTAACAATTAATCATCAGCGTCTAGTTAGTTGTAATAATGTGTTCCCTCTCCACATTATATATTAAAAATGAGTTTATAAAGTATCGACTTCATCCTTTAAGGTGTTGTATAATTTGTTATATTATCATTCCCTCTAATTGCAATATTTTCACTACTATTCCTAGAAGCGTTTCCCCTCTGGGAGTATGCCTTATGTTTTAGCTATATCATCCGCAAGTACCCTTTGACCCAGAATTTTGTATTTAGTTGACTGACAGAGTAGAGAGTATACCAACTCATTGACACAGTATCCGACTAGTCAAATACGGTCTGTGCAGAAAGGACATCTTCATGTAAATTCAGTTTTTTAACATGAACTGAAATGATTAAAACTTAATATGTGAAATTTCCATATTTCCTGTTAAAAATAAACTTGACCCTGAAAAAGTCGTATAGTAACTTATGCAACAGGAAAACAGCGTGAGATTACCGGATTATATGCAGAACACTTTTGACGATAACATCATGTTTAATAATACATGAAATCAATGATCAGATTATTATAAATACGCGCCTGTATATTTAATCAAAGTATTGGATTAATTTACATATGAACGTACAAATGTAATAATGAGAAATTCAAATATATTACGTTACAAGCTACAAAGACTTGGAGTGACTGATTACAGCTATTTCACAATACTTTACTCAGCTACAAAACAATTTAGAATTGTACTCATGCAGTAAAATGAATTTACTCAATGAAGTTAAAACAAAAAGTTCAGATATACAACTTATCTTTACAGTCCTGAAAGACACATTGGGTTTAAATAACCCCAAAATGAAACGGCGACTACAAAATTATATGTATACTTTATTTCAGTTCCATGGATGCTACAGATCCGCGTCACAGCTGCTACGGATAATCCATGTAGTTGTCTTTACAGCCTGCACCACGTTGACCCCAATCACTCCGATAACTTAACGCTCTGGTCATATTTGGCCACTCCAGACAAACCGAACGCCATGTAGAGCTACAAATAGCTCTACACACTCGTGACTTTCCGGAGAGCTGAAAACCTGCTCAAAACAGCGAACTTTACAAGACACGGGAATACACTCGTAATAACGTTCTAAAAGGTAAGATATACATATTACAATACTTACAAAATAACAAATTCAGAAGTAAACTTAACCATGCAAGATAAGAACCATAATGTAAAACACATTTCTTAAACTGTATCTTTATATTGCTAACATAGATCCCTTAAAAAGATGCAAACAATGATAGCAATGTGTGCATCATTATCATCATCATCATCATCATCAGTCTCATGACCTAGTGTGGTCGTTGAAGCACCACGCTGCTGAACATCTGATCTGTTTCCTCCACTTGTCTCCATCATCTGCTAATGCCTATGTCTCCACAAAACGTTACCTGTTCCATTATTTGATGCTGTCAGCCCACTGTCTCTCTCTCTCTATTGCTGTCCTTCTGCCTCCCTGGACGCTGTCCTTCAGTACTGTTGTGGTCCATACCATTTCAGCTTTTCATTTTTGACAGTGATGAGGAGGTCTTCATAATGTCCTACTTTCGACCTGATGGTTTTACGCACTTCTTCATTTGTGATATGCTACATGTACGAGGTGCCAAGGATGGTTCTGTAGCATCTAATTTCAAGTGCGTCTATTCTTCCTTGTAATTCTGCTGTCAGGTTCCAGGTCTCATACGAATACAAAAAAGGATGAGATTACTAGTGCTCTGAATAGTCTGAGTTTAATTTTCAGTCAGATATTCTTTTCTCTCAAGATGGGTCTTAGCTTTGACACAGTTGCCCTTGTTTGTGTTGCTCCTGGCAAAAGTTCTGCTCTTGGAACCAATATATCTAAACTGGCCCAAGGTTTCCATCAGCTTTGATTTCGCAGCGCTTATCTCCATGTCAAATCTGTAAGATGTTTCATGCAGGTTCTTCATTAAGGTGGCAAGCTGCCATCCAGCCCATCAATATCATCTGCAAAGCGGAGGTTGGTGAAGTAACAACCTTCAATTCTGACTGCCCCACAGTGTTTCGCCAGGGCTTTGAATGGGTGACAGGAGACAGCCTTGACCTACTCTAAATATTATATGGAACCAGTCCCACACAGAACATTAAGATATTTTATGCACTGGTAGTCATGTCGTACAGCTGCTTGATGGTATTGGTCAACATTTGTCCCATGTTGTACTTCCGTCATTGTGACCCACACAGCCGCATGCCACTCTAAATGGAAGGCTTTTTTGAAATCTCTAAAGACATGCAGATGTCTTTTTGAGGTTGCAAGTACTTTTTACACAGAAACTTGATATTGAATATTTGTTTTGCAATGCTACTTCTTCTCCGGCAGGCAGGTCTTATTGCCGATTTGTGTTAGTAGACTGATTCCCCCATCCCAATTAGTGATAACTTCAGCTGCGATGTTGTCTACTCAATATGCTTTCCAATTCTTAAGTGTTATTATTGCTAACTCACCTCGTCTTTGAGAATGGTGACATCGTCATCATTTGTGGAGTTTGGAAATTCAAGTACCTCTTATCAATGGATGCTTGTAGAGTTCTTTACAATAACTGGCCATCTCTTTGCAAAGTCACTTACTTCTATGACGCATTTTTCATTTTCGTTCTAAAAGTACTGACTCTTGATTGCTTCTATCTGGTGAGGTATGTCACAGTTTGAAATGCCTTTTTGCCATTATTCTATATCAGACTGTTATCTATTTCTGTGCACGTTTGTACAATCCAATCTTCTTTTGATTTATTCAAGGTTTTTAATATTCTTGTTGATTTCTCGATACTCCATTCCCCATGCTGTGTGTCTGGTGCTTTTAGGTCCCTTTGTGCATCAAACAAATTCAGAACCTATTATGTACCCCAGGTGTTTTTCGTATACATGGATAAATTTGATGTTAAAGAGAGATGCTTTCAGCCGAATTGAGAAAGGTCACTAGCTGACTTATCTACAAGGAAGCTTACTCAAGTTATGGACTTGTCCAACTCTCAACTATTTTATAAAATATGCCCAGCTTCAGCATTGTGTTCTCCTAGGGCTTTTCTGAGTGACCTCACAGAGTTCCATAATGTGTCATGTATAGTGTTCCAATTCTCCTGTCAACTCTTGGAATCTTACAATTCGCGAAAGAGCTCAAATGCTCCAGAAGGCAATGGCTCTCATTTTATGCAAACTATACGCTTGTCACCTTAGTCTTTGTGGACAACGGTAGGCGTGGTCCTTGTTAACCGAGCGACGAATGTATCTTCAGATTTGTCCAGTATTATAATAATAATAATTATAATAATAATAATAATAATAATAATAATAATAATAATAATAATAATAATAATAATAATAACACTAATGAGGACTTTGTATAGCACCTAATCTTTCGAAGCTCTATGCGCTTTAAACCATCAATAATGATATGACTACACTACAAACAAACAAACGAATGACAAAACAATGAAATTGGAAAACCTAAAAACATGCTGAAAACTTATAAGATACAAAACATAATTAGGTCTCTAAGTTAGTATCTACAGTCGAAACTGGTGAGACTTAAGAGCAATCTTAAAAGGGACCACTGTTTCTTTGTGTCTAATTTCAATAGGCAATATGTTCCACGTCGACGGGCCCTGGTATGCAAATAACGATGTCCATATGACTTTGTTTTCACCGTAGGAACAATGAGTATACGATTGTTAGAAGAAAAGCTTAAGTATCTAGATGGTGTATACATATGGTTGAGACTGGATAGCTATGTTGGACATGAGTCTGTCATTGAAACGTAGCACAGAGAACAAATTTTGTGTTTGATTCTGTATCGAATCGATAGCCAGTGTAGGGTATAGAGCAGTGGTGAGGTGCGCTCTGATCGAGCTACTCTAAAGATGATCCGTGCAGCTGTGTTTTGAACGTTTTGAAGTTTCAGGAGTAAATATTGTGACGAACCAGAAATAATTAAGTTACAATAGTCCAGTCTTCAAAGTACTAATGAAAACACAAGTGTTTTAGTGGCATCGACTGAAAGATATTTACGAATGGAACTGATGCGTCTCAGTTCAAGATATGCAGCCTTGCATATGTTCATGACATGTTGGTGCAATATGAAAGTTCTGTCTAGAGTAACGCCTAGGTTCCGTACTGACTGTGAGAATTTAAAGTTAGTGTTGCTGATATTTATTGTCTGAGGTAAAGGATGTTAATGAGAAAGTTCTTGTGTTTTGATCAGAATAACCTCAGTTTTATCATCATTCATCTGCAGCTTGTTACATGTTATTAATGATTTCACATCAGAAATGCACCTCTCTACTCCATGGGTGGTGGCATCAACGTCAGTTGGGTGGCTAGACTTGTATATTTAGGGGTCATCAGCACACAGATGGTGCAACACTGGGTGATTATCTAACACAATTGAAAGCGCCTGAATGTATAGAATAAAGAGAACAGGTCTATGAACAGATCCCTGTGGAACACCACAATATACGTCAACTGGGCTGAAATTTATTCCATTTTCACATATAATTTGTGTCCTGTTGACTAAGTAGGACTTGAACCACTGTAAGGCTATATTCTGAATGCTAAATACACGCTGGAGACGGTGAAGTAATATATCATGGTCTATTGTATCAAATGATGCAGATAAATACAGGAGAGTGAGGACTGTAATCTTTCCACTATCCAAAGCAGAGAGAATATCATTAAATATTTTCAAAATAGTAGTTTCTGTACTGTGTCAAGGACGATATGCACACTGTACATTGCTAAAAAGACTGTTTGGATTCAAATGAGATACATTTTGGGTTAGAACAACCTTTTCTAAGATTTTTAATATGATTGGGAGATTAAAACTGTTCGGTAGTTCTTTAAATAGTTATGGTCAAGTGTTGGTTTCTTCAGCAGAGGATTTACTGTGGCAGTTTTGAAAAATGATGTGAATTCTCCCTATGAGAGAGAGATATTAAAAACATCAGTTAGTGAAGGCAATATTGGGTCTAAGCATTCAAGCAGCCCTGATGTCGAAATTGGATCAAGTTCTCAAAAATATGGTGTACTTTTTATCACGATTGTCCATACTATATCAATAAAAACAGGTTCAAATGCTCCTAAACGTTGTCCCTGAAAATCTGCATCATAACAGTATGGTGACGAGTCAGTTGAAATTGTGCTGTCAAGGAAATCTCCAATGGTTTGTACATTGTCAAGGAATAATTTGCAAATTGGTCCGGAAGGTCTACTGGAGAAAAGGTTGTTGGAAGTGGTGTACATTTGTTCTTTGACATTAGTTTGTTAGTAATCTCGAAGAGCTTCTTGCAGCTAGAACTGATCTTAGTACTGTAGTGGGATAATTTGGCTAAATGGACTATGTTTGTGACGTTCTTCTTAGCGGCTTCATATATTTGTTTATGAATTGCGAGTCTGGTAGAAAGCCAAAGTTTCTCTGCTGTTCGCCGATGCCTTTAAGTAGTGCGAAGCTGGTCCCTAACACTGCTATACCATGGAGAACACTATTTTATTGATAATTTGCACTTGGTGGCTGGGGCATGTTTCTCAAGCAATGAACGCCGGCAGTTATAAAGTTGTTCCACTGTTGGAGGTATGAAAGTTGTTCGGTTTTCTTGGATGTCATGAATGAATTCGGTTCTATATATCATACAGAGATTTCTCATAGTAGCAAATAGTGGTGGAGGGTTAGGGACTGATACTTCGAGATGTAATACAATGCAGAGGTGATTCGATGCAAGTTCGTGGGATACAAGGGTGGATTGCAGAATATTATCATCAGGTCTGTAAAGAAGCCAGTCTAAAATGTCAACAAGTGTATGGGTGTGTTGGATAACTGACTGTTTAAGATTGAAAACATGAATGGAATCTAGGAGTTTTGACGTGTATGGTTTTCCAGGACAGTCAAAGTGAAAGTTGAAATCTCCAAGAATAATTAGGTTACAACCTATCGAATTTCCATAATCCATAAGATCTGGAAACTGCTCCGAAAAGAGAGATTCAGTCAACTTGTTTTTTTATGCTTTTAGGAGGTCGGCAGAGTCAGAAAAAATGGACTGACCTTTGTTTCACTGTGAGCGTTGTTTGGACTAGTTCAAAAGATGTGTGGCAGTAATTGAAGGTTGTGTTGTACTTATGGCATTTGAACATGGAATTCTTTCTAATTCCAGTAATTCCACCTCCTCAAGAGTTGCGGGGGAACGACTTGATGTAGTATTCTCTGGGTGTTAAATCCGCACACTTAGGTCCATTGCCTGATGATTGTAACCATGTTTCTGTCAAGAAGAAGACGTCAATATTCTAGTTGTTGATAAAATTAACTATTTTTGTGCGTTTTGATCCTACTAATTGAGCGTTGAATAACGCAATACTTAGTGGTATCCCTTGCACAGTTGACACAACGATTGACGTTTAAGAGGACAATTGAATTAGGTTATCAAAATCAATGGCAGAATTTTAAAATTGTTTATCTGCTACAGACGAAAGGGAGATAATTGGAATTCTTATTCCTGTTCTGCGCCGGCCAGCTTTGAAACGTTTTTTTTTTTTGCTTTCGTTTACATTTAAGTAATGATGAATGTAGTCCCAGTTCATTTAGTCTTGAGCACAATGTTGTATCTAAAGCCAAGGTGTGGTAATTTAATGCAATTAATGAGGGTCCTTCAAATTGTAATCGGGTTGACTAGCTATCTCGTGACGGCGGTGTGTCCTTGTCAAACGTCGTCTGGTGGAACCCATATCTATTCAGAACAAGGAGTTTGACATCTTCCAGCTGCTTTAGGATCTCCAATCCGGCAATTCTGACCAAATCCGAGCAGCAAAACAGCAGGAGAAATCATGTATGGGTGAGTGTAGATAAAGCATCTGGTTCAAACAATTGAGAATTGCAGCCTAATTACCACGAATCCCCACATGACCATATCGTGAGGAATTAGAATACCCCAGATCGATCATACTTGAACTAATAATACCCAAAACTAGTGTTAGCTATACTGAAGATTATCATACTTAGCAGCAGAGAGGGTGGACGGACCGAAACTATTTCAAGCAAACCGAAACTATTTCAAACAAAGTCCTAAAGGATTTCAAGCAGAGGGTGGACAGACCGAAACTATTTCAAGCAAACCGAAACTATTTCAAACAAAATCATAAGGATTTCAAGCCGAAACCAATTCAGTAAAATCCTAAAGGATTTCAAACAGAAAGCAATTCAGGTAGACAAAAATTAGAAATCCTTTAGGATTTTACGCTACAGACCCGGCACTGATGTCGCTACGAAGACGAATTGTTTCAACCGAATATTTGATCAAGTCCGACACGATATCGTGATCTCGGGTCGTGCAAATTTATCGTTACAAATCCATATGGGATTGGACTAGCGTGACTAAAGACATTTCTAAAGAGATTATAATCCATATCACCACCGCACCAAGTTTACCAAATATTTCGTAGCTTATGTGTGTCAACTCCTTTGAATACAGCAAGAATATCGCAGTTATCTCTGATCACTTTTGATATTTGAGTGTGTCTTTGAGTGACATATATTATATCTGTATTTTTATGCCTACCTCTGGAAATTATTCTAGAGGGATTATTTTGAATGTCTAACATGACATCATCATATACGACTAAATTGTTAATACTACTTCCATCAATATCATCAATGCTTGGTGCTTCCTCGATATCAGTTATAAACTCAATAATATCCTCATCGATTTCCGATTTTGCTTTCTCGTTCAAGAACTTTAACACCTTCGTAACATCGCTGATCGTCGACAATCGGGGCTATTAAATACAACTTATCCCATTTTATAAACTCATTATCAATTTAAGTAGCAATTGTGCCTTGCCACTTTCAGATGGTCCGATTATAATCATGCGAATACAATTCGATAGCGCTGCATGATGCTTAACTGGTTCCCCCGTTTTTGTCGCCGAAAAATCAATTACGTTCATGTCATTATAAATAAATTATGGATCCATATTGTGTGAAATGTAAGAAGCGTACTAGCACAAACGACATGACGACGATTACAACTAAAATTTACAGATCAACACTTGCTGGTAAGTGTGTACAATGTGGTACAAAAAACTTAAGATGTGTTTTTATGAAATCTGGAGATGTTTATAAAAAAAACGAGGAGGTGATATTGCAACCAAGTTAGCAAAATTCACATGAACACCATGGGCAAAATATCCGTGAGAATAACACCTTCCAGGGTATAGTTATTGTGGATCCGGGACCAGACTCGATATCCGACTCGATGATCGAAACCAACATCGACCTGGTGAAAACCCAATAAACGCTATAGTGCGTGTCATGCTCATAATGTTGCTTATAAAAGAAGTAATCTGCAACACAGACATATCGCAGATGTGAACTTGATTCATGCGTTGAATTCTATCACCGATAAATCCTTCAAAGAAATATTGGCTTCATGGTTGATAAAAATGGCCATGAAAAGTAAATTGATGTTGGTTGCTGGTAATTAATACCATCATGGAATCTATTTATTATTTTCTAAGAGGATACTGGAAGGGTTAAATCAGCAATCAGTAAACTTGCTAGATCCGCAAAGGTGGAACATACCACTGCAGCGGATTGGTTATCCAAACAGGCGATATGGCAAATTTATCTACCACCGCCTAAACAAATTAACATTTCGCATTTTGATGTCAGCGCACCTAATGAGGTTCATCAAAGCTGATATATTATTTCTGCCGCATGATGGTTTTTACAAGTATGCGCTAACCGTAGTTGATGTTGCGAGTCGATACAAACAAGCAGAACCTCTAAAAACAAAATTGATTTATCGAAGGTTTCCTCTGCATTGGCCAAATCTATTACAAGTTGATCCTGGAAAGGAATTTCAGGGTGTAGTGCAATCAACAATGAAGCATCATAATGTCACCATCAGACGAGGACATACTGCACTACATCGCGATCAGGCAATTGTTGAGCGATTTAATCGGACACTTGCTGAGCGGTTTTTTGGATATCAATACGCGAAGGAATTTATTCAGGATAAACGATTTCGTGAATGGGTCAAGAGATTACCAGGCGTAATTACCGCGCTGAATAATGAGATTACTCGAACAATCAACATGAAACCTAACACCGCGATGAAAAAGTATATGCCCGTAAAACCGCAAACTGATTTTTCAAAACAACCAAAACTCGGTAATGTCACTGTAAGATATTTAAATGAACCGGGAGAGCTCAAAGGCGGCACAAGAAGAGCTACTGATCCTATTTGGAGTATTACTGCACATAAAATATCTAGAATAACGAGATCTATGAGTAGACAGCCAGTCTATAGGTTGCATTCAACTGCTCCTCAGCGAGGATTTACTTGTAGTTGTTCACCGCGTGGTCTTAAATAGTACCTCTGCATCTGTTACACTCAAGAAAAGTCAGCATCATATTATCTCTGTTATGACCAACATTGCTACTTTTTCTGTCTACGGTAAATTGGCAGGGGTCTTTATCACACCAACACCAACGCATTATACAATTGCAACTCGCGCAGTGATTATTTGGTTGTTGTTTCAGTGTGATTATAAACTCTGCATCAATACCAAATTTTCTGTTATTTTTTTTTTGTCCTGTTGTTTATAACCAGAGAGTTTTTTCTGATTATATCATCGCTGATAATATCACCTATTGGAGTGTCATTATAGTCTAACACAACTCTTCGAAGTTGATTTATTTTCTTACTCTGGACACCGCAAGATAAACTAAATTCGACCGCTCGATGAGATTATCTATGATCCAAACAATCGTATCGGATATAGTCAACCCCTGCGAATAATGTATCGTCGCTGCGTATCCTCGCTTCCATGGGGATTTATCAACTAACACAATATCATTTAACACTAGAATCTGCTTTTCTGTCAAGCCTAGAATATCAACTTCGATATTTTGTTTTCGGTACTCCTTGGGTCTATAACACAATGGCACTGGAAATGTTGCTATTTTTTCGTTGTGTGTGTAAAATAACTTTATCAGCAGTGTATCTCTGACTATCTTTCTACTTGCCACTATCAAATCGTTTGGTCTCCACGCTTCCCAGAAATCATTTAATGGGGTTTCCGAAATTATTTCACGTGCTATTTCACACTGGATACTATCCAGATGTAATCTGATTAGTTTCTTCAACTCGCGTAATTCATTATCAAGTGATCTATAATCGGTATTAATTTCATCATAATAGTCTACAATTTTCTTTAGCCAATCATGTGGAGACAAACCGACAAATGGTGGTGGTTGACCATGATCACCACACATTATCACTTTTGTATTCGCTAGCAATAACCAATCTAGAAACTGTTGTAATACATTTAACGACAACGTGCATATCTCATCCCAAATGATGATTTCAGGAACATATTTTTCACCCATTCGATCAGGAGTCCATTCGTCACCTTTCGATCGAAAGAAACCATGTTAAGTGCAAGCATTAATTCTTCGTTGTTACATCTCTCTTGCAAGACTATGTGTTGGTGTCTGATTTCCCTCGAAATAATTCAATCGTACCAGTCATCTTTCCTGAACCACCAAAGCCATTTAAGTAACTGTTTTATATCTACATATTAGATCGGAAGCCAACGGTGCATTAGATAGTTCTCATATCTGATTATTTTCCAAGTAATTGTTTTCAATTGTAACATCTAATGATTTGGAGTAATCACGCAGTATTTCCTTTTTAATTCTTCAATTTCCTCAAATCTCGTCTGAATTAGTGAATTCAGCCACTGCTTCGCTAAGTTTTACGTCTATATAAAATGAATCAGTGGCTACTCTAACTGCGATGTCAGGAAATCTATTTATCATCGAAAGTAAATTAATAGAAGCATAATCCAGCATATACGACCTTAAGTATGTATATTGAGGATTTTTTCCATCTGTGTAAGTAACAATTGTACCCAATTTGGTTCCATCGGACAAGAAAGCGTCTTTACGATCGATGTATATACCCCTAGATGTTACATCTGCGATAATAAAATCGTATTCAGCATCATCTATAATCAACCGAAAAGAATATCGTTTGTGGTCGTATTTTCCACCTTGTGTGAATTTACCATTTATTCTTCTACCGAAATCTTTTGCGTTTATATTTCTAACTTCAAAGATTTCTTTCGCTCATTTCACGATATATTCTTCGTCGAAATCGGGGAGTAGATTTTTGTTTTCACTGATTATACTATCTAGACTATCGGGTTGTGGTAACCAGACTTCAGTTTGTTTCTGATATGACATAATTACTTCACTGACAATCAGCGATGATCAGCATTTTAGAATCAATTATATACCGTAATAACACTATTGGCATCCAGTGTTTTTTCAGAGATGTGTCTACCAAACCAAACATAACAACACGGATGAAGTCCTTTAGCCAACTCGAATGATACCACACGAGCGAATCCGGTTAAATCAAAATCAGGCAGTGGTCTATTAATCGCAACACGGGTTGTCTCATGTGTGGGATGTCCAAAACATTTGAAGAACTCAGAACACTCTCCATACCCAAGAAAACTCCCTGGATAACAATCATTCATTACAATCGAAATAATAATTTTGGGGTCGTATTTTGTATTCCATAATCCAACATGACCATATTCCACGCAGCTTGATTCGATATCTCAGAGAAATTGTACGCATGTTTGTTTCCATAGATTTCTCGTTCTCGTGAAATGAGCTGCAACTGACGGTATTGTAAAACAATTAGTTAATAAGTGTTCGTCGTAATCCGTTGAAAAACCACTAGCTAGTTCTTGCATCTCGTTGTGGAGGGATTCAGTACGATATAATTCGCCATTGGGTCTTACAAATTGATCGAATTTACCCTCTTTGGATTCAAAACAATGAAGTAACCACACTGACACAGGATCGTTTTTACTCCACTCGTAAATAACATCAAATAAATTTCCTGTGTAATATTTTATGGTTCTATCCCGCGGAAATATTGAAACTGCGGATGTCCACGCATGTTCTTTATGGTCAATAATTTTGATTGGAGATCCTCTCGATTTATATTACGAGTCGTATAATATATCGCCTATTACTGTATCAACAGATATTGGGAATTTTAGTATTCGCTCTAATGCGGCCACATTTTGAATTCTTGCTCCGCTCTCCTTCACTGTTAATTCCCTTTCATTTCTTTTTTTGCTTCTTAAATCCGTCAATTTGTTTCCACGCAACGCATTTGTAAAATGCTCTATTATTCGTTCTGCTACACAATTCAACGACGAATATTTCATGGGTTTTAATTTTTCAATACTCGGTTTATCATTTATCGGATAGATTCCATAAACAACTGCTGTTATAGGATAGGATCTCTCGTAACACGGTTTGTCAATCCCAGTCAGAATTCCTGGTTTGTCGCGTATAATCCAATTCTCCGTTTCTGAGCGGATAATGAAAACTTTTCTTGTCAAGATGTGAGATTATCACTGCTGCTCTTTCGTTCATGGTAGCATCAACACTACCATCAATTCGAAATGTTGACCATCAGTGAGATGCTCTATCGCGCTTGAATTCACTAAAGCAATCACGGATTTTACCAACATGCTTCGATCACTTATTAGATTCTTTGGTACATCAGCTGAGAATCTATCGTGATTGAATTCAACATTTTGCCAAGGCGTAATTTTCGATAATCTCTCGAACTCCTCCATATTATAATTAAAACAAGTATTTGAATAAAGACTTTATTATATAATGAATCATTGCAAATGGTTTATGACAGGATCAGTAACCGCTTGTAACAAATCATGCAGAAATGAATTCTGTAGATATCATTTGCAAAGTGTACGTCGTGGAAGTTTTATAGGCGTCGATTCGGCAAACCGAGGCTTCCTCGTAATTGCTTAATAGAAGGGTCCATTTGGCTAACTAATGCTTTCTCGAAATCGAAAACAAAAGGACGCCAATGTCGTTGGCACTCACATCCTCTGCTGTCATGGGTTAACAATTTTTGTACAATGAAAATCATTTAAGACTTTACAAACAGACTAATTTGTAAAACATCGCCTCGTAAATCAATTAGATTATTGGACTGGTCAGTGAGTCTGAAATTATTTCTCGTTAACGAACTATTATGACATCGCAAATAGACTGGATTAGTTGGATCCTCAATTATTAGAAACCCTGGAGGAGCCGTTGGTGCAAAAGAATTTAAAATATATCCCTTCTGAGCTTGATTTGATCGCTCGAGATTTATTTGATAGCTGCCTTCGATAACATCACATACTAAATTAAATGCAATCACCGAGGACATATTGACGTTTTGAGGAACGATATGCCTGCCGCCTCCGTCTGGGTCATTATTATATCTGAGGATTGTTGATGTTTGTGGTATTTTTAACCATGCGTCATGAATCGTTTTGAATTTTTTATCCATGGTGTCGTTAAGTTGTTTCTTTAGTGTTGCTGCATCGATGGTGTATCCAGAGAGTTTAAATGGAGATATATTATCTTCTTTCAACGAAAAGTCAGTTAAAATTCGTTGTCGTTGTTCTCCTTTGTTGTCAATTACCATTTTTAAGGCTACGTTATGAATATAGTCTACGTTGAATATAATCTGATTTAATATTTTCATATGCTTGATAATATTATATTCAACTTCTTTGTTTCCGGGAGTATAAACATCAAATTCATCTTTTGGCTTATTAAGTTGGCTGGTAAATGTCTTATAGATAGTATCAAAATATTCTGTAAAATAGGCATCAGTCATTATACTAAGATTTTGTCTATTGCCTTGTTCATCTATATTAAAAAACATCCAGCGAAGTTCATTTCTACTCCCACTGATATAAATTGTCATTTCTTTTCCATTGGAGGTTTTTCATTTATCTATATGGGTCTTGGTATTATAATTATATGTATGTTCTATAGGCTTTGTTCCGGTGCCTCTATTATCCTCGGGGTGTGATTGTTCATCTGTGGCAAAATCAGATTTTTGTGGTTCAGGTGGTAAATTAACGGTTTTCCCCCAAAGTGGGATTTCATGCCATCCCAGTATAGTTCTTATAGACCTCTGATATATATCTACGGCATGTCCGGGTGAGTTTATCTCGATGGCAGATGATAGTGTTGGTTCATGAACTGTGATAGCGATTTTCGATTCTTTTCCAGTGATGGATTGTATTCTACGCTGTAATTCAGCATTGATTTGTTCGATTTGGTATGACCAAGATGGTAGCGAAACAACGTTCCAGTCTGGTTCACCGTTGGGTTTATTCTTACACGCAAACACCAAGGAATTATTCGGTTCTTGACCGCCAAATGCTATCGATCTAATATTTGGCCAACTGTGATACACTCGTAGTTTTGCTAACGCGATCTCCTTTACAGAAACCGGAGCTGGAAAATTCACACTGAATTCAGGATTGGTTGATGTTATTGAGATCATGCTGGTTTTTACCGGTGTGGTATTTTCCGTTATTTGTTGAATCATTTCGGTATTTTTCACTATTCGTTGAAGTAGTTCTTGCAGGGTTGCCATTGTTATTATTATTGTCGCGCTCTAATTCTAACATAGTTGACTCGTACAACTGGATCATTCTTGAAAACTCATCCTCGGTTATTGTCGTGTCGTCGAGCGACGACACTGTCAATTTAGATAATTGCGAGTACGCGCGAGATACCGCAGCATATCTATCAGTGTAATCGAGCAGTTTTTGTTGAGAACACAATGATATTATTGTTGCCATCGCGGAGGCTATTCCTGCGGCTGTTGACACCGCAGATATAGAAATCGGAAAAACAGCCGAAGCGGTCATTGTAACCGATGATATAACAATACCAGCGCTGGCAATTAAGCCAGACAGCGAGTACACAGCTACATCGATGGCAATGATTCTCCGCCGGTATTTTGTAATCCTTGTTCGGTACTCCTCAGAAAGACTTTTGAGATTTGTTGAAAATTCTTCGACGGTGTTATATCGATATTGATTTGATGAAATCATAGGTTATACCATGTTATTTAATACAATAGATTTCAATTGAATCCGTTAGACAAAAATCGAAGATTTTCAATCAGTTAAGACTGCTATGTTTTTCTGCTTACTTAAATCCGCTACAAATTCTACATACCATGTTACTGAAACCGTAGCCAAATTATTGACATTGGTTGTTATCTTGAATTGTTCAGTTGTATCCTTGTCGATGATCGTTGATATTATATTGTTGACCCCAGATGAACTAGTTGATGAAATATTAAATTGAGTCGGTCACTAGCGTTAATCGATAAATACCTTTGACGGTTGCAGTGGTATTTAATATATTGTTTGTAGGAGTCCACGCAAATGATCCGTGTTGGATCGCGTACACATTATTTATGATATTGTTTTGTTCGTGAGGAAGTTTTGTTTTTTTCAATGATTGTTATCATCCTCGGTAAATCATCTTTGATTGCCTCGATGAAGTTTTTCATATCTTCGATGGATTTTTTCATATCAGGGAGTTTTAAGTCAATTTTATCCAATGTGGTTGCAAAAATTTATCAATGATATTTTTACAAAATGATGTAAACTTTTCAACGTGATCTTCATATCTGGATTGAAGTGTTGCAAACTCTAATATGGAAGTTTTTATCTCTGTGAGCATCGGTGTGATCACTGGAGGATTATTAAAAAATTCTGACACGTGTTTATCATTATTGTCCATGATGTATTTTTGTAGATCAGTAAATTTATTAAATGTATTTATATGATCGTCATACTTATCATTGAGTGATTTCAATGAATTCGCTGAGGACATATAATTTGTATCGAGTGTTAATATTTTATCTGTAATTGTTGACATGAGGACACCCGGTTTGAGTTTACCCTGATTGGAAAACACCGCGATAGTATCTTCTACTGCGTTGCGTTGTTTAACTAAAATATCATGAATGGAAACATCACTAGTTTTCAATTTGCCCTGACGATCTTGAAATACAACTATTTCATTGGGATCAACACTTGCTAAGTTCAACATTTCAGCTTTTTCATCTTCGATTATTTTTTTTATATCACCGGTTGCAGTACCATCGGCATCGGGTTTCTTCAGCGCTGATAAAGATCTCCCCCAAATATCAATCATGTTATTCTATATAATTTTTCTCTAAACTCTTCGATTTCCAGCGACTGCTGGTATATTCATTTACGACCTGATGAGGTGGTTTTCCAGATGTTGAAATAGCGTCAAGGACATTTAATACTTCGTTGCCGCATATTGGTGGGTCATTCGTTTGCTTTGTTGGTAGCTTAGAATACCAACGAGGGATGTTTAAGTGGTTTATATAACGCATACATTCTTTAGGTGATGCTAATCCATATGAATCGAAATAAACAATCACACGCGGATCAATCGCGTATGCAACCCAGTGGGTTCCAGGTCCGGTGCTGTTATTGAGATTAATGATACCGGTTTCAACGCTGTTTGGCTGTGCCGGCAATTATTTTAGCAGCATCTAGTAAATCAAAATTGGACATTGGAATCGAAGATTTTACAATCAAAGATCCCTCTCGAGTTAATAAACCGTTCCTGGGATTCTCAGGTACTTTCCGCTGTACCATGAATCCGGGGTTCCTGGTAGTCATAGACCCTTTCCTTTTTTTATATCCCTTCCCGGTGGCTTTCTTTAGTGCCATTCCTGCTGCGGTACCAACGGCTCCTAAAGCTGCCATTTTAGCCACCGCTGGGGCCGCTGACGCAATCAACGATGGAATCGCAGCTAATAACGGGAATATACCACCTGACTTTATCATGTTTTTGATCGTGGCAGGAGAGAGTGATCTGAACGCCTTTTTTATCTTTAAGCGCGTCATTGAAATGTTTTATCTGACAAGTTGTCAGCGACAATTTATTCTGACCGCCAGACATCTGATTATGTTTCAGCGTTATTGTGGTTCCACCTTTTTTAGCTGATTCCGATGTTAATTTTTTAATCTGACCGGGAGTTAACGCAACACTAGTATGACTATATAACATTATACAATAGCAGAATGATCTAATTGTTACATGTTTTCCACTGGTGCATTGACTACTCTCATTTTTCCACCAACACCTTCAAGGTAACATTGATTTGTTGCTGAGAATGACAGCAAATGCTCTGTAATTCGGGATAGTGATATCACCTGCTGCATTAGTCGGACGGGTTACACGGGCTCTAAAGTGTATATCAACAACAGATTGTCTTGTTAAATCAAGATGTTCCACTGAAAAGTAATAGATCAGATATAGATTTTTAAAATCCAACTGTGATATTTGCAGACCAGTATCGTCATTTTGATCGCGTGCCATATATGACAACAGACGATGATAAACTCGTGCAATATGGTTGGGATCGTAATCAGGTAGTATATCCTATGATGGTTCCTGTTGGCCGTGTATTCTCAATGATATTTCATTACACCCAATTTGACCAAATATCATATGGCTGCGTTCTTGATAGCTTTATCGCGCAGCATTCTGTTGCGCAACAAATATATAACGTGGAGATGAAACACCTTGTTTTGATGCCAGGTGCCATGTAAGTGTACCATCAATAGTAGAATCCCCGCCGCACAAGTGATATTTTATGCTTTACTCCATAGATAACTTTTCGGACATTTCTACAGAATTCAATTATATGATGGAATCGCGCATGAAAATTGTCGACGAGGCCTCTTTAATGTTGATACGCGTGTTGCAAATCCTAGGTTGTAATTACCATTAACGCTTCTGATAACATCAAACGGGTCAGCTGGTCTTGTTCGATGTTCAGGAGAAACAGCTGGTTGATCAGCATCCTCAGTAGCTACTGGTGTTTGTAATTTAGTATACTGAATGTGATCAGCGTGATCAGTAATATCCTTAGAAAACATCATAGATGGACCTGCCGATCTTGTATAATCATCAGAATATCTTGCTAACCCTATTATTGTTGTGGCAACATCAACCTCACGCTCAGTATATTCAATTACTCTTCCATCAATCATATATCTAGCACTCTCAAATAACGCCATGATACCATTATTAACAAAACCAACTCGAAAATTTGCATCATCTGCGTATGCTGTATCAGCTGCAACATTTGTTACAAGTTCTCCTTCTACTTCGATAAACGCTTCACACGGTAGAAAGTATTTGCTGGTATCATTGAAGTTCGATTCTTGATCGCAGATTAGGTTGTACTGCGTGATAAGAATAAAATTGCTAATCGCGTATAGAATCATATTTACGCACTGGAGTGTCCGTATCAAACGCTGGATCAGGTGACGGTTTGAACATTTTATTATATATTCGTTGATCTAAATCATAGTTTTTATCGTGGTCGTTGACGACCCCGTCGTGGTCGCTGACGACCCCGTCGTGGTTTTAAGCCACTTCCCGTTATCGTATTTGCGGTGATATTATCTTGATCACTTGCTGCTAATGATGCTAATTTCCGATCTACTGCGTTATTTATTATTTTACTAACACTTGCAGGCATCATCGCTGTAGATGGTAGTGGTCCCAATGATAGAGTCGCTGTTGGTTTCCTTCGCCGTCGAACTAACTCTGTTAGTTTATCCTTCACGGCTGAAAATGCTTTCCCGGCAATATCTCCAACAGCGCTAATACCCTTATCACGAATAACATCAATGGTTTTCATTGATAATTGTTTTGCTAGCGGCGCCACTTTTGGAGCCATTGTTGCAAATAACCCTACAATAGTATCACCGATACCATCACCATAGTACTCTTTGTAAACAGTCAATCGTGACTTTACTACGTAGACGCTGGTTGGTTTATCATGGTTGTAGTGTATGACCATCTTATTGAATTATTATTTATCTAATGTGGTAATGAAAAATCCAAGGGATTTTCAGTCACTGTGATAACCATGATGCTCCGCTAACTCGTCAATGAAATCTCGATATACATCAATGCTCATGATACCGCCTTGAAATAACCGCCTACAGATACCAGTCTCTTCATTAATTATTTCCGGGGAGTTATTTCCAGCTCGTTTCCATCCGATGAGTATTTATAATCGTGCTATATCGCTGAAAATATTACCAGGACAACTAACTAGACCACTACCTGATACCCCACTCCCATAAAATCTATTCCCGATTGCACCCTGTGCATTATCATCATATTGTAAACGATCAAAAGTATTATCATCATCATCATCTCAGTGAGGTTCTTCTTGTTTTTTATCGCGATCCGGCTTGATAAAATTTGAATATCACATGAACAAAATATTAATACTGTGTACTTGGCATATCAAGGTTTTTCTGACTGGACATCTGAAACAAATATTATTAATATTACCGCGTAAGTCAGAGGTATATATAGATTGACCCGGCTTTCGGAAGTACAGTTTGAAGTGTCATCGGATACATCTACGGGAATTAATACTCAAAGTGCAATAATAGATAAGGATGCCATGGGAAACATTTACAATAATCTCTGTCAGTGATACTTTAGGTCGGGTATCCATGCCATACTACGCAGAATTTGTAATTGATTTAAGTAAATAGTATAATGGAAAAAAAGTTACGGTTTTAAGAATCAATTCCCAAACTTAATCCAAAAATAACTCAAAATATAATCCACTAGAGAAATTGCAAAAGTCCTGGTAACAAAATGTCCTAATAGTTCCAAGTTTGAATCTTAGTGAAGCATCCAAGATGGAAGACGATGCCACGTGATGAAGTCAATTCTGGTCTTATGAATTTCAATGAGCACAATTGTTTTCCAGATAAATAACAAAATAAATCCTCTTGATCCAAACGAAATGAAATAATTCTAAACTAAAAATAGAAAGATGTTTATAACAAAGCTCGATAATGTCCTTGGAATCAACCAATCATTTTAAATTCTTGCTTACAGCTCTAAAGCCAGGTCAGAAATGATGTCAACATCTGGTGTTTATTTGTAAAGTGCAGGTCATCTCCCAATAAATGAATCTTAAACTTAAAATGTCAAATTTGAATCTGACAAACAAACAATTCAAATAAATGACTTAAATCAAATATGCGTAACAATATATATAAATATGAAAAAGATGATATGTCGTTCATTGTATTGTATACTCTGTCACGGATATGGGAATAAGCTAACGCACAGCCACACATTGATCTTATTCGCGATAAAAGAATCAAAGCTGTTGGAGATCTTGCCGGAAAGGCATTTTCTACAGCAAAGGATAAAATAATGTCATTGGTGAGACGAAAAAAGCAACCGTCATTGCCGCTGCCATCAAGGACAGTGATGCCTGCAAATGTCAGCAAAGCAATAAATAGCGCAGTGGAACAAAAACTAGAATCATTGGCGGCTGCGCCTTTGGCGGCTACACTATTAGATACACAGAGTAATACTATTGCAAATATGATAGCGGGGAGTGGTTTCAAACAAAAAAGAAATTCGAAGAAATTTCATCGCTAGTGTTAGACTAGTGAGTTAAAACGCTAGCTTTTAAATTGAAAACACTAATGTGAATAATAATAATAATAATATTGTTAAAAAAACAGCTGATCCGGCGTTTTATTTAGATGCCTCAGTGCGCAAAGATAATTCTGTCCGCGATTATCAATACTATTCCTATCATGCTATACAACGCAACGTAAGATCGCGAATTGAACTTCAAGTTCAAGATACCAGTAAATACTTTTTGCCGTGTGAAGCGTTTATCGAAGTGGAAGGAGATCTCGTAACAAATGTTTCAGCTGATGCACCATATGCAGATGACCCAAATGTCCGCGTTGCTTTCGTCAACAACGGCATAATGGCGTTATTTGAAAGTGCAAGATATCTCATTGATGGAAAAGAAATTGAATCAATAGACCGTGAGGTTGATGTTGCAACAACAATAATCGGGCTAGCAAAATATTCTGATCATTATACAAGGTCGGCTGGCCTGTCTATGATGTTTGCAAAAGATATTAATAATCACGCTGATCACATTAATCATACTACGGTAAAAGCAACACGAGATACCGCAGTTGATCCAGCACCAGACGGATATACTAGACCGGCTGGTACCTTTGATGTCGTAGATACTAATCGCAATTTCAATCTAGGGTTTGCAACACGAGTAGCAACGTTGCAAAGACCGCGTCGACAATTTTAATGTGCAATTCCGTTGCATCATATTTTCGGATTCTGCAGAAATGTTAGAGAAGTTATTTACGGAGCTAAACACACAATCGCGTTAGTGCGAAAAGGCAATGACAACGATGCGATCTGGCGTGCTGCAGGCGTTGCCGATGGTGAAGTCATTTTAATTAAATTGGCATTGTTGATGCCAGTAATGACCCCATCAATTACCGCTGAAGAGCGGCTGCTCTCATTTATGGACACAGGCGGCAAATCACTGCTAAGTTGGCTAACAACAACGACTGATGCCAAAGAGGATAATGTAGATAGTACATTTTTATGGCTTTGACATCAAAATAATAGGTTTTAGCTCCAAGCCATATATTTGTAGCGTTACAGACTAGGGATAGGTTAGGTTCCCAAGAACATAGTTATATGATATTTGATCAATTAGGAGTAAATAAAATTTCGCTGAGAATAAACGGACAACAGGAACCATCCGAGGATATACAGCTTGATTACAATAGCAGCCACATAGCACGTGTGTATCATAGAATGCTGTCATATATGGGTCGTGATCAAAATGTTGATACTGGTTTACAAATATCGCAACTTGATTTCAAAAGCCTCTATCCGATTTATTACTCTTCGCTGGAACATCTTGATTTAATGAGACAATCCGTTGTTGACATACATTTTCGAGCTCGTATAATTACCCCTGTTGGTGTTGCTGTCCCTAATTATAGAGCGGTTACTGTCATCCTCAGTGATAAATCAATGCTACTTGAAGGCGCTGGTGGACGAATGAGACTTATTGATGCACCAGTGGAAAATCTTTGATTGAAAAATCCTTGTTGAAATCGTAAACGATTTTCACGATTTCACAATCAGATCAATTGAAAGCATAAATGTGTTTACAATAAAATGCCATAGTGTCGTTAGTGTCAAGCTGACTGATGGTCAGGTCAAGAAATTTAAATCAAAATCCGCTAAAGAATGCGGAACCACAACAACATTGAAACCAGCGCAGATGTCCGGCGGTACACATAAAATATCATTTACGCATCGTCAAATAAAACATTTCAATGACGCGCTAAAGAATAAGCGAGGGTATCAAATTGTATTTTCGAAGGCTGCAGTCGCCAACATGATAAATTCAGGTGGTATATTTCCGTTGCTAGCTACGCTACGAGCATTGATTTCAGCGGCCGCCCCAGCGGTGGCGAAAGCGGCAGCGTTGGGAGCCGTTGGTACCGAAGCAGGGATGGCACTAAAAAAGGCAACTGGGCAGGGTTATAAAAAATGGAAAGGGTCTAAGACTACCAGGAACCCCACATTCATGGTACAAAGGAAGCGGCTTAAGAATATCAGGAACGTTTTATTAGTTGAAAACCCAATTGTTCCCATGTCCAATTTTTATTTAATTGATGCTGTTTCAAAACTAGGATAAAAATCTTCAGAGGGCTTTTTATGAGAGATCAATTACCGAAAAAACCAAATAACGTTGAAACCGGTATCATCAATCTTGATAACTCCAACGGGGAAGGAGCTCACTTGGTTGCATACGCGATTGATTCACGTGGGATTATTTATTTTGATTCATATGGGTTGGCCCCGCCAAAAGAGTTTATGCGGTATATATCAAAATTTTCAATTCCGATTTTTTATTCCGCGCTGCCAACACAACAATTAAATGATCCACCAATAAGTATTAAATGTTCACACGGAGATATCATTAAAATCCTTTGGATTCCCGTGGAAACCACCACATATTGTTGTAAACGAATATACGAGTGGGAGGTTTTTAGTGAAAAAAATCCATAAATTGAAAACACAAGTTGCGCTAACAATAATGAATGATATTTGGGGACGACCTCTATCAGCGTTAGAAAAACCCACCACGGAAACACAGGATGTAAAAAAAATAATTGAAGATGAAATCGCTGAGACGTTTAATTTAGCATGTGTTGACCCCGGGGAAATAGATGTATTTCAAGATCGCCAGGGCAAATTGAAAACCAGTAATGTGTCCTTGGATGACATTTTAACACGACAACGCGATGTTGCTGAAAACACAATAGCGTTTTATTCCAACGATGGCAAACTCAAACCGGGCGCACTTATATCTACGATCACAAATACACTTGCCGAATACGATAAAGAATTTGACGATCATGTGAAAAATTATAACCAATTTCGCAGAAATGTCATTAATAAGTTATTTTGGTCCCCGATTGTAGTTACGCAACCCTTGCGGATATTAATTCGTGTATTGATGATCAAAAGGTCATTAATGACCTCACTGATATTTTTTTTACAACAACACCCTCAAAAAATGTTAAAATTACATATTCGGAAATAATCAGAAAACTTAATGAAATCGCTGATATTAAAAAAAATCTATCGTGGAGAGTAAAACAGCAGTTGATGCCGTCAAAGATGATTTACCTAACATGATCGAACGACACGACGAGATAAAAATTCCACACACCCCATAATATATCCGTAATGTCGTGTATGTGGTTCGGTACAGAACTCTCCATTGGGTCAAAGACACTAATAATCGAATAGATTTTATTCCATCTGTAAAAGGCATCTATCTATTTACGTTAACTACATTTGGGGGGGGGGATAATTTTAATATTAGAGATAATTATGGTGGCATAGGTGAAGATCAAACCGCTGTAAATACAATAACACAACGAATTGATGCAAATTCCTCTTGGACAATTTTTATATTATCGACTATTCTAGTTGTTAGAGTTAGATCGCCAATAACATATGTGATATAATTTATAACAAATATACCTGTAGAAGATTAATTCAACGATGACATTTTCAATAACAATGACATCAACGACGTCACCAATGATTTCGTCATCGCAATATCGCTATGATACAGTCAAAGAATTTTCAATGAAACTCAAAACACTCTCTGAGGAGTATGCAATGAAAATTAAAAAATATCGCAAGAGAATTACAGTCATTGACTTTACAGTGTACTCGGTGTGTGGTGTAATGGCCTTAGCTGGTATTATACTGTCTTCAGTGACAATCATAGCCCGGGTTGCTGTTCCAATTTGTATATCCGCGGTGACAACAATTGCTGGGTTGCAAATGCAGTCACTAAAAAAATTATCATCATGTTCTCAGGGAAAACTCAACGAGTATACAGTAAAACATCAAAATAGCATCTAACGGTTACTCGCAATTATCCTCGTTGATATCATCATCGATTGATGACTCATTAATTACCGAAGACGAGTTCTCCGCGATGGTACGTATTTATGATTCCGCGGTATCAAAATTAGAAATTGTAAACAATTATAATAATAATGTCACTAGAACTACTTCAACGAATAGCAGAAAATACCACTCTGGTGAAATCAAGTATGATATCAATAACATCAACATATCCACAATTTAGTGCGAATTTCCCTAAACCGATTCCAGTGAAAGAAATCGCATTAGCTAAATTACGAGTATATCATAGTTGGCCCAATATTAGATCGGTTGCATTTGGCGGTCAGCAACCCAATAATTCCCTGGAGTTTGCGCATAAGAATAAAGACGATGGCACTCCAGATTGTAAAATTGTTTCAATAACAACGGGGTCATACCAACTTAAACAAATCAATAGCGAATTGCAACGTAGAATAAAATCAGTCACTGAAAATGAATCTAAAATCGCGATAACAGTTCATGAACCGACGCTATCATCTGCAATTGAAATAAACTCTCCTGGGTATGTCGTAGATATCTATAACAGCTCAATAAGAACAGTGTTAGGACGGCTTGAAATACCACCTCGGGGAAAATCCACTGACTAAGTAACAGATGTACAATCATATCATGAAATCGCCCCATCATATCGAGATAATTTATCTGATATAAGATAAGTAAAACTCACCGATAGATTCATATTTACCAACAATAACACCATGCAATGGGATTTTATTATTAAAAGAACAGTTTATTCATCTGTTACTATCGCATTTACGCTAACTGACATCATTAATTATTTTAACGAAATTAATCAATTACATAACACACAACTAGAACAACTACGGCAAACAAACTCACGAAAACACGTTGAAATACTAAATCAGCTTGTATCTGACATGGAATATATCAACGAACGAATTGTTCAAACAATAATTAATGATAAGGACGGCAATAAACAACGATTCCTAACCGGTCACAATATCACAGAAGCCGATTTACGTAATTTCAAGTTTCCCGGATACAACGCGGAGGAACTAAAAAAATCTGTTATGAAAGTTATCACGATATTCCAAGTATAAGATTCGACCATCCTCAAATATAATAATGACCAAGATGGCGGAGGTAGGCATATTGCACCGCATAATGTAAATATTTCATCGGTGATTGCGCTCAATTTAGTATGTGATGCAATCGAAGAAAGCTATCAAATAAATCTCGAGCAATCAAATCAAGCCCAACAAGGGTATATTCTCTATTCATCTGCGCCGACAGCTCCTCCAGGATTTGTAATTGTTGAGGATCCAATTAATCCCGTCTATATGCGATGCCATAATAATTTACTAACGAGAATTAATTTCAGACTCACTGACCAGTCAAATAGTTTGATTGATCTACGCGGTGAGGTTTTAGCGATTAGTCTGTTTGTAAAGTCGTAAAACCATTTTCATGATGGATAATTTATTAACTAGCAGTGGCTAGGGGGCGTAATGGCGTCATTTTTTTTGCTGGAAAATACCTTAGGATTTCACTGAAGCGTTATTTTGCCGAAAGGACAGCATTTGTAGGAAGCCTTGGATTAGCGAATGGACGCCTGGAAAAGTTGTAGGATTCGCCCCCTCTGCTGCTAGGTGAGATTTTATATGAACCGAAATATAAATTGAGAGGAGCTCCAATCAAAATTATTGATCATAACGAACACGCACGGACATCTGCAGTAATAATATTTCCGCGAGATAGAACAATAAAACATATACTCGCGGAGTTCTCCCCGGAATTCTCTGTGGAGTAATTATTCGATTTGATTTACCAGTTAAGTAAAAACGACCCCGTGTCAGTGTGGCTACTTCACAGTTTTGAGCACAAAGAGGTAAAATTCGATCAATTTGTAAGACCCAAGGGCGAATTATGCCGCACTTAAGCCCCCCATGACTCGATGAAAAAACTAGCTAGTGGTTTTTCAACAGAACACATCGAACAATTATTAACAAATTGTTTTACAATTCCATCGGTTGCGGCTCATTTTGCGAATTTCTATCAGATATCAAATCAAGCTGCATCGAATATAACCATGGCGGATTATGGAATACAAAATATGACCCTGAAACTATTATTTCGGTTGATATGGTTGCGTGTTACCCCGGGAGTTTTCTCGGGAACGGAGAATGCGCTGAGTACTTCAAGCGATTTGGACATCCCACACATGAGATGGCCCGTGTTGCTATTGATGGACCACTACCCGATTTTGATTTGACCGCATTTGCTCGTGTAGTATCATTTGAATTGGCTACAGGACTTCATCCGTGCTGTTATGTGTGGATTGGTAGACATATCTCTGAAAAACACTGGATGCCAATAGTGCTATTACGGTATATGATTGATTCTAAAATGCCTATATCGCTGATTGTCAGTGAAGCAATTATATCATATCGACCGCAGACTAAAGTCTGGTTACAACATCCTGATAGTCTAGATAGTATAATCAGCGAAAACAAAAAACAATTTCCCGATCTCGACGGAGTATATATCATGAATTGGTCCAAAGAGCTATTTGAAATTACAAAAAAGACGCAAAATATTTCGGTAGAAGAATAATCGGTAAATTCACTCAGGGTGGAAAATACGACAACACCGATGTTTTTCACGGTTGATTATAGTGTTGAAAACGATTTTATAATCGCGAATGTAACATCTAACATCTAAGGGTGTATACGTCAATCGTAAAGACGCTTTCTTGTCCAATGGAACCAGATTGGGTACAATTGTTACTTACAACGATGGATACAGTCTTCAGTATACACATTTGAGCGCGTCTATGCTGGCTTATGCTTGAATCAATTTATTGTCGATGATAAATAAATTTCCTGACACCGCAGTTAGAGTCGCCTTTGATTCATTTTATATAAACGCGAAACACAGCGAAGCGGTGGCCAAATTCACTAATTCTGACGAGAGTTGGGGATCATGGAGAATTAAAAAGGAAATGCTGCGTGATTATTCCAAATTAGCAGATGTTACGATTGAAAATAAATATTTGAAAAATAATCAGATATCAGAACTATCCAATGCATCGCAGATATCTGAAACAATATATAGACATAAAACCGTTTACTTAAACGGCTGTGGTTGTTTCATGAAATACGACTCATGCGACTGAATTATTTCGAGGTAAATCAAACATTATTGTGCTAACACCGACCCACAGACTTGCAAGAGAGATTTAACAACGAGGAATTAAAACCTGTACTTATCACAGTTTCTTTCGATGGAAAGGCGATGAATGGAGTTCTGATCGAATGGGCGAGAAATTTATTCCTGAAGTCATAATTAGGGACGAGATATGCACGGTGTCGTTAGATGTATTACAAAAGTTTCTCGAGTGGTTATTACTATCGAATACAAAAGTAATAATGTGTGGCGATCATGGCCAACCACCATCATTTGTCGGTTATCCCCGCATAATTGGCTACAGAATTTTGTAGACTATTATGAAGAAATTAATACTGATCATAGAGCACTTGATGAACAATTGCGCGAGTTCAAAACACTAATTAGATTACATACGGATAGAATCCAATGTGAAATAGCACGTGAAATAATTTCAGAAACCCCATTAAATGATTTTTCGGAAACGTGGAGACCAAACGATTTGATAGTAGCAAGTAGAATAATAGTCAGAGACACACTTCAGATGAAGTTATATGAATCGCATAACGAAACATTTGCAACATTTCCAACGTCGCTGTGTTATAGACCCAAGGATACACGAGGACAAAATATCGAAGTTGATATTCCAGGACAAAGTGAAAAGAAGAATCTCGTATTAAATGAGTTGTTGCTGGTCGGATAAAGATCCTCGCCAATTTACCGTAGACATAAAAAATAGTAGTATTGGTCATACCAGAGATAATGTGATGCTGACTTGTCTTGAGTGCAACAGACGAAGAGGTGCTAGTTAAGACCACGCGGTGGTAATTGAGTATCCTCGGTTATCACTTGCAGCTGTTCACGAGAAAATACTCGCTGAGGAGCAGTTGAATCCATTCTGTAGATTGCTGGTCTACCTGTAGATCGTGTTATACTAGATATTTTATGCGCGGTAATGCTCCAGATAGGATCAGTAGCTCTTTTTGTGCCACCTTCGAGATCTCCTGGTTCAAATAAATATTTTACAGTGACATTACCGAGTTTTGGTTGTTTTGAAAAATCATTTTGTGGTTTTACAGGTATATTCTTCTTTTTGATCGCATTGATAGGTTCCATGTTGATTGTTCGAGTAATCTCGTTATTCAGCGCGGTAATTACGCCTGGTAATCTCTTGACCCATTCACGAAATCGTTTATCCTGAATAAATTCCTTCGCGTATTTATATCCAAATAACCGCTCAGCAAGTGTCCGATTAAATCGTTCAACAATTACCTGATTGCGATGCAGTATATCCTCGTCTGATGGTGACATTATGATGCTTCATTGTTGATTGCACTACACCCTGAAATTCCTTTCCAGGTTCAACTTGTAATAGATTTGTCCAATGCAGAGGACCTCTTCGATAAATCCTTTCAAACGCAGAAGCCACTTCAGTTGATGATTTTGTTTTTAGAGGTTCTGGTTGTTTGTATCGGCTCGCAACATCAACTACGGTTAGCGCATACTTGTAAACACCATAATGCGGCAGAAATAATATATCAGCCTGATGAACCTCGTTGCGTTGACATCAAAATGCGAAAAGTTAATTTGTTTAGGCGGTGGTAGATAAATTTGCCATATCTCCTGTTTGGATAACCAATCCGCTGCAGTGGTATTTTCCACCTTTGCAGATCTAGCAAGTTTACTGATTGCTGATTTAACCCTTCCAGTATCCTCTTGAAAAATAAGAAATAAATTCCATGATGGTATTAATTACTAGCAACCAACATCAATTTACTTTTCATCGCCAATTTTATCAACCATGAAGCCAATTTTTCTTTGAAGGATTTATCAGTAATAGAATTCAACGCATGAATCAAGTTCACATCTGCGATATGTCTGTGTTGCAGATTACTTCTTTTATAAGCAACATTATGAGCATGACACGCACTATAGCGTTTATTGGGTTTTCATCAGGTCGATGTTTGTTTTGATCATCGTGTCGGATATCGAGTTTGGTCCCAGATCCACAATAACTATACCCTGGAAGGTGTTTTTCTCTCGGATATTTTGCCCAAGGTGTTCCTGGTAATTTTATTAACTTGGCTGCAATATCACCTCCTCGTTGTTTTTAAAATCCTTCGAAACAAATCTAAATTTCTTTGTACTGCATTGTACACACTTACCAGAAAGTGCTGATTTGTTATTGCTAGTTGTAATCGTAGTCAAATCGTTTGTGCCAGTACGCTTCTTACATTTCACGCAATATAGATCCATAATATATTTATAATAACATGAATGTAATTAATTTTTCGGCGACAAAAACACAAGAATCAGTTACCCATTATGCAGCGCTACCAAATTCTATTCGTATGATTATAATCGGACCATCTGGAAGTGGCAAGACGCAACTGCTACTTAATTTAATAACAAGATGGATGAAATGGGATAAGTTGTATTTGATTGCTCCTAGTGTAGACGATCAGATATGTTACGAGGTGTTAAACGATTTTAACGAGAAAGCAAATCGGAAATGGATGAAGATATTATTGAATTTATAACCGATATCGAGGAAGCACCGAGCATTAATGATATTGATGGAGGTATTAACAGCTTAGTTGTATATGATAATGTCATGTTAGACAATCAAACAAATCTCGCTAGGATATTTTCCAGAGGCAGTCATAAAAGCACTGATGAGATATATATATATCACTCAACGATACACACATATACCAAAAGTGATCAGAGATAATTGCAATATTCTTGCTGTATTCAACAGAGAAATATTTGGAAAACTTGGTGCGGCGGTGATATGGATTATAATCGATTGAGAAATTTCTTTAGTCACGCTCAACCAATCCCACACGGATTTTTAGCAATAAATGTATCAAGTCGGACGCGATATCGTGTCGGACTCGATCAAATATTCAGTTAGCACTACCCAGAGAATTTTCAATATTGAATTAAATAAACTATGTATAATGGCAGTCAGGTGGGGATTGATCGGTGATAACCAATATGATGATAAAAGACGTTTTTATGTACAAATAGGTAGCACAATTTCCCAAGTAGTATGGAATGATATTTTTTTTTATTAATATTAGTTAAGCATCATCGAAAAATTCCTTGGAAATATAAATATTATATGTCCAACCCCAATGACAAAAAAAATCATAAATAGATTATTAAGTTTAGTAATCAATTATTTTTATTTTGAATATGATTCGCATATAATAAGAAAATATAATTGGGTTAATTATATAGATTTTTATAAACTATATCGGAAAATGTCATACTGTGATTCATGTTCTTTATAATCTTATGCAGCGAAACTGGTTAATTATATCATATCGTTGATTGTTATTGATAAATAATGGACAGCATCGCAAAAACCATTTTTTTAACTCATAGCAGCAGAGGGGGTGAGTGCCAACGACATTGGCGTCCTTTTTTTGCACTATTAGGCATTTACGAGGAAGTCTCGGTTTGCCGAATCGATGCCTATAAAAGTTTATCTGTTCGCCCCCTCTGCTACTCCAAGTAATACTTAAACCAAACAACGAATTAGACAAATAGTAGTATTGTATATAAATGAACAAAGAATTTCAACCACATCCCGTGATTACCAATTATGAAGCATCTTGTGACGTTATTGTCAGAAACCTCAGACTGAAGAAATCAGTTGGTGATGTGAATAATCATGGCAATCTTATATTTGATTCTGGATGGAAAAGTCATCTGAATCAAAGAATCGTCTATGAGGTATTTAACGGATTGATCAAGTATGATTTTAACCGAGGAGGGACTGGAAAACACTCGAAAAATGCGAAACTCATAAAATCATTTGATACAGAAAATAACGAAGAAAGAGTATTTCAATAAATGAGTGGAGCTGGAAAGTATTTTGATATTTGCGAACCCTCAGTACGAAAACTAGCAGAACAAGTATATTGATCAGCGAATTCCAAAAGAACAGGACATATAATTCAATGTACATATGCCTGAATTCTGTTTTGTAACACCAAGGGGAATAACTAGTGCGGGCTTTTGTGTGTACTATAACTCCTTTGTTGTAGTCACGTATCTCAATGGGATATTTGATGATTGAATGTGTGGTTTAATGTTTCACCAGGTAGAAGTTCCGTATAATCTTGTTGTCATTAAACTTTTTAAATGATACATATATATCGTATTCAAATTATAGATTTATAGATTACGATCACTTGTGTATATAATACACAGAAGTAATCTCGTCCTGAGGCCCATCTTTCGAATCTCGTGGCAGCCATTATTGTCGACGGTACCGATTTGGAGGTTTTCCTATATAATTGGGGCTCCAGCCAAAAAGGGTAGTTCTTGTACACCTCCCGTCACGTCAAATACGTGACGGTGTGATTTTACACCCCCGGGAAGTTAAATTCTTTGGGCGAGGTGTACAACAACAATAGGCGCTCCCAAATTAAACAATAGCATGGATGCAAAAAGCTCTATGTCACACTTAGGTAACGCAACAGGATGGATTAGAATGAACTATCGGCTAAAAGAAACGGTCATAGGATCAAAGAAGACTGATATCTCAAAGAGAAAAAGTCTCAAAGAAAAAGAACCCTATGAAAGACACAAAAGCCAATAAGGGACCCAGTGAATGATCACCGCTATTTTTCATCATAGTTATTGTTTTGTTTTTTTTGTTTTTTTTATATTAAATACATAATATTTCATATATGAATTTCGAAAATATGAATGTCATTATTAACAAAATTTTAAGTTTGAAAAATCAGATATATTAGATTGAAATCAGATTCTTTCTGAATTTCAAGATATTGATGATAAGCGCTTGGAATAACAGGTATATGTTATCGAAATCCTATTCTTTTATAAAGATAATTCAACACGCTATTTATGACTCCCTTGTAATCTTTAACGACATCAATAAGTTCGTCCCGTTATTCACTGTTGTCGAAAAGGTCAGAAGTGAAATGGGAAAACAATATGAAATCAGACGCACAATTAACTCGAAAATCAAAACAATAAAAGAGATTATCCGCCAAAATGAAAATTCTACCTTGATCGCCTTAACACAGTAAACATGCCATACATACAGGTACGGAAATTTTATTGACAGGTATGTGCTTACCCACCTAGAACAGAATTCTATAGACAGGTATGCGCTTACTCACCTAGAACAAAATTCTATAGACAGGTGATTTAATCACTGGTGATTTAATCACTACGCGGAAGTATAACACACAAAAAAGCATTTCGGGGTGAGTTTTCTAACTTACAATTTAAATAGTATATAAATTTATAATGGTAAATGAAGCACTAACAACTAAATTAGCACGTGAACGGTTATGTTCGATTAAGAAGTTTATTCCAGTTCGTGGTTCCGTTCGAAACAAGCTGCAAATGAGACATCAATTTCAAAATGATATTGCAGCAGACATTGAACAGCTATTCAAACCAGTAACCACTGTAACGGGAAACGTCGTATCAACCACTGACAAAGCCATATCGGGAGATATTCCTGAGGAACAACTAGAGAAAAAAAAACTAGCCCATCTTCCTATACTTGAAAAAATAGCAATGGAAACTGAACAAACACAAAAGACTTTTAAAACACTTCCTGGTGATATAATAACCGCTTCACGACTTCAGGAACAACATAGTGATATTGATATTACCCACACACACACACACACACACACACACACACACACACACACACACACACACACACACACACACTTGATGACCCGCCTGAACAAGAACAACAGGGTGATATTATTGAAGAAGAGGAAGACGAAGAAGGTGATATTGCTAGTGGACGAGTTGCGTACAATGATAAATTTATTCCGGATAAATTAGATAAAATCAAAAAGATGAGATTTAATTCTATGAAAGAATTAGCTAATTTCGGCGATAATAGTTTTTATCAGAGAAGAAAGTATGTCCACGATGATTATAATCTGCCTAATGAAAAATCATGAAATAATGGATTATATCGTGTGTTTACAGGTGTATCTAGGGCATCGATTAAGGATAACACATATAGAAAATTTATTGAAGAAATAGAAAAAGTTAAATCATCTACAGAGAAACAATCAGATCCTGGATTTCTTAGAATACCAGAACAATCAAAATTCTTTAATATAACACAATCCTCTTTGCAGGGTGCAACTGGTATCACTAAAACAGCAAATGGAAAGGGATTTTCTCAGACTGGAACTCCAAGGGGGGTTTCAGGTAGTGGTCTAGTTCATTGTCCTAGCAATATTCTCGGGGATATATCACGATTAGAAATTCTCGTAGGAAGAAAACGAGCCGGAAATAATTCACCGGAAGTAATTAATGAGGCAGCTGATATCTGTAGACGACTATTTGAGGGTGGCATCATGGATATTGGTGTATATCGAGAGTTTATTGATGAGTTAGCAGACGGTTACCATAGTGATTAATTTGATGACTTCGTTGAAAATCCATAGGAATGGAAATCGATTTCGATAAAAATCGTTTACAATTTTACGATTAGATAAATAGCATTTAAATAAGATGATCATACACTACAATCACAACAAGCCAACCATGGTCTATGTAGTAAACTCACGATTGCCAGTTTATAGAGCGTATTATGGAGATGGTCTAGGCAATACCATTGAAGGGTTATTTGCAAGAATGGTTCCCAAAATAGCACCAATCGCAAAACAGTTATCAATAAAAGCTATTGATGTTATTAGTGATAAGGGTATTAGCGCTGTTGGTGATGCTGCCGGGAGGGCATTTCCCGCGGCCAAAGAAAAACTAGTAGCGTTAGTTCGGCGAAGGAAACCACCGCAAAAATCCCATGGATTTTCGACTTCGTCATTGGGACCACTACCATCTACGGAAATTATGCCTGCAAGTATTAGTAAAATAATAAATCAAGCAGTGGATCAGAATATAGAATCACGGATAAATGATGGATATGACACTCAGGGAAATATTACTGCAAATATGATAGCGGGAAGTGGTTTGAAATCGCGAGCGAGATCACGATTTAGATCAAGAAATATATAATAATATGTGCAAATCGGCTCCTGATACAGCGTTTGATATGGACACCCCGAATACCCAAGAATGATTCTGTACGCGATTATCAGTGTTATTCCTATCATACAGTACAACCGGATCTTCGACAAGAATCGAACTTCAGGTCCATGATACCAGCAAATACTTTCTACCCTCTGAATCGTTTATCGAAATAGAAGGAGAACTTATAACAAATATTGGTGATATACCATATGCAAATGACGAAAACATCCGAGTTGGTTTTGTCAATAATGGTATCATGGCGCTATTTGAGAGTGCTAGATACATGATTGATGGAAGAGAAATCGATTCTATAGAGCGTGAGGTAGATGTTGCCACAACAATAGTGTGGTTAGCAAGATATTCTGATGATTATACAAGATCAGCAGGTCCATCTATGATTTTCTCTAAGGATCTCACTGATAACGCTGAACGCGTTCAGTATACTAAATTGATGACACCACAAGCTACTGCAGCTGATCCACAAACACCTGGTTCTCTTGTACAAGAAGCAATACCAGCTGCTGCCTTTGATATTATAAAAAGAGTTAATCCCAATTTCAACTTGGGGATTGCAAAACGCGTATCAATGTTGCAAGCAAAGAGTAGGCAATTTTCATGCGCGATTCCACTACATCCTATTTTCGGATTTTTGCAGAAAAGTTATCTGTGGATTGAAGCATACAGTAGCACTCGTGAGAAATGGTAGTGATAATGATGCATTCTGGCATCGTGCTGGTGTTGCTGATGGTAAAGTCATTATATCAAAACTATCATTGTGGATGTCAGTAATGATTCCATTAATCAAAATGGAAGAAAAATTACTATGATTTATGGACCATGGAGGAAAATCATTGCTATGTTGGCTAACAGTGACCACAGATGCCATGGATTCTAATATTGATGGTACACTTACATGGCACCTGGCATCAAAACAAGGTGTTTCAGCTAGGGCGCGATTGAGTTCACAAACACGCAGCCATATGATATTTGATCAATTGGGTGTTAATGAAGTTTCGTTGAGGATAAACGGTTAACAAGAACCATCCGAGGATATACTACTTGATTACGGAACCAACCAAATAGCACGCGCGTATCATCGTTTGTTGTCATTTATGGGAGGCGATAATAATGTGGATACCGGTCTGCAAATATCACAATTTGATTTTAGAAAACGATATCCCATCTAATACTTCTCGCTGGAACATCTTGACTTAACAAGACAATCCGTAGTTGATATGAACTTCAGAGCTCGTGTAACCCGTCCGGTTGTAGGTGGTGTTATCACTATCCCGAGTTACAGAGCAGTTGCCGTCATTCTCATCGACAAATCAATGCAACTCGAAGGTGTTGGTGGACGAATAAAGATAGTTGATGCACCAGTGGAAAATATGTAATGTAGCAATTAGATCAATCTGTTATTAAATAAAATGGCATATAGTCATGTTAGTGTTACGTTAACTCCTGGTCAAATTAAAAAATTGCAATCAGAATCAGCTATAAAATGTGGAACCACAATATCGCTGAACCACAATTAGATGTCTGGCAGTCAGAATAAATTGTCACTGACAGCTCGTCAGATAATACACTTCAATGATGCCATCAAAGATAAAAAAGGTGTTCAGATCACTCTCTTTCTCTTCGGCCGCAATTAAAAACATGATAAAAACAGGTGGTATATTCTCACTTTGCGTTGCGTTACCAGCATTAATTGCAGCAGCGGCCCCAGCGGTAGCAAAAGCTGTCGCCTCAGCAGCCGTTGGTTCAGCGGCAAGGATGGCACTAAAGAAAGCTACCGGATGCGGGAATAAAAAAAACGATCAAGACATAGTTCAAGACTTCCAGGAACTCCATATTCATGGTACAACGGAAACGGCCTCAGACTAGGAAAAGTTTACTAACAACAATAGTTCCCATGACAACTTTTGAATCACTCGATGCTGAAAAAATACTAGCGATAAAAAACATTAGATTTGTGTTTATGAGAGATCAATTACCACAACAACCAAACAGCTTTGAAACCGGTATCATTAATCTCGATAACAGCACCGGACCTGGAACTCACTGGATTGCATATGCGATTGATCCGCGTGCAATTGTTTATTTCGATTGATATGTGTAAGAGCCGCCATAAAGAATTTATGCGTTATATAAACCGCTTAAAAACTTCTATCTGGTATTCTACGCTACCAACACAGCAAAATGAATGACCCACCAATATGTGGTATAGAAGTTTTAAATGTTCTCAATGCTATTTCATCATCGGGAAAACCACCCCATAAAACCGTACACGAATATACGAATAATCGCTTTTTAGAAAGAAATTTTATAAAATAACATGATTGATATTTGGGGGAGATCTTTATGAAGCCCGAAAAAACACACCGCGGAAATATCTGAAACCGGTGATTTAAAAAAACAATCGAAGATGAAATAGCTGAGATCTTAAATCTCGCAAGTGTTGATCCCTATGAAATGATCGTATTCAAGATCGTCAGGGTAAATTGATATCTAGTTATGTTTCCCTTGATGATATTTTAGTTAAACAACGCAACGCAGTAGAAGATGCTATCGCGTTGTTTCCTGATCAGGGTAAACTCAAACCAGGAGTACCTGTTTCAACTATTGTGGATAGAATGAACAATTTAAAACCATTAAAAAACTACGCGATGAATACGACGACCATATAACTAAATTCGATCAGTTTTCTGAATTACAAAGAAGTATAATTAACAATATTGACAAACTTCTTTTATATTTCTTTGGAAATCCACCGGTGATCCCACCGAAGCTCACGGAGATAAAAACCTCCATAGTTAATT
This sequence comes from Unio pictorum, assembly GCA_030141615.1. Lineage (NCBI taxonomy): Eukaryota > Metazoa > Mollusca > Bivalvia > Unionida > Unionidae > Unio > Unio pictorum. The sequence goes on from JARLTB010000134.1 coordinate 5,173,380, forward strand.
TGTCAAAGTTGCGATCCGATTATGACGCTCGTGTATCTCAATTTACTACGTTATGCTAAAATTTTAACAAGACCGATGACGCCATTAATAATTTTTTTCGGTAAAAAATGATTCGAAACCCGATGATGTTAAAATAGATCTCGCTTATACTATCACACAACTCGATGAAATAACAGCGATTAATCGGCGAATAGAAGTTGTTCGCGAAGATATTAGAACGACCAACGATGTCATCAGGGATGTTCTACCGAGGATGACAGAAAAACTTGAAAAAATAACAATCCATCACGAACAAGACAAATATCATAAATAACGTGAATACGATTCAGTACGGATCATTTACGTGGACACCATCCACTAACATATTAAATATCACCGCGGCCGTCAAAGGTATTTATCGATTAACACTAGTGTGGCCGACTCAATTCAATATTTCATCAACGAATTCATATGGGGTCAACAATATGATATCATCGATCATCGACCAGGAAACAACTGAACAATTCATAAAAGCATCCACTGATAATAATTTGGCTAGGGTTTCAGTAACATGGTATGTGGAATTCGTAGCGGATTTAAGTAAACAACTAAATTTAATTTTTTTGTAATAAATAAAAGGTCATCACAGCAATATCGCTACGATCAGGTCAGAGAATTTCAAACTAAACTCAAAACACTCACTGAGGAGTATCAAGTGAAAATAAAAAAATACCGACTAAGAATCACCGCAGTTGATGTTAGCGTGTATTCGGTATCAGGTGTAATCACCGGAGCTGGTATAATACTATCCTCGGTGACAATGACTGTCCCTATAGCTGTTCCAATTAGTATATCAGCGGCGACAACTATTGCGGGAATTATTTCGATTATGAAAAAATATCATCATGAAGCCATCGTAAACTACAAGACTACGTAGTTAAATTCCATGTTGTGTCAACCGCATACTCTCAATTATCCTTGATGATATTGTCGTGACTCGATGACACAATAATATCCAATAGTGAGTTTTCCGCAATGGAACGTGTCTATGATTCCGCGATGTCAAAATTAGAAAAACAACACGAGTATAATAACAATGGCGACATCGCAAGAACTACTTCAACGAATAGCGGAAAATACCACACCGGTGAAAACCAGCTTGATATCAATAACATCAACCAATCCTGAATTCAGTGTGAATTTCTCCACTGCGATTCCGGTGAAGGAGATAGCACTAGCAAAATTACGAGTGCGTCACAGTTGGCCAAATATTAGATCAGTATCATTTGATGGTCAACGACCGAATAGTTCCCTGGTGTTTGCGAGTAAAAATAAACCCGATGGTGCCCCAGACTGGAATGCTGTTTCGCTACCATCTGGGTCCTACCAAATTGAACAAAACGATAACGAATTACAACGCAGAATAAAATCCATTACTATGAAAGAATCGAAAATCGCTATAACAGTTCACGAGCCGACGTTATCATCCGCGATTGAGATAAACTCACCCAGTTATGTCGTAGATATCTGTCGGAGTTCTATAAGACCAATACTGGGTTGGCCTGATATCCCACCTCGGATATCTTATCAAATAACCGAACCTACAAGGTCTGATTATATCACGGATATACAATCATATCATGAAACCAACCCATCATATCGAAATTATTTACTTGATTTAAAAAATGCAAAATGAACTGATAGATTCACATTTATCGATAACAATACCATGCAAATGGAAATTTTGTTTGAGAAAACTCCTGATTAATCGATTGGAATTGTATTCACTCTAAATAACGTCATTGATTATTTGAAAGAGATTAATCAATTACATAATTGTAATTGATTTGTACATAAACAACTAGAACGACTACGACAGAGCTTCCAGGAGCATCTCTCTGATATGACGAGTTCACGCATCGAGATTATAAAATATTTTGAGATTTTATTAAATCAGCTTGTATCCGACATGGAATATATCAACAAACGAATAGTTCAGATAATAATTAATAACAAGAATGAAGATAAACTAAAATTCCTAACCGGTTACAATATCACGGAAGCTGATTTATCCGATTTCAAATTTCCTGGGTATAACGCAAATGAACAAAAAAAAAATCAACCAATGACCTCTTTGATGAGGGCTTCCAACAAATATTCGCCGCATGGAAAAAAATGCCACAACCACAAACAAATATCCTCAAACATAATAATGACCCAGATGGTGGTGGTAGGCATATCCCTCATCAAAACGTCAATATATCCTCGGTGATTGCAGTGAATCTAGTATGTGATGTTATCGAAGGAAGTTATGAAATAAATCTCAAGCCATCAAATCAAGCCCATTAAGGATACATTTTATACTCATTTGCATCAACGGCTCCTCCAGGGCTTCTAATCATTGAGGATCCAACTAATCCAGTGTATATGCGATGTCATAATGTTTGGTTAACGAGAATTAATTTTAAAACCACTGACCAGTCCAATAATCTAATTGATGTACGAGGTGAGGTTTTACAAATTAATCTGTTTGTGAAATCATAAATTGCTAGCAATTTCAAGGATTTTCAATTCGTCTCCGCAGCGATATCAGTGCCGGGTCTGTAGCATCAAATCCTAAAGGATTTCTTTTTTTTTAATTGGTTTCGGTTTGAAATCCTTAGGGTTTTGTTTGAAATAGTTTCGGTTTGCTTGAAATAGTTTCTGTCTGTCCACCCTCTGCTTGAAACCCTTGAGGACTTTGTTTGAAATAGTTTCTGTTTGCTTGAAATAGTTTCGGTCTGTCCGCCCTCTCTGCTGCTTACTCAAATTACCGTTCACTTATAGGATCAAAGTAGCACCATTCTGGCTAAGCTGACATGACATTGGTACATATTACTGGACTCCTTTAGAAATTGATTCATATTTTATCTTCTGAGCTTTCATGCATATTTTATATACATTGAAGAATGTTTAATTCTCTTTTTGGGAATTTTGGATTTGCCGAAGCAATAATGTTGATTTTTAATTAAATAATAACAAGAGTATTTTGCCATGAATAGTAATGTATCAAAATATATTTAAAGGAGATCGATACGTAAATCAGGAAACGTTTGTATATTTCCACTACTCTAGTGATTCGAGTTTGTCAAACACATGGAGAAGGTCAGATTAATCCAACAAACCTTCAAATAATATTGTTGAGAATGTGTCCATTAATTCTATTATAAAATTCAGTGATTGTTTGCCCCCATGAAACAGTTCAATATATATGGACTGATGAATATGTGTCCAAAATATATGTTTAACCACCAGGCAATATTATTATGTTAAATGAACAGCATCCGCTGAGTTGTTATTCAGACTGTACTTTTCTTCGGTTTTATATTACAAGCAAACAATTATTGTAATGATGTTCAACACACAATTTTAGCCACTACAATACATTGAGTGAATAATATAAATAAATGTATTTACTGAATTCATATGTTCTGTAACTTGGTTGTGCGATAATTGCAACCATATAAACAAAATGTTCATAATAAAGTAAGTTTTTTCCAGACAATTGTTCAACGTTTGGTGAATAATCCAAGAGAAGCATTGTGACTCATAATTTATATATAGTAAAATGTATTTACTTGCTCTTCAAATGCATTTAAAATGTATTTTAGTTTTACATAATTACATAACGAATTTACACGTCTTTGAACATACAGAGTGTTTTGTTACCCAACTCTCACTTATGTAGGATATACTTGTTTAGTTTTGTAGATGTCATCACTGAACATGAATACTGTCACTAAAAGGTTACTCATCATCTAACTTTAAGTTGCTCTGTATTTGTTCACATCCTTTAAAACCAATATATATATATATATATATATATATATATATATATATATATATATATATATATATATATATATGTGTGTGTGTGTGTGTGTGTGTGTGTGTGTGTGTTTAAGCAAACCACTACTTTAAATACGTTGTACTATGTATACCACTTTTTTAAAAACTGATAAGAAATTTACGATACACTTTGTATTATTGGCACGTATATTTATTTTGCGAGTCGAATTATATCAAAGCCAAGGCATCTTTTTGTACCTATAAGAATTACCAGTAAGTATATTTTAACAGCATTTAAGCTGTATTAACTGTTTTATTCAAGTTTTATTTTTCTTTCGATTCAGATCTACAGACATTTGTTGTATTAACTAACTGTATTAACCGTTTAACTAACAATGAAATACACGGAGTGACTAATTTAACATGTTTTTGTACTAGAATGGGTAGCACATACTTCACAGAGGGATTACATCTTTGAGTGATTCTATTTAAATTAAAATTGATCTGCACTTGTGTTGTTCTTCGTTAAAAGTAAAGATACCTCTAATTAAACCAAGATATTAATGTAAGCTAGATTCGTGATACCTACACATGTAAATATATTCAATAAATCAACTTTTGATTTACTTGTGTCCATGAATGTGCCCATGGTCTAAGTAAAAAATCTCAACCCCGCCGACATCATTGAAGGAAATATTCTTCTTGTACCGCTACGTATATGGAATAATAATAATAATAATAATAATAATAATAATAATAATAATAAATAATAATAATAATAATAATAATAATAATAAATAATAATAATAATATTAAGAATAATAATAATGATACATATTACATGTATCTATAGTGGTGGATGCTAGAATGTATAAACGTTTCAGATGGAACACAATCGACACTAACTATCTAACAATTCAGTAACTAAGGACAGACCTTTGTGGTACACATCCTATGGACCTTCTTTTTAAGCATTCCTGTGTTATACACAATATAATCGTAATGATATAATGTAGGTACCAATACAAAGCAAAATCTTTAGTTGACTGCAATGCATATGATTATTTACTTTTGTTTAAAGCTTAATGGCATCAACAGGTCATCATTCTAGACAAATTAGAAGAAAAACAATTCCTCACGTCAGGTATTTTAGTTACGGCCTTGACTTCAATCAATGGCTCTTACTCTGAGACAGATAAAAAAAATATCAATAGTCGTTTACCAAACATGTCACAGATTTTGGAACAATGTCAGCAACAAGACACAATGTTCGAATTCTGGATATTATCAAATCCAGTAAATAATGCTACGTTATAAAAACATGTAATGGAATAAGAATATATTAAATCTAACACACAAACAAGTAATCTGCATATACAAAACGTATTATTGTAGGAGGTACTGTTACGTGCTTAGGCTCAAATAAACAGAAACATAGAAAGAGTGAAAATAACAAGCTTGTAAAAACTTAATACAGAATTTATTGAGCACAAATATTTTCCAGAAAAGAAAAATAAACTTACGGTTTTAAGAATCAATTCCAAAATTAATCCAAAAATAATTCAAAATATAATCCACTAGAGAAATTGCAAAAGTCCTGGTAATAAAATGTCCTAATAATTCCCAGTTCTAATCTTGGTGAAGCATCCAAGATGGAAGACGATGTCACGTGATGAAGTCAGTTCTGGTCTTATGAAATTCAATCAGCTCAATTATTTTCCAGATAAATAACAAAATAAATCCTCTTGATCCAAACGAATGGAAATAATTTCCAATACAATGTAATTTAAAATAACTCAAACCAATACACAACTTAGTATTCAATCAGCCCAACTTCTACTAAATAGTTCGCTCCAAAACATAATTTATATAACTGTTTTACGTAAACAAGGAAGGGGTCACATGATCTTCTAGAATCTTTTGGAACAAATGTACGTTCCAAAAACTCGTACACACCGTATGACCCAACTGAAAATAAAATAATGTTTATAACAAAGCTCCTTAATGTCCTTGGAGTCAACCAATCATTTTAAAAACTTGTTTACAACTCTGAAGCCAGGTCAGAAATGAGGTCGACACCTGGTGTTTATTTTTAGAGTTCAGGTTATCCCAATTTCTAAAAATAATATCTCCCAATTAATGAATTTTAAACTTAAAATGTCAAATTTTAATCTGACAAAGAAACAATTAAAAAAAAAATCAATGACTTAATTCAAATATAGGTTACACAATATACGTAGTGTCCGGCTTAGCGGCGTTTTATCTATTGTCTTAAATAAAACTCTCATTGATTATTATAGTTCCATGCTCTGTCGGCTACGGTTGTAAAAGGATCTAAAATGTATTTCATATATCATTTGAAGCTTTGGAATGCGTGATTATTATATCTTCGTTCTATATCGATTACCGAATCTTAACTTTATACAAATATCATTTTGTGATAGTATGAGATGTCCATATTTTATTTTATGATTGTGAATGTTACCCATATATAATTTTATGATAATCTATGCTGTCCATATTTCATTTTATGATAATCGATGTTATCCGTATATAATTTTATGATAATATATGTTATCTACATTAGATTTATGATAATATATGTTATCTACATTTCGTTTTTAGACTATGTATGTTATCCATATTTCATTATATGATTGTTTTTTCTCTGAAAAAGCTCATATTTCCCAACAAGAATAATATCAACATTGGAAATATTGTTGGTTGTAGGTCAACCTGCGATATAGTACAATATAAGATCCTAGTATAGAAATCCGTGTCATCCTTCATAAGTTTTACATTTTTAAGGTAAGAACGTTTCATGAATTCTGGATTCCTGTGCATTCTTAGTGTTAACGATTGGATACGTTCTCTTTGCAAACGTATGGCCTAATATGATTCTCTATTACAACTCAAGCAATTTGATTTTAGCCTTAGTCTGTGTAGAGTTTGAATAATTCAAGCAATCTAAGTATGGCCTTAGCTTGGATTGAGTTTGAATAAGCCAATTAATCTGATTTAAGCTTTAGTCTGGGTTGAGTTTGAATAATTCAAGCAATCTGAGTATGGCTATAGACTTGGTGGAGTTTAAATAATTCAAGCAATCTTTAATTACCATTAGTTTGGGTGGAGGTTTAATATTTCAAGAAATCTGCGTATGGCCTTGGCCTGAATGTTGCTTGAACAATTCAAGCAATCTCATTTTATCATTAGTATGAGTTTTGATTCATTCAAACAATCTGATTATGGCTCTGCTCTGAGTGGGATTTAACTAATTCAAGCAATCTGAATATGGCCTTAGTTTTGGTTGAGATTAAATAATTCAAGCACTCTGATTTTTGCCTTAGTCTATGTAGAGTTTGAATAATTCAAGCAGTCCGATGATGGCCTTAGTCTGGCTTGAGTTTGAAAAATCTGATTTTGTCTTTAGTCTGGGTGGAGCTAGAATAATTCAAGTAATCTGACTTTAGTCTTAGCCTCGGTGGAGTTTGAATACTGCAAGCAATCTGAGTTTAAACTTAGTGTGGGTGGAGTTTGAATACTGCAAGCAATCTGAGTTTAGACTTAGTGTGGGTGGAGTTTGATAATTGAGGCGTCTATTGAGTATACGGCTGATCTGTACAATTTTAGTTTAAATATAACCGATGCTTCGGATTATCCAGACGTCAGGTCTATCGGATCAAATAATCTTCTCATAATTATATATGCAATAATCCAGATTTTCCGTCGGTCACATTACCTCATTTTACTTGCTAAGGAAAATAGTGTGCTTTATACAAGCTACACATACTTTTACATTGCTTATTATCTCTGATAATGCTCAAACAATTGGCACTGCTTCTGAGTCAGGTTATGAAAATGTGCAGTATAAATGAATCCGAATGCACTGGAATTCCAATGTTTATGCATGCATGTATATATTTCTAATCGTACTCCAAATAATGCAATCATGTCAATGTTGCCTAAATATTATTGCATGAATGCAATCATGTATATATTACTTAGATTAATTTATGTATGTATATGTATGGATAGATAGATAGATAGATAGATAGATAGATAGATAGATAGATAGATAGATAGATAGATAGATAGATAGATAGATAGATAGATAGATAGATGGATGGATGGATGGATGGATGGATGGATGGATGGATGGATGGATGGATGGATGGATGGATGGATGGATGGATGGATGGATGGATGGATGGATGGATGGATGGATGGATGGATGGATGGATGGATGGATGGATGGATGGATGGATAGATAGATAGATAGATAGATAGATAGATAGATAGATAGATAGATAGATAGATAGATAGATAGATAGATAGATAGATAGATAGATAGATAGATAGATAGATAGATAAATGGTTAGATAGACACAAAAATGAATGGATGGATGGATGGATGGACCGACAGACCGACCGATCGATCGATAGATAGATATATAGATAAATAGATGACAGATCGATAGATGGATAGATAAACAAACATGATTATATTTCTGCAGATGAGATTGAGTTTTATTTCACTACCAATTCATTAATTTTGTATGTGTGATAAGAGCAGCAAAATAGTTACCAACTCTAAGCTCCTTTACTTAATTCAATTTACTGACTGTCATTCTGCTATATCTCTTGATTCAATTAGACCTATATTCCATTCTTAGCCATCGAAACGTTTTCAATATGTGATTTTGCTAAATGACAGATTGCCACTGACAGATGGAGTGCTTCGATTACTTATTTTCTTCATAATTTAAGGTGTTTAGTTTAGCATAGTGTTAGGTCCTTCACGTTTGGAAGCAAGCAAACACTGCATGTAGTCCTAAATCCCATAATATCAAAAACACCAGAACTTTGATCTGGGATCATCTATTATCAAGTAAAGTTATCTTATCGTATTTAAGTTTTAATTTACTAACACAAATATATTTAAATAAATATGGCATTTATTACTTTATTATACCCATGTCACCATAGTCCTGAACACTACATTATAATTAGGGTCTAACTAATTACTTCACCGTTCGTCGATTGCTTGGCTTATAGATGGTAATTGTTGGTGCATACTTACTATATATATTTTCCATTTTGATTCCTAATGTTTTAAGAAGACGATTCAAGACTTTGGACACAGTAATTCTATGGTGTAGTTTGTTCACGGAAAGGACAAAGTTGATGTTGTCAAATACCTGTATCATCAAGCACACTGGACTTTTGCGAACGCTAACATCAGCGACCATGTAATGCTCTTTTCGAAGTAAGTGTACGTAAAGCAAGAATAACATTTCGATTTTACAATAAATATATGTCCAACATAATGCACAAACTCCGTGTATGAATTATCACCAAATATAACTGTTCCATATATTATCGTTAAAGCATAATAGCTAGTATTATAGTATTAATTTTATAGAACTACTCTTGTCTGGTAAAAATTATTTCACTCACATTTCAATCCTACACCAAAACTATTTTTAAAAACGTCTGTTTAACCTTTCTTCAAGGTACAACATTTATGCAGGTTAATATGCTTAATTGTTTGAGGGAACTTACGTTATATGACAAATACTAGGTAATAAGTTTAGTTTGGAACGTTCTAATAACTATACCAAATGCAACTCTATGAGTTATATAATTATATAATAATAATAATAATAATAATAATAATAATAATAATAATAATAATAATAATAATAATAATAATAATAGTAATAATAATAATAATAATAATAATAATTATAATAATAATAATAATAATAATAATAATAATAATAATAGTAAAAATATAATAATAATAATGAGGACTTTGTATAGCGTCTAATCTGCAGAAGCTCTATAATAATATGGTTACAAAAAACGAAAACATTAAAAACAAAAGAAAAGCAAACAAACACCATGAAAGTACAAAACAACAAATACTGAAAATATCTATGGTATGACACATTATTAGGTCTTTACGTTTGTTCTTGGAGTCAAACAAGGTGGATTTTAAGAATACTCTTGCAAAGGATCACTGTATCTTTATGTCTAATTTCAATGGGTAATTCGTTCTACGTTGCTGGGCTCTGGTATGCAAAAGAACGTTGTCCATATGACTTCTCGTTCATAGTGAGAATACTGAGTATACGATTTCCAGAAGAGGAACCAAAGTATTTTGCTGTTGTGTATACATGGAAGAGGCCAGATGGGTCTGTTGAACTGGAGTCCAACTTTGAAATGTTGCACAGAAGACACATTGTGTGTTTGATTCTGGATCGAATGGATAGCCACTATAGGGTACAGAGCCGGTTCGCGATGTACTCTTATTGCGGTACTCTAAAGATGATCCAAGATTCTGTGTTTTGAACTTTTTGAAGTTTCTGGAATATATATTTAGCTGAACCAGACGGAATTGAGTTTCAATAATCCAGTCTTGAAAGTACTAATGAACACACAAGTGTTTTAGTGGCATAAGCCGAAAGATATTTGCGAATGCAGCTGATGCGTCTCGGTTCAGGATATCCAGCGGTGCATATGTTCATGACATGTTGGTGCAATATGAAAGCACAGTCTAGAGTAACACAAAGTATTGTTGGTGTTACTGATATTTTTTGTTTCAGGTAAAGAATGTAGATGATAAACTCTTTATGCTGTGATTAAAATGGCCTCTGTTGTATCATCATTCATCTGCAGCTTGTGATATATCACTCCTTGGATGGTAGCATCAACTTTAGTTGGGTGGCTAGACTTGTATATTTGGGTGTCATTAGCGTACAATAGGTGAGACCCTGGGTGATAATCTTTGACAATTAAAAGTGGCTGAGTATATAGAATGAAGGGAACAGGTCCCAGAACAGACTCCTGTGGAATACCACAACAAATATTGACTGCGCTGAAGTGTATTCCGTTTGCAAATACAATTTTGTGTCCATTGACCAAGTAGCACTTGAATCGCAGTAAAGCTGTATTGTAAATCCAACTTACATGCCTGGCACGGTGAAGTAATAGATCATGGTCTATTGTGTCAAATGCTGCAAACAAATCAAGGAGAGTGAGAACTGTAATCGTTTATCTATTCAAAGCAGAAAGAATGACATTAACTACTTTCAGAAGAGTAGTTTCAGTACTGTGGCAATGGCGACATGCAGACTATACATTGCTAAGAAGACTGAAATCAAATGATAATCGGTAAGAACAAAATATTTATATGAACGGGAGATTTGGAACTGGGTGGCAAACCTTTAAATCGTTATGGTCAATTGTTGATTTCTTCAGCAGCAGCCTTAAAATATCAGTTTTGAAAATGATGTGAATTCCCTAGATGAGAGAGAGGTATTAATAACATCAGTTAATGAATGTAATATTGGGTCTAAGCCCTGAAGTATAAGTGAAGTCGGAGTTGTATTAAGTTAACATGACTTTGGTTCACTCTTCATCACGAGTGTCCGTACTAAAGGTTATCGCTGAAATTCTGTATCGTGACTATATGATGATGATGAGTCAATTGAAATTATGTTGGCAAGCTTATCTCTAATGGTTTGTACTTTGTCACGGAGAAATTTGCAAATAGGTCCATAAGGTCTACTGGAGAGAAAGTAGTTGGAAGTGGTGTACATGTGTTCCTTAACATTAGTTTCTTAGTTATCTATAGGTGCTCGCCGCAGCTGGAACTCTTCATGATCTTCGTATTGTAGTGGGTTAATTTGGTAATATGGACTATGTTTGTGACGTTCTTCTTAGCGGCTTCATAGATTTGTTTATTAATAGTGAGTCTGGTGGATGACAAAGCCTCTCTGCTTTACGGTGGTCTTTTTTAGGAGTGCGAAGCTGGTCTCCAACACTGCTATACAACGGAGAACACAATTGATACTCTGCACTTGCTGGCAGGGGGCATGCTTTTCAGGTAATGAACGTAGGAAGTTAGTTTAATTATATTAATCATTCGGAGGTTTCTCTTAGCAGCACGAAAAGATGGAGGATTAATGAATGATACGTCCTGATGGCATATGATGCAAGCTCGTCGATAACATTCAATGACTAACATTTTTTTAGATCTGTCAATTGAGCACAAGGGCACGTCGATGCAGTACACGGAAAATATTAATATGTTATTCGTGACTGATTATACTTATTATTATCATTATCATTATTATTATTATTATTATTATTATTATTATTATTATTATTATTATTATTATTATTATTATTGATGATGATGATGATGATGATTATCATTTTAATTGTATTATTATATTTCACCTTTCTAAAATGGTTTGATTCAAGAAACATTTTCACTTCTATCAATGAAAAACGAACTTCTCTACTTCCTAAGCAGCTATGCTATTTGAATATATTTGACAACAAATCTTAACTGGCCTGAGAACTGCCGAGTCCACAGTTCTCCAATACTGACGTCTACTATATACTATGAAAGTTATACTTGGATAAAGAAATGTAATCATGTTATATTAAAATCACAACATTTTTGTTCTTATTGCCAAGACCATATTCATTTTGCAGCGTTGTTTATGCCAAATAAACGGAAAGCATATTTTTCGACGTACTCAACCCCCTATAATGACAATTTAATTATATAAACATATTTCAAAATTCCGTGCTTTGCTTGGCGTTATTGAACATGTAAAATAGCTGTGTGGTTTTTTTTTACAATTTATGTCACTGTAGCATTCATTTTGTATCAGCGCTTGTTGATCATATGTACATATCGCAAGCAGTTTAGCTTTTTACTAATTAAAATTCCAATATGTTTTAGTAGTAAAAACAAATACATGGAAATGAGTATACCGAAGCCTTCCATAGGCAACACATTTTCTCGAAAGTATAATACCTAAAGGAGACTTAACACGAAATGTCATGTATCGGTTTCTTTGATGTCTACATGTATCTATAAAACATTTTGTAAATTTTATAATAAAGTTTTTATTTTAATGTGTGGGCAACATACTTCGGTCATAAGTACAATGACGTTAACGTCCTCTGATACGTGATAGTTTTGATTTTTCCATATGGTAAATTATGCCACTAATGCGAATTAAGGATGTACACAATCAGTCTCTGTCCTATTTAATAGTTATAAAATATGTTGGTTAGAGGTCTTTTCCAACATTTCAGGCTATTTTTTCTTATTTGGTAATGCAAAAATGGTTACGATGACATTGGTAGTTCTCTAGCACGTCATTAAGAATATTTTTTACAGACATGATATGTATGACAGTACCACTGGTGAGATTATGTACGGTATGAGCTCTCTCTTTCTCTATCTCTCTCTCTCTCTCTCTCTCTCTCTCTCTCTCTCTCTCTCTCTCTCTCTCTCTCTCTCTCTCTCTCTCTCTCTCTCTCTGAATCGATCAAACTGGTAGCAAATAATGGGGCAATATACGTTATACGAATGTTGAAATGGCAAAAAAGTACAATATTTGTTTGTTTCAAAGTCAGAGTAATTGTAAATCAATGTTTCACCAAGGTCGCCACCAAAGTATTAGGACATGCACCTTTAAGAAAGTACAACAAGTATTTTCATTCGAGACGTTCAATTTCGAACACATTTTTTATTGTATTTGATCCCCAACTGATTATTATGGTTATGTTTTGAATTTACAACCATAACTGTCTTTTTCGCTAATATATGAGCTTGAACATATACCTTGATCGATCATTGATGAACGTCGTTGTTGAAGGTTTAGTTACCTTATTTTATTATTTCTTTGATTGTTTACTTTAGGTGGTAAAAACATGAATTGATGTATAGTGTATTGCATTTTTTGAAATGTAAATTTTGTGCGTTTCAACAAACATTACTTGTGTATCAAATGTTTAAAATGTATCCATGTTCATCTCATATTTCTCAGCCCCAAGCTTATGACTAAACCTTTGTATCTGATAGATATAATCGTTATGGACTAAGTATTTGATTGCCACTGTTTCGTCGAAACCCCTTAACGTGTTGTTTGCTGGACTGAGTGTTGGGGCAAACTCCAATGTTTCAAACGTTTATTGAATATACATCACATTTGTTTTATCGTCTGCCACAGTGTATCGTGTCGTGGCACTAAAATTGAAATCAGCTTACACTATACGTTAATAACGTGGAACTGATATCATTTCATCTGCAGAATATATTCCTTTCAAAGCGGATGACATTACGTAAGGATTTAGTATAAATACCTGTATTTGTCTTCAATAACAAGTCAGAAGAAGTGGAAGAATAAATTAAACTTGATTGACACGAACATTACATCATCTTAATGCCAATATATATTTGCATTACACAAAATGTACCCATTTATTAGAAACAGCTTCAAAGAAATGTAACGATGCTTTACTTTCACAACACGCAAATTACTTCAGAATCCAATCGGATGCAGAAGTTACTCCTTTCAAAGCCGACGGTATTTTGTCAGGATTTAGTCAAACGCACCTAATCATCTTGGATTACATCATCTTCGATAACATATTAGGAGAAGGGAAGGAAGAAATTAAATTTTGGTTGAAACGAAACTTACATTATCTTAATGACATTATCTTTAGAATTACACATATTTTGTTTCACAAATGTTAGATAAATATCAATGAAAAATGTTGACCAAAAATATGTGCGCATTTATTAGAAATCATTCTCAATGACATACTACGATTATTTACTTTCACAACACGCCAATCATTTTAAATAATTATTCCATCCTTCTTTCAACAAACCAAATTTGTTTTAGCAAAGCGTTATTTAGCCTGATCATAACTTACAGATCAATGAATGGATACTTAAAGCAAACGGCATAACATGTTATACCTGGTGACATTAGGTCTCTCTGCTGTGGCAACATTCACTCCATTTAAAAATTGGATCATAATGCCAAAGCTAAAACATTGGCAAATTCCAATACTCCCCAAAATGACGTCCTGAGAAGAAGATCTTACACCTAAAGTACACATCCCAACAAAAACTAAAACCCCAAGAACAAGAAAAACTCCAAAGATACAACATATGACAAAACTAAAGGTGTTTGGTAATGCTATCGACAGCCACCGTGATGACGGACAAACTTGATTTAACACATCTGTTTTATAATTTCATGACAAAATGAAAACCCATTTATAAAGAAAATTCTCCTGGGGTAGCGACTGATCATGCAGTTTAAAATGCGGCTTGGCATAAAACCTGAATACATAACATAAACGGTAGTTGAATGTAATTATCCAAACAAGACATATCAAAATTCAATCCGTAAAAGGGCACTTCATCTGCCTAAATGTTACAGGCAAGTATTTCAAAGTCTTCATCTCTTTCACCAGAAAGAATTCAAGTAACCAATTGAAGACAATGTGAGAACTTTCAACATTATAATCAAATACAATAGTGCAAAATCACCGCAAACAACGTTTCCGCAAGAAAGTAAGTATATACGAGAAAGGTGTTCCAAACTCCGACTACTCAATGTACATCGTCTTGTCTCACCTTCCTTCTTGACAGCTTCCTTTACTCCCGGATGGGAAGAAATAAAACCTGGAATAGCAAACATGACGTCGAATATACTACTTTAGTGGTGACAAGAGTACATTCTGTCCACATTACATAAACCCATCCGATGTGAATATTGACGAAGTCAAGCTAAACTGGATGGCATCGTCGTGACTGTGTTTTAAAACTTAGTATGGTCCTTTCTATGACATACGCTCCAAGTTATTATGAACTTTAAAACCATTTTGCAAAGCAATTATTACGTAAGCCTCAATTGTGATAAAGAAAAAAGGCCTATTTAAAAGAGGTGCAAAAGAAGTACGTTTGGTACTTATAGTTCAACTCACGCAAGTCCAGAATATGAGTGGAAATTTAGAAACATTTACCTTAGAAAACTGCAAATAACATCTTTAAGAACACTTGAAAACCTCCAAGAACCGTTGTAAGCCAAGCGCTGCATATCACAATGGCGGACTTAACGAACGTCTAATTAAAATCAATTACGGTCACAGTTTAGAACTGGTAGAACATTTGCATTAGGATATGCAATTGTGAGATATGTACTTGTTGAATGGATTGAATGTTCGCCTGACACGGAATCTTGGTAATACCGTCTTGTTCCAGTTGATCACCAATGTACAGGAATACTAAACCATCATTGAAGAATTTCGAATTTACCTTTTGCCTAAACTACATCAATCATACTTTTAGCACAACAACACCAATGTATTCGATAATATGTGTGGAAGTGGACGCTTGTGAAGGAAGATAAGCTTTGTGTAACTTAGTTATCTCTCCAGACCAAGGCAGCGACACAAGACATTTAAAAGCTTTAAAATCTAGGATACTTCGTCTGGAACTGCAGTTTGCAACATGTCTGACCAACACAGTGACGGTCATATTGTATTCAGAATTTGGTAATAGTCTCGAAGTCAACAGTTTAAAACAAAGTCATTATGGATTAGTAGAAATAAAGGTTACATCATACAATCTATGAAGATGGGCAAAAAGGATGCGTTTGAGTCGGAACATAAAAATAAAAATACATTCACGATATCGAGATTTATGTTTTGCTGCTGAAAGCTTTACAGTGCCATCTAGCCAGAGAACAAAATGTTAAGTGTCACAACGATTATCCCTATCAGATTCAAAACGATAAATATATAATAATGAGTCAAGAATAAAACTTGGAAGAGCATCGAGTTGAAGCCTGCCTGGGATGTCATGTTCATAAGAAAACATTTTGAGAAAGTGGCTAAAAGCTTTAGCGACCGTCGCTTGCCTCCATTGCATAGGCGTCAATACATTGGGACCAAGGCGGCATTCGCCACTACCACCTCCATCCATTACTGGATTTCTTCTCCGAATATGTTTGGTCTGCATTGCTTCCATTTCTTCTCGAAGAAGATTAAAAAATGGCAGCCATGCCCAGATAAAATTATCATTTTGCAGCCGACAAATTATCTTTAAATTAATTCTCTAAATTTGCATATTAGTGCCCCAATAACCTATAATTACTTCTAAAATAGTTAATTATCGGGGATATACTTTTTGCGCTTAAATAAATGTACATACAATAATAGATGTCGATATGGATGATCGATTTCTATTTCAATATGAAATATTTTCCATCATCTGCAACAGGGTAAAATTAATATAAAACATTTAAAGGTTTTGTTCCTATAGAAATAGGAAGGTAAACCTGTGTAAACACGACGGGTTTTTTGTTTGAATTGTTTGTCATCTCTATGTTTGTCTTTGCCTTTGAAAGAGAATTATTAACAGTCAAAAGTGCTTAGGCAAGTGAGGTACTAGTTATTGCACTGTCGTTGTGACGTGTGTTTGATTTCTATACAAGTATATAGATTGTAGCTTATATCTATTTTTTTTAAAATTACATAGAATATTGTTCGTACGTCATTGCAAGGTCTATGGCAACATATTGGACTTTAAATAGATTAAACCAGTTTGAAAGTTTTAATTTGACTCTTAATGATAAACATGTCTACTTTTCATTGGATGATTAAGGCAGGTGGTTGAGTATTCTAACACATATCAGGCAACATGACTGATGTTGTGTTACGTGCTTAGGCTCGAATAAGCAGGAACACAGAAAGATTGAAAACTAACAAGCTTGTAAGACTTTAACAATGAATTTATTAAGTACAATTATTTTCATAAAGTAAATAAACTTACGGTTTTAGAGAATCAAATCCAACATTAATCCAATAAAGAATGCACAAAATAATCCACTAATGCAATTGCAAGAGTCCTGATAAATAAATGTTCTAATAGTTCCAGGTTCGAATCCTGACGATGTAATCCCAAATGGCTGACGATGTCACGTGATGCAGTTCTTATTTTATAATCATCCAAATGAAATTATGAACACATGTCCTTTTCCAGATAAATGGAATAATTTCTCTTGCTACAACGAAATGACACAATTTCCAGTACCAGATAATTAAAATTATAACTCAAACAGAAAAACAACTATTAACTTTAAAAGCCCAGATTCTACTACTGTTAGCTTCCAAAACACAACTATATATATATATATATATATATATATATATATATATATATATATATATATATATATATATATATATATATATATATATATATATAATTACCTCGTAAACAAAATGGAATCATGTGATTCTGGAAGGTCATAGAAAGAAGCTACCTTCACCAAGTCACGTACTAACATAATGATCCAGAAGAAAAAACCATCCCCAAAAACTAAAAATGTAAAGATGTCCTTGAAATTAACCAATTGTTTTAAATGCCTGTTTATCAATCTGAAGCAAGTTCAGATAATGAAGTAATGAGGTCAATATCTGGTTTCCACCCGTAATGTACATAGGTCATAGAGACGTTCTAGAATAATCTCCCAATTAATGAATTTAAAACCCAATATGACAAATTTGGATCTGACAATAAAAAATAAATAAATTATATCAAATAGACGTAACAGTTGACATTACATGCGTTGACGTTATAGGTATCGAGAGATATTTTCGACACAGATCAGACTGACGCTTTATCTGTAAACATGTTTGTCTCCATTTGTAGAACTTAAATCACGCCATATATTAGCAACATTGAAATTAATAAGAGCAAATAAATGTTTTCTTGTTTTTGTATTATGAGAAGTTTAGCGCGGATTGGCTTTTATTTTGTTGTTATCAGGATATTTCCATATAAGCTTGAAACTGCTGATACATTTTCTTTCAGAATTTCATCATAGTATTGTTTGGTTTTTTTTTCGATTTTTACTTTCAGGTTATTCATACAAAAGGTCAATATGTGACAAATATTTCAAAACAACATTAATCCTGTCATGTAATTATTTCTTAACAGTGTCCACAACAGCACACGAACTTGGACACAAGTAAGGGTACTAATGAATCACTATTTGTCCACAGCATTTACCTCCAATAGAGCAACACCTATGGAATCCTGTGTTTGTGTTCTGATTTACTCATAGGAACTCTTTGTGGCCATCTATCCTTTATTAGTTGTTACCTTCGATACATTCAAATTTTCTTTATTTCATACACGAGATCACAGCATCATTTGTGAGGTTGATAATATTTCAAATAAGCCTTGTAAACGCTTTAATTTACTACTTTTGTTGTTTAGATACCACTGGAATAATTTTAATTAAATAATCTCATATGTTTACGTGTGAAAAAAAACATTTGTCTCGTTTTATTGCGAACATTGATCTAGGCGCCAGTGAACTAACACATGTCACGCTAGGGGAGATATATTGTCAAAGCTACACAATATATAATGTATAGTCGTGTGCTTTACCCGCTTCTCAGTTCCAGTCTTGGAGAAAACCATGACGGTGAAGAGAATGCAATCGCTTGCAGGGCTGATGATTATTTTCTCATGACTCCCATGGACCCAGTATTCAACAAAGCTCTACCATATAAAAGGAATCCATGGGTTTTCTCTGATTGCTCCGTGAACGTGTTCAAAAATGCACTTAAAGACAAGTATGTATGCTCATTATAGATCCTAGAGTCTCCAGACATATAGTAATGTGTTGTGAAATAACAATTTTTGATTGTTTGTTACTGATCTTGGTTAAAACCTTCTTCTCCTAAAGACTTTGTCCAGACTTCACGTAACCAGTTTGCGATCCCTTTTGGATTTTCACAAGGAGAACCTGAAATAGGAAAGTAATTTTGTGTGGGAACTTTCAACCAGGATCAGTAAAAAAGCAAAATCGAGTATAGCATACTAATTAACGAATCTGTTACAACATAGTACACTGACAGTCAAGCCAAGTGTTATTCTATGTAATTGAATTTTTGCGTTAGCTTATTTTGTTTCATTTCGTTACATGTTAATGTAATACAACATTGTCAGGTGGACATGACCTTGTCCTAAATTGAGTTCATTTCTGCTTGACGTCAGTGAATGTAACAACTAACAATAGTTCCATTATTCCCTATGTGTATCAGCTTATTATCAGGAGTAATATTCAGGTAAACAATGTTACGTATATTTGATTTAAGTTATTTCTTTTTATTGTTTGTTTGTCAGATTCAAATTTGACATTTTAAGTTTAAGATTCATTCATTGGGAGATGATCTGTACTTTACAAATAAACACCAGGTGTTGACCTCATTTCTGACCTGGCTTCAGAGTTGTAAACAAGCTTTTAAAATGATTGGTTGATTCCAATGACATTATAAAGCTTTTTTATAAACATATTTCTATTTTTAGTTGGGTCATACGGTGTGTACGAGATTTTTTGAACGTAAATTTGTTCTAAAAGATTCTAGAAGATCATGTGACCCTATCCTTGTTTACGTAAGAACAGGTATATAAATTATGTTTTGGAGCGAACTATTTAGTAGAACTTGGGCTGTTAGAATATTACGTTGTGTCGTTCTGAGTTATTTTAAAGTATCTTGTACTGGAAATTTTTTTAATTCGTTTGGATCAAGAGGATTTATTTTGTTATTTATGTGGAAAATCATTGTGCTCATTTGTTATACATCGAATCATTGGCTACTATAACCGCGGTATTATGAAATCTATTTATCATCGAAAATAGATTAATAGTAGAATAACCGAGCATAGATGATCTTAAATGTGTATACTGGTAACTGTATCCATCACAGTAGGTAACAATTGTACCCAACTTAGTCCCATTGGATAGAAAAGCATCCTTACGAGTTATGAGTTTTTCATTTTTCGTTAAATCTGCTGTGATAAAATCGTACTCAGCGCTGTCTTGCATTGTCATATCTTCCACCTTGAGTAAATTTACCGATTATTTTTCGTCCAAAATCTTTAGCTAGTCTATTTTCAATTTCAAATAACTGCCTAGACCAATCCATGATTTGTTGTTCATTGAAAATCTCCGATTTTCCATCAGAAAATTGTTTTCGTTGTTCGCGTATTGTACTATCTAGATCGGGTTGTGGTAGCCAAACTTCTTTCTGAGCTCGATAGCATATAATAATCAGCGATATCAGCATACCACAATCAATCATGTATCTCAATAGCACAATTGGCATCCAGTGTTTCACAGACATATGTCTACCAATCCAAACATAACTACATGGGTGTAATCCCGTAGCTAATTCAAATGATACCACACGAGCGAATCCGGTTAAGTCAAAATCAGGCAATGGACCATTAACCGAAACACAAGTCATTTCATGTGTGGGGTGTCCAAATCGTTTAAAGTATTTAGCACATTCTCCATATCCGAGAAAACTCCCTGGATAACACGCGGATATATCAATTGAAATCATACCCTCGCGGTGGTATTTTGTATTCCACAGTCCTCCATGACTGAATTCAAGACAGCTTGATTTAACATCTTCGTGAAAATCACTTTGTGTTGGACGCCATGAGTTCTTTTCTCGTGCAAAATGAGCTACCACTGATGAAATCGTAAAACTCTCCGTGAGTAGTTTTTCATTGGAAAATTCCTTAGAGTTTTCACCTGAGTATTTTACAGCTGTTTTTTTCATCCTCGAGTGTAACTCTTCAGTGCGATATAATTCTCCATTTGGTCTTACAAATTGATCAAATCTCAATTCGGAATCTTCAGCGCTGCGAAGTAGCCACACTGACACAGGATCATCTTTACACAACGCATGAATAGCATCGAATAACCTCTCTTCGTGGAACACATCCTTACAAAATTCCCCGGAAAATTCCTCGGAGATATATCTTACGATTCGTTCTCGTGGAAATACATTTACTGCAGGTGTCCATGCGTGTTTGTTATGATCAATAATTTCAATTGGGGCTCCTCGCGATTGATATTTCGGTTCGTATAATAATTCTCCGGTTATCGTCGCTACCGATATTGGAAATTTTAATGATGCTTCTAATTAGGTTATATCTTGAATTGTTGCCCCATGCTGTTTCACTGTCAGTCCCCATTCGGTTAGTTTTTTTCGTCGTTGTTCAGTTAGTTTATTTCCACGGGATGCATTCGTGAAGTGTTCCATTACCTGTGTTGCTACACAATTCAGTGAACTTGAATATTTCATAGGTGCTAGTTTTGCGATACTTGGCTTATCATTTAGCGGATATATTCCATAAACTACTGCTGTTACAGGATAGGATTTCTCGTAGTATGGTTTGTCAATTCCAGTTAGAATTCCTGGTTTGGAATCTCGACTCACAATGACAATATTTGTATCCTTGAGAATTGGTTCAACTTTATCTCTGATAATCCATTCACCTTCGACTTCGATAATGAATTTTATTCTGAAAAAATTTCTCTGTTGGGAATTACTTTGCAATGAAAATCCTTTGGATTTTACACCCTTGGATTTCCGCGTAGGCGAGACAAGTTGTGAGATTATCTCAGCTGCTCTTTCGTCGTTCATGGTAGCATCGATTACGGGTACATTGACATCGTCATGTATAATAAGAAATGTCGACCACGTATGAGATGCTCCATCGCGCTTAAATTCATTAAAACAGTCGTTGATTTTACTCAACAGGGTTCTATCGTCTATTAGACTTTTTGGTATATCAGAGATTCTATCTAGATTAAATCTAGTATTCGAAGGATTAATTTTTGATAATCTCTCGAACTCCTTCATATCAGAGATTCTATCGAGATCAAATCTAGTATTCGAAGGATTAATTTTCGATAATCTCTTGAACTCCTTTATGCTACCGTCTATTAGACGTTTTGGTTTAACAGAGACTCTATCCCGATTAAATCCGGGTTTAATTTTCGATAATCTCTTGAACTCCTTTATGCTATTGTCTATTAGACGTTTTGGTTTAACAGAGACAGCAGCAGAGAGGGTGAATCCTACAACGTTTTTAGACAAATTTTGATTGAAATCCTAAAACGAGCCGTCCTATAATCTCATTTTAACCAAAAAAAAATATCTCAGGGGCAAACCCTACAACCTTTTTAGACAAAAAATTGATTGAAATCTTAACGAGCCTTCCCTACGAAATCTCATTTTAACTAAAAAAATGAAAACGGAGACTTTTACGATTTTTTAATTAATTTTGGTCGCAACTTGTTGTCATCCACCCTCTCTGCTGCTATGGGTTAACAAAAAATAATAAATGATTTTAACCGAATATTTGATCCAGTCCGATACGATATCGTGTCCGAGGATCATGCAAATTTATTGTTGCGAATCCGTGCGGAGTCGACTGAGCATGACTAAAGAAATCTCGAAATTGATTGAAGTCCATATCAGAACACCATGTCTGCCATATATTTCTAAGAGTATGAGTATCAACGCCGTTGAATACAGAAAGAATATTGCAGTTATCTCTGATGACTTTTGGAACCTGAGTGTAGCGTTGAGTGACATATATCACGTCAGTGTTTTTGTGACGCCCCCGGGAAAAGATCCTAGCAGGATTTTTTTGTTTATCCAACATTATATCGTCGTATACGACTAAATTGTTAATATCTCCATCAATATCATCAATACTCGGTGCTTCATCGATATCGGTTATAAATTCAATGGCGTTCTCACCCTTAATTTCTGAAGCGTTTTCATTAAAATCTTTTAGCACTTCATAACATCGTTGATCATCTACGCTAGGGGCAATTAAATACAACTTATCCCACTTCATCCATCTCATTATTAAATTGAGTAACAATTGCGTTTTACCGGATCCAGATGGCCCGATTATAATCATCCGGATAGAGTTTGGTAGCGCTGCATGATGCTTAACCGGTTCTCTTCTTTTAGTCGCTGAAAAATCAATTATATCCATATTTCTATACATAAATTATGGATCTATATTGTGTGAAGTGTAAAACGCGTACTGGCACAGATGATGTGACGACGGTTACAACTAAAAATAACCGATCAGCGCTTTCTGGTAAATGCGTGCAATGTGGTACAAAGAAATTTAGATTTGTGTCTATGAGATCTGATTTTAAAAAAAACGAGGAGGTGATATCGCAGCCAAATTGGCAAAGCTCCCTGGAACCCCATGGGCAAAGTACCCCGGAGAAAAGCACCTTCCGGGATATAGCTACTGTGGACCGGGAACCAGACTTGATATCAGACTCAATAATCAAAATCAACCCAACCCCGGTGAAGAACCAATAAACGCCATTGATAAGGCCTGTCACCTTCATGATGTTGCTTATAAAAGCAGCAATCTGCAACACAGGCATCTCGCAGATGTGAAATTAATTCATGCGTTAAATGCTATTCCTGATAAATCCTTCAAAGAAAAATTGGCTTCATTTTTAATAAAATCGGCTATGAAAAGCAAATTGATGTTAGGTGCCGGTAATTAATAATATGGAATCAATTTATTATTCCCCAAGAGGATACTGGAGGGGTAAATCAGCAGTTCATAAACTCGCTAGCGCTGCAAAAGTGAAAAAAACCACTGCGGCTAATTGGTTATCCAAACAGGCACTATGGCAAATTTATCTACCACCGCCTAAACAAATTCAATTCTCGCATTTTGATGTGACAGTTCCTAATGAAGTTCATCAGGCTGATATATTATTTCTGCCACATGATCGTGGTTACAAATACGCTTTAACCGTAGTTGATATTGCAAGTCGATACAAAGAAGCAGAACCGTTAAAAACAAAATCAGCCACTGAAGTCGCTTCTGCATTTGAAAGGATTTATCGACGAGGTCCTCTGCACTGGCCAAATCTATTGCAGGTTGATCCTGGCAAGGAATTTCAGGGTGCAGTGTTATCTACAATGAAACATCATAATGTCACCATACGACGAGGGCATACTGCGCTACATCGCGATCAGGCCATTGTAGAACGATTTAATCGGACGATTGCTGAGCGGTTATTTGGATATCAATACGCAAAAGAATTCATCCAAGAAAAACGATCCCGTGAATGGGTCAAAAGATTACCATCTGTGATTACTGCACTGAATAACGAGATTACTAGAACAATCAACATGAAACCTATCAACGCGATTAAAAAGAAGTCTATACCCGTACAACCGCAAAAAGATTTCAAAGAACCAATTCTTCATAGTAATGTCACTGTTAGGTATTTATATGAACCAGGAGAGCTTGAAGGGGGTAGAAAAAGGGCTACTGATCCTATTTGGAGTGTTACTGCACACAAGATATCTACTATAACACGATCAACTGGTAGACCTCCAGTCTATAAACTGGATTCAACTGCCCCTCAACGAGGATTTACTCGACAACAACTACAGGTAATTCCCGAGGATACTCAATTGCCACCGCATGGTCTTAACTAGCGCCGTTGCGTCTATTGCACTCAAGACAAGTCAACATCACATTATTTCTGACATGACCGAGACTGTTATTTTTTCTGTCTACGGTGAATTGGCGAGGATCCTTATCCGAATACTGCCAACGCATTATACAATTGCAACTCGCGCAGTGATTATTCTGTTGTTTCTTCAGCGTAATTATTAATTCAGCATCAATATCAAATTCTCGTTGTTTTTTTTTATCCTGTTGTTTGTAACCGGAGAGTTTTTTATCAATAATTTTAACATCAATATCATTTATTGTGGTGTCATTATCATCGAAAACAATTCTTCGAAGTTGATTTATTTTTCGTACTCTGGATACTGCGAGATAGACTAAATTCGACCATTCGATGTGATTATCCACCATCCAAACAATTGTATCCGATATAGTCAATCCCTGTGAAGAGTGTATTGTTGCTGCGTATCCTAGCGTCCACGGGGATTTATTAGCACGCAATGCATCTTCAACGACATTGATATCAACCAGCACAATATCATTTAATACGAGAATTTGTTTTTCACTCTGTCCTGGAATATCAACTTCAATATTCTGTTTTCGTGTATCCGATGGCCTATAACAAAGGGGTACTGGAAGCGTTGCAAATTTTTCTTTATGTAATTCAAATAACTTCATCTGAAGTGTGTCCCTGACTATTTTTCTACTTGCAATTATCAAATCATTTGGTCTCCATGTTTCCCAGAAATCATTCATTGGAGTTTCTGAAATCACTTCACGCGCTATTTCGCATTGGATTCTATCCGGTTGTAATCTAATTAGCGCTTTGAATTCTCGTAATCGTTCATCAAGTGATCTATAATCAGTGGTAATTTCTTCATAATAGTCTACAAAACCCCTTAGCCATTCATGTGGAGATGCACCGACAAATGGTGGTGGTTGGCCGTGATCACCGCACATGACGACTTTTGTGTTTTTGTTTAACAACCACTCAAGAAATGTTTGTAATACATCTAATGACACTGTGCATATTTCATCCCAAATTATGATTTGAGGAATGAATTTATCACCCATACGCTCAGGAGTCCATTTGTCACCCTTCCATCGAAAGAAACTATGGTAAGTACAGGCATTTACCCCTCGCTGTATCATCTCTCTGGCGAGTCTGTGAGTCGGTGTTAGCACAATCATGGTTGACCGACGAAATAATTCAATTGCACGAGTTGTCTTTCCTGACCCACCACAACCGTTTAAATAAACTGTCTTGTATCTACATACTGGATCAGATACCGGTGGTGCATTAGAAAATTCTGATTGATTTTCAATACGGTTACAACAAAGATATTTATCATCCATAGCAACGTCTGCGGATTCACAATACTCATGTAGCATCTCCTTTTTAAATCGCCAACGCCCCCAATTTTCTTCGGGATCTGTGAATTTAGCTACAGCTGATTTGTACTTATTGTGTATATACATCGAATCAGTGGCCACTCTAACCGCGGTATTAGGAAATCTATTTATCATCGAAAATAGATTAATAGAAGCATAGGCTAGCATTGAACTTCTCAAATGTGTATACTGGGAATTATGTCCATCACAGTAGGTAACAGCCGTACCTAATTTCTCACCATTGGATAGAAAAGCATCCTTACGGGATACAAGTTTTCCCTGTTTCATTAAATCCGCTACAATAAAATCGTATTCAGCGACATCTATGATCAACCGCGAAGAATATTTTGCGTTGTCGTACCGTCCACCTTGAGTGAATTTACCGATTATTCTTCGTCCAAAATCTTTTGCTTGTTCTTTTTTAATTTCAAATAACTTCATAGACAAATTCATGATTTGTTCTTCATTGAAATCAGGGAATTGTTTTCGCTGTTCGCTGATTATACGATCTAGATCGGGTTGTGGTAGCCAAACTTCTTTCTGAGCTCGATAGCATATAATCGCTTCACCGATGATCAACGATATTAGCATACCACAATCAATCATATATCTCAATAGCACTATTGGCATCCAGGCCTTTTCAGATAGATGTCTACCGAGCCAAACATAACTACACGGATGTAACCCTGTAGCTAATTCAAATGATATCACACGAGCGAATCCGGTTAAATCAAAATCAGGCAATGGTCCATTAATCGCAACACGAGTCATTTCATGCGTGGGGTGTCCAAATCGTTTGAAGTACTCAGCACATTCCCCATATCCGAGAAAACTTCCGGGATAACACGCGGCTATATCAATTAAAATCATACCATCAAGTGAGTATTTCGTATTCCACAGTCCTCCATGACCAAATTCGACGCAACTCAATTTAACATCCTCGAGAAAATCACTTCGTGTTGGACGCCATGAGTTTTTTTCTCTTGCGAAGTGAGCTACCACTGATGGAATCGTAAAACTATCCGTGAGTAGTTTTTCATGGGAATTCTCCGGTGAAAAATCACTAGCGATTTTTCTCATTCTATTATCTAATTCTTCAACGCGATATAATTCACCATTTGGTTTTACAAATTGATCGAATCCTATTTCGGGATCTTCATCACTTCTAAGTAACCACACTGACACAGGATCATCCTTACACAACGCATGAATAGCATCAAATAATCTCTCTTCATAGAAAACATCCCCGACGAACTCCTTAGGGATATATTTCACGGTTCGTTCTCGTGGAAATACTGTTACCGCAGGTGTCCACGCGTGTTTATTATGATCAATAATCTGTATTGGTGCTCCATTTTTGTTATATTTCGGTTCGTATAAAACCTCTCCGGTTATCGTCATAACTGTTATTGGAAATCTTAATGATGTTTCTAATTTAGCTATATCAGAAATCTTTGCACCATGCTGTTTCACTGTCAGTTCCCACTCGGTTATTTTCCTACGTCGCAGATCAGTTAGTTTATTTCCTCGGGATGCATTTGTGAAGTGTTCTATTATTCGTTCTGCTACACAATTAAGCCCTGACGAATATTTCATAGGAGCTAGTTTTGCGATATCGGGTTTATCATTTAACGGATATATCCCATAAACCATTGCTGTTACGGGATAAGATCTTTCGTAGTATGGTTTGTCAATGCCGGTTAGAATTCCTGGTTTGGAATCTCTACTCACAATGACAGCTTTTTTATTCTTGAGGATTGGTTCAAATTTATCCCTAATAATCCATTTGCCATCGACTTCAATAATGAATTTGATTCGGAAAAAATACCGTTTTTCCCCAACACGTGAAATTATCACTGCTGCTTTTTCATCAGTCATGGTAGCGTCAACAACACCATCAATTCGAAATGTTGACCAACAATAAGATGCTCCATCACGTTTGAATTCAGTAAAACAATCTCTGATTTTACTAATCATGGCTTTATCAAGAATTGTATTCTTTGGTGTATTAGAAACTATATCGAGATTGAATTGAGCATCTTTCCAGGGTAATTTCTTGTTACGTTTTTTTGGTTTATCGAGATTAAATTTAGGATTGATTTTCAATAATCTCTTAAACTCTTTCATGTTTCCGTCTATTGGACGTTTGAGATTAATTTTGTTACGTTTTTTTGGTTTATCGAGATTAAATTTGAGATTAATTTTGTTACGTTTTTTTGGTTTATCGAGATTAAATTTAGGACTAATTTTTAATAATCTCTTAAACTCTTTCATGTTTCCGTCTCTTGGACGTTTGAGATTAATTTTGTTACGTTTTTTTGGTCTATCGATATTAAATTTAGGACTAATTTTTAATAATCTCTTAAACTCTTTCATGTTTCCGTCTCTTGGACGTTTGTTACGTTTTTTTGGTTTATCGAGATTAAATTTAGGACTAATTTTTAATAATCTCTTAAACTCTTTCATGTTTCCGTCTCTTGGACGTTTTTTGGGTCTATCGATATTAAATTTAGGACTAATTTTTAATAATCTCTTAAACTCCTTATCAGCATTGAATTCAGCATTTTTCGAAGGCGTTCTCCTTAATTCCCTCATGCTATAATTAAAACAAGCATTTAAATGAAAGATTTTTATATAATGAATCACTGTAAGTGGCTTATGATTGGATCAGTAACCCCGTGTAACAAATCATGCAGAAATGAATTCTGTGGGTATCATATGCAAAGCTTTCGACGTGGAAGCCTTGGTCCGTTACCTTGTATTCTATGTGGGGTTGGGGTCAGGGGAAAATCTCAGTTGTGTCTTAATTGCGGTGGTAAGCGATACAGGGAGTTGAAGCGTTATTATGATAAAAGAATAAAAAATGGACAATCAATCAGAAATTTTGACCCTGAAAAGGTCCTTGACCCTGACAACATCAAGGATAAAATCATAAGAACCCCTCAAGACTACATTGAAAGATTCATTATTGAACCAAACAATGAATTAGACAAATAGTATTTAGTATACGAATGAACCAAGAATTCAGACAACACCCTGTGATCACAAATTATGAAGCATCTAGTGATGGTGTTGTAAGAAACCGCAGACTGAAGAAACCAGTTGGTGTTGTGAATAATCAAGGGTACTTGATATTTACTGTTAGGGAGGGGGGGAAACAAAAACTTATCTCAATCATCGTTTCGCATTTGAGTGTTTTTATGGATTGATCGAGGATGATTCTGTCATTGATCATATCGATTCTAATCCAAAGAATAATTCTTTATCAAATCTGCAGGCTATCACACAAAGTGAAAATTCCAAACGAGGGAAGACTGGAAAATGCAAAACGGTTGGGAAGAGACCTGTGAAATCTTTGAATACGATAACTAACGAAGAAAAAGTATTTCAATCGATAACCAGCGCCGGTAGGCACTTCGATATTTGTGGATCCTCAGTACGAAGAGTTGCAGAGGGGATTTATCGATCGGCGATTTCAAAAGGGACTGGACAGAAAATTCGATTTAGTTACGTCTAATGCGTCATATTTTTCATTTAGAAATATATCATTATTATAGAATAATGAATTCTGAAAACATGAATAGCATTTTATCCGAGATTTCAAAATTGAAAAGTTGGGATATTGAACTATCAGATGGGTTAAATCCTGATCAAATCATGTCTGATTTTCAGGATATAGAATACGGAGTTAGCACTAACAAGTATATGCTACCAAAGAAGTATGCGCTCATCAAAAGAATTCAGAATTCTATTCGGGACTCTCTCGCATTTTCCAGTGACGTAAGTGTGTTCGCTCCGTTGTATACCATCGTAGAACGAATACAAAAAGAATTGGGGTACGAAGACGAATTGAAAAAGGAGGTTAATTCTAAAGTTAGAAACCTACGGGCGTTAATTCAAGAAAATGAACAATTTTGATTGACCATTTATCATTATTTGATTGTGACCGACCATTTATCATTATTTGATTGCCCGACCATTATCATTTTTTTTAGCCGACCCTCAATGGATGTCAAAAATCGATGGATGATCAATGGAAAAGTGAGGGAACTATCAGTATTAATTATTTTTATATACAATTTTGATAGTTCCCTCATCAATGATAGAGCTGTTAAAACACTTCCATGACCGTATTAAAAATCATCCGACATGTCAAAAAAGTGAGGGAACTATCAGTATTATTTATTTTATATACAATTTTGATACTTCCCTCATCAATGATAGAGCTGTTAAAACACTTCCATGACCATCCGATGGTGTTAGGTCGGATTGAAAAATTGTTTTGCAATTGAAAATTGTTTCTGATTTCAAATAATGGTCAATGAAGCATTAACAACCCGATTGGCTCGTGAACGACTGGATGCAATTAAGAGATTTGTACCAATTCGCGACTCTGTACGGAATAAACTACAACAACGACAGAGTCTTCAAACTGATTTTGCTGCGGGATCTGAAGAATTGTTTAAACCAGTAACCACAGCAACGAAGGAGATAGAGCGTGCTATACTGGGAGATGATCCTGACGGTAAAAGAAAAGAAGAGGGTCTTATTCCTGTGTTAGAAAAAATAGCAAAAAGAACTAAACAAACAAAAAAATCCTTGCAATCACTTCCTCAGGATATATCAACCGCTTCGAAACGAAAATTTAAAGGATTTCAGGAAGAACTAGTTAGTGGACTACCTAAATCAATTATATTTACCGAGAGCGCTAAACAACAAATTCTCAACGAGGATATAGACAATTTAGGTGAATTCGCTGCTAACAGCTATGATTCACAAGAGAGGTTTTTCACGGACAATTATTCGGATTATAGAATGTCACATAATGAATGGGCTGATATAGTGTATGAAATAAATACTGGGGGTTTAGATAGAAGGATGAAGGACTACAGAGACTTCAAAAGAAAATTTCAACTCCAAATAAGACAGCCATACGATGAGAAAAAATTTCTGGGGAGTGGTCTAGTTGGAAACGCTAGCGTTTCATGTCCTGGTAGTGTTCTCAGTGATATATCACGATTAGAGGTTCTCATGGGAGGAAAACGAGCTGGAAATAACTCTCCAGAAATAATTAATGAAGCAGCCGATATCTGTAGACGATTATTTCAGGGTGGTATCATGGATATCAGCACATATCGAGATTTCATTGGCGAGTTAGTGGAAAGTGGGTATCATAGTGACTAAATTGAAAAGTCAATTGAAAAATTGTTTCTGATTTCAAATAATGATCATACACTACAATCATGATAAACCAACCCCCGTCTACGTAGTTAATTCACGGTTTCCGGTTTATAGAGCATACTACGGAGATGGTTTAGGTAATACCATTTTAGGGTTATTTGCGAGAATGGCTCCAAAAGTGATGCCGTTGGCTAAACAATTAGGAATGAAAGCAATTGATGTTATTCGTGATAAGGGTATTGGTGCTGTTGGAGATCTTGCTGGAAAAGCGTTTTCAACTGCGAAGAATAAATTAACATCATTAGTGAAATCACGGATGAAATCCAAAGGATTTTCAAAACCGTTACCGTCTACAGCGGAAATGCCTGCAAGTGTTAGTAGAATTATAAATAACGCAGTAGATGAAAAATTAGCGTCGATGGTTTTAACCCCCGACCAAAGCAATATTGCAAACATGATAGCAGGAAGTGGCTTTAAAAAAACACGATGATGAAATGGGAAATCGCGATTTAGACTCTGATAAATAGAATAAAATGTTCAAACAGTCACGTGATCCAGCATTTGATATAGACGCCCCAGTTGGCAAGGATGATTCTGTACGCGATTATCAATATTACGCCTATCATGCAATAGACTCAAATAGTCGAGCAAGAATTGATCTTCAAGTCCATGATACCAGTAAATACTTTCTACCCTGTGACGCGTTTATTGAAGTAGAAGGAGAAATTGTAACAGCTGCTGATACTCCTGCTGTACCAGCACCGTATCCAGCTGGTACTCAAGTCGGTTTTGTCAATAATGGTATCATGGCGCTATTTGAGAGTGCTAGATATCTCATTGATGGAAAAGAAATCGAGTCGATAGATCGCGATGTTGATGTGGCTACAACAATAATCGGGTTAGCGAGATATTCCGATGATTATACAAGATCAGCAGGACCTTCTATGATGTTTGCAAAAGATGCTACAAATACCGCTGGAGGAAAACAATTTGTTGTAAGACGACCAAAGAATAATGCTGGCACCGCTAATATTGATGCCGAAGATATGATTATAAACAACGATGTTAATTTCAATCTAGGAGCTGCAACACGAAACTCAATGTTGGGAGTAGGGCGTAAACCATTTTCATGCGCGATTCCACTGCATCATATATTTGGATTCTGTAGAAACGTCAGAAAAGTTATCTATGGAGCGAAGCATACAGTATCGCTTGTACGAAAGAGTGATGATAGTGACGCAATCTGGAGGATTCCAGCAGATGTTGCAAATCCAAATGCTGATGCCGGTAAAGTCAATTTAACAAAAATATCATTGTGGATGCCAGTGTTGACTCCAGCAATCACCGCAGAAGAACGATTACTATCATTTATGGACCAAGGAGGAAAGTCGTTGTTGAGTTGGTTATCAGTGAGTACAGATGTTAAACAATCAAATATCAACGGGTTATTCACTTGGAACCTAGCATCAAAACAAGGTGTTGCTGCGCCACGTCATATATTTATTGCGTTACAAGATAACGCACGAGTTGGCAATCAACTCTTCAGCCATATGATATTTGATCAATTAGGTGTAAAAGACGTCTCACTGAGAATAAACGGCCAACAGGAACCATCCGAGGATATACAACTTAATTACACAGAAAATCATATTGCACGAGTTTATCATAGATTGTTGTCATTTATGGCACGTGATCAAAATGTCGATACCGGTCTACAAATATCACAGTATGATTTTAAAAATCTGTATCCGATCTATTACTTCTCACTGGAACATCTTGATTTGATGAGACAATCTGTTGTTGATATACATTTTAGAGCTAATGTGACTCGTGGTGCTATTGCTAATTATAGAGCGGTTGCTGTCATTCTCAGTGATAAATCAATGCTACTTGAAGGTGTTGGTGGAAGAATGAGAGTGGTAGATGCACCAGTGGAAAACATGTAAACGATTTAGAATCAATCAATTATGTATAATGTCATATAGTGTTATTAGTGTTGCGTTAACTCCCGGTCAATTAAAAAAATTGCAATCGGAATCAGCTAAAAAATGTGGAACCACAATCACGTTGAAACCCAACCAAATGACTGGTGGTGCAAATAAACTATCGCTGACAACTCGTCAGGTGAAACATTTCAATGATGCAATAGTAGCAAAAAAGGGTGTTCAGATTACTCTTTCTGCGGCTGCTATCAAAAATATGATTAAAACAGGCGGTATATTTCCGTTGTTAGCTGCGATACCAGCATTGATTGCAGCAGCAGCCCCAGCGGTGGCTAAAGCAGCGGCGTTAGGAGCCGTTGGTACTGCAGCAGGAATGGCACTAAAGAAGGCAACTGGGAAAGGATATAAAAAAAAGGGAAAGGGTCTAAGACTACCAGGAACCCCGTATTCGTGGTACAGCGGAAAGGGTCTAAGACTACCAGGAACCCCGTATTCGTGGTACAGCGGAAAGGGTCTAAGACTACCAGGAACGATTTATTAATTCAGAAATCTTCGATGGTTCCCATGTCCAATTTTGATTTACTCGATGCTGCTAAAAAACTCGCGATTAAAAACTTCAGAGGTGTCTTTATGAAAGATCAATTACCACATCAACCAAACAGCGTTGAAACCGGAATCATTAATTTAGATAACAGCACCGGACCTGGAACTCACTGGGTTGCATACGCTATTGATCCACGTGGGATTGTCTATTTCGATTCATATGGATTAGCCCCACCAAAAGAGTTTTTGCGTTATATAAAAACCCTTCCAATGAAGACTTGGTATTCTACGCTACCAACACAACAAATGATTGACCCACCAATATGTGGCAGCGAAGTATTAAATGTCCTTAACGCTATTTCTAACTCCTTGAGTAACCCAAGCGGAAAACCACCACATGTTGTCGTGAATGAATACACCAGCAATCGCTTTTTAGAGAGAGAAAGAGTTTTACAATAACATGATTGATATTTGGGGGAGATCTTTGAAACCCAAACCCGATGACACTGCAACCGGTGATGTAAAAAAACTAATCAAAGATGAAATAGCTGAGACGTTAAATTTAGCAAGTGTTGACCCGAACGAAATAGTTGTATTTCAGGACAAACAGGGTAAATTGAAATCCAGTGATGTGTCATTGAATGACATTTTGATACGGCAGCAAGACGCCACTGAAAACTCTATTGCGCTGTATTCTAACGACGGACGACTTAAAGCCAGTAATATATCCGCGGATGACATTTTGATACGGCAGCGCGACGCCACTGAAAACTCTATTGCGCTGTATTCCAACGACGGACGACTTAAACCAAGCGCACTTATGTCTACGATCACCAACACGATTGTCACCCACGACAACAAGATTGCCACCCACGACAACATGATTACCACCCAAGACAACAAGATTACCACCCAAGACAACAAGATTACCGCCCACGGCCGTGAGCTGGATGATCATATACGAGGTTATAATTCTTTTCGCAAAAATGTCGTACATAAATTCTTTGGAACCCCGCTTGTGGTTGGCATGACTCTCGCTGAAATTAAAGACTTGTTGAATTCATTCTTCGCTAACAAGGAAGCTGGAAGGATGATGACTGCTTCAGAAATCAAGACAAATTATCTCGATATTTCTAAACTAATAGAAGATCCTGAAAAGGTAAGGATTCCGCACAAGCGCATTAAAAATATCGTGTATACGGTCAAACATGGAATCGAGGAATGGATAAGAGAGACAAGAAATCCTAGAATTACCATCGATCTCTTGAGGGGTGAGGAGGAAGCGAAGGTTGATGGTATCTATAGGTTAACGTGGGCCTCTAACCATCAATTTAATCTGATCACTGATAATAATAGAACCTACTCTGGTGGCATCGCGACGTTAATTATCGAGACTGGCATAACACCAACCTTTCAATTCGTCGCGGTTGATAGCTCCACCATTAGATCAAAAATAGCCTGGTGTATAGAACTCGTAGATCATTTTCCGGCTGAAGTACTAGCAATTCCCGCTAACGATGGCAAATAATTGAAAACACTAGTGTTTTTAAAATAAAAATGATTTCATCAACGCAATGTCGCTATGATCAGGTCAGATAATTTCAGACTAGACTCAAAACCCTCACTGAGGAGTATCAAATAAAAATAAAAAAATACCGACGAAGAATCACCGCAATTGATATTACTATGTACTCGGTGTCAAGCGTTCTCGCTGGCGCCGGAATAATACTTGCATCGGTTACAATGATTGCCCCGGTCGTAGTTCCAATTTGCATTTCTGCGGTGGCTACAATCGGGGGTATATCAACCGGGATAGCAAAAAAGATATCATCATGCAGCCAGAGTAAACTGCAGAATTACTTAATTCAATTTCATATTGCATCAACCGCATATTCGCAGTTATCCCTGATGATATCGTCGTCACTCGATAATACAATTATATCAGATAGTGAATTCTCAGCGATGGTCAGTATTTTTGATTCCGCGATATCGAAATTAGAGCGACAACATGAATATAATAACAATGACAACACCGATGGAATTAGAAAACACGAACCCAAAAACCAGAATGATCTCAATAACCTCAACCATACCAAAGTGTGAGTTCTCAGTGATGGTCAGTATTTATGATTCCGCGGTGTCAAAATTAGAGCGACAACAACAGTATAGCAACGATGACAACACCGATGGAATTACTTCAACAAATAGTGGAGAACACGAACCCAGTACAAACAAGTATGATATCAATAACATCAACGGAACCCGAGTTTAGTGTGAATTTCCCTAGCCCAGTCCCCGTGAAGGAGATAGCGCTAGCAAAATTACGAGTGTATCACAGTTGGCCTAATATCAGATCAAAATCATTTGGTGGTCAACAACCGAATAATTCACTGGTATTTGCAAATAAGAATAAACCCGACGGGACTCCAGACTGGAATGTCGTTTCGATACCAACAGGGTCATACCAAATCGAACAAATCAATAATGAATTCGCGCGTAGAATAAAATCGATTACTGGAACAGAATCGAAAATCGCTATAACAGTTCATGAACCGACGCTATCATCCGCAATTGAGATAAGTACAGAAGGATATGTCGTAGATATATATCAAAGCTCAATAAGGACCGTACTGGGATGGCCTGAATTACCACCCCGGGAAGAAACCGTTAAATTACCAGAACCACAAAAAAATGATTATATCACAGACAGGATAAAATCTGATAATCCAATAAAGAGTTATAAAGAGCACGAAAACACTTTAGGTTTTTTTTATTTCGGATACTACCCAATTAGAAAAGAGGAGGAGGGATTTCATTTTGTTAACGAACCTGAAATCATTAAAAATTTCACAGCAATGAATAATGATTTTTCGCTGTTGTTAATATCTCTTAAATCCGGCTCTCTCACCCGAGATGAATTTATCAGCGTCGTAGAAACATGCAACAAAATTATCGACGATATGGAAGTATTTAACCTAAAAATTATTCAGGATATACTAGATGAAGATAATCCCCAATCGAGAACAAGATTTGCAACAGACTATAAAATCTCCGTGAAGGATATTCCGACATTCAAACTACCAGGATATAACGTACCGGAACTAAAAAAACTTCTCAATGATGCCATCGATGTTGGTTTTAAAATAATTCATGATGCATGGAAAAAAACAGCATCACCGGAAATAAAAATCCTCAAACACAATAATGACCCAGACGGTAGCGGTAGGCATATCGCTCCGTTCAACGTGAATATTTCATCGGTGATTGCGCTCAATTTAGTATGTGATGTTATCGAAGGAAGCTATCAGATTAATCTCGAACGATCAAATCAAGCTCAGCAAGGATATATTCTTTATTCGTTTGCACCAACAGCTCCTCCAGGATTTCTGATTATTGAAAACCCAATTAATCCTGTCTACATGCGATGCCATAATAATTCGTTAACGAGAATTAATTTCAAACTCACCGACCAGTCAAATAATCTGATTGATTTACAAGAAGAGGTGTTAGCGATTAGTTTGTTTGTGAAATCCTAAATTGCTTTGCAATTTCAAAGGATTTTCGTCCTAAGGACTTTCATCATAAAGACTGGATCAAATCATTTATTATTTTTTGTTAACCCATAGCAGCAGAGAGGGTGATGACAACAAGTTGCGACCAAAATTAATTAAAAAATCGTAAAATCTCCGTTTTCATTTTTTTTAGTTAAAATGAGATTTCCCTACGAAATCTCGTCAAGATTTCAATAAATTTTTTGTCTGAAAACGCTGTAGGGTTTGCCCCTGAGATATTTTTTTTTTGGTTAAAATGAGATTATAGGACGGCTCGTTTTAGGATTTCAATCAAAAAATTGATTAAAAAATCGTAAAATCTCCGTTTTCATTTTTTTAGTTAAAATGAGATTTCGTAGGGAAGGCTCGTTTTAGGATTTCAATCGAATTTTGTTTCAAAACGTTGTAGGGTTCGCCCTTTTTTTGGTCAAAATGAGATTATAGGACGGCTCGTTTTAGGATTTCAATCAAAATTTGTCTAAAAACGTTGTAGGATTCACCCTCTCTGCTGCTGAGACTCTATCGAGATTGAATCTCGGGTTAATTTTCGATAATCTCTTGAACTCTTTCATGCTATCGTCTATTAGACGTTTTGGTGTATCAGAGACTCTATCGAGATTGAATTTAGGTTTAATTTTCGATAATCTCTTGAACTTTTTCATATTATAATTAAAACAAGTATTTAAATAAAAAGTGTTTTATATAATGAATCATTGCAAATGGCTTATGATTGAATCAACGACCCCATGTAACAAATCATGCAGAAATGAATTCTGTGGGTATCATATGCAAAGTTTTAGTCGGGGGAGCAATGGTCCTCTCCCGTGCCTGTATTGTGGGGTAGGTGTTAGAGGCAAATCAAAGTTATGTATCAGTTGTGGTGGTAAGCGTTATAGAGAGTTGAAGCGTTATTATGACCAAAAAAAGAATAAAAAATCCTGACTCTGTCAATGACGTCAATGACAGGATTATAAAAACTGCTCAGGACTACGTTCAGAGATTTCAAATAATATATCTCAACCAAATAATGATTTAGACAAATAAAATATTATGAATATAAATGAACCAAGAATTTCAACCACATCCCGTGATCACCAACTACGAAGCCTCTCGTGAAGGTGTTGTTAGACACTGTAGACTCAAGAAATCTGTTGGGTGGGACAATGGTATGGGGTATTTGGCTTTTACCGCTGGAGGAAAAAAAATATCTCAATCATCGATTCGTCTTCGAGGTATATAACGGATTGATCAAGGATGGTTTGTGATTGATCACATAAACGGCATTAAGACTGATAATTTTTTATCGAATCTACAAGCTATCTCTCAGAGTGAAAACACCAAACGAGGTAGGACTGGAAAACACTCGAAAAATGCTAGACCTGTAAAGTCATTTAATACTGACAACGAGGAGATAGAATTTCAGTCAATATGCGCAGCTGGTAGATATTTTGGTATTTATCCGTATTCTATTCATTGCGTTGCAGAAAATATAACCAAGACGGCCTTTTCAAAGCGTTTTAAAAACAGCATTAGGTTTACTTATGTATAACCATGTGATTTTGCATTCATTACGGGGAATAACTCCCTTAGGTATATTTTAGTCTAACACAGTTACGGATCTTAAACACAGTCATTGATTTCTGATTGGTTGGTTTCGCTGTTATAAATCTCAATAATATATAATCAATTTTCGTTTTTGTAGAAAAAACCAACAACTGTTTTATATACACGTCGTATTTAATTCTTTTTTTAGTGTATTTTTCAAGTATTATGTGTTACTTCAACGTTGTCAATGATCACTATTAAACACAACAAAAAAATAAAATCACCACACCGCATAGCTGTTAGTCGTCGTAACAGCGGCATATATACCGTAAAAGCACCTTATACTATTGGGGGTTTTCAAGTGGTCGAAAATCATACATGTGATCATTACAACCTATACACGCCCGGTGTATGGGTACCTTTTGGTATTCATACAACCTAGGATTTTGTCTAGGTTGTAATGATCACGTATGAATTAGACCCGCCCCCGTCATCCATTGTCATTGTAAATACCATAATCACCCTATAATCTATTGTTGTGCCGTCCATTATCATCCTATAATCTATTGTTGTGCCGTCCATTGTCATTGCATTGTTATACCATTATCATCCTATAATCTATTGTTGTGCCGTCGTATGTATACAACCGCCATACACATTAGATCTTGGGGTTGAATGTGCTGTCGTGATCCATTGCATTGTATATGTACCATTATCATCCTATAATCTATTGTTGTGTGCTGTCCGTGCGTCCACATTCGCCAAATGTATCCTCTTGTAGGTCAAACCCGTTATCCGAGTTAGACTCTACTCCTAGGGGAATACGCTTCGTGATTATATGTAACCTATGAGCGCCCCTTGATGCATAAATACACCAAGGGGGTTCTAATGGGTGATGTGTAATGTGCCGTCGTTGCATAGTATATATACCATCATCATCCTATAATCGCATTAAGCTTCTGGACATGCTAAGATGACCAACACCTTAGCGGGTCCAGAATTCATTTTGTGAAACTCACGATTAAACAAACATACTTTTTGTATATATGAATTCTGAAAATATCAGATGTATTATTTCTGAAATTAACAAACTTGAAGATCAAAATATTAAACTATGTTCGGGGTTAAATTGTGATCAAATAATGACCGATTTCGAAGATATGGAATTTGCACAAAACAATGGAAAGTATGTACTCGCTAAGCAGTATTATCTAATCAAGCGCATTCAAAAATTTATACGTGAGAGTTTAGTTAATGTTGAAGACGTTAGTGTGTTTGTACCATTATGTACAGTCGTAGAATATGTACGAAAACAATTAGGTGCTGAGTATGAGCAAATGAAACTTATTAATTGTAAGGTGAAACAGATAAAAACTCTAATGGAGCAAGCTGAGTCCCACGCGTAGAGAGCCTCCTTGTAACCTCGTGTATACACAGGTAATGAATGCGTCTCCGATTACTCAACTAGAACAAGTTTGTAATACAAGTTTGTAAAACCGGGAAGTAAAATTGTCATGTATAATACCTGTTAGTGTGTGTGACAACAAACAAGTATAATACTTATGCAGTGGGTTGGTGTAATTTTTAGTGATTTCTTTTTTTTTTCGTGAATTTCAAAAACGATTTCTATTATTTTTTTTTGTTGAAAATCTTCGATTTTCCATTCACAGATTTGGATATAAAATCCTCATAAGATGTCCCATGGATAAGCATGAATGTACATATTGAAGTATTTGATCACGGGTTAATCTCACCGTGGTAACATTATTATTTTGTTGAAGTTGTATCAGTTGATAATTCGTCAACAAAAAACTTTTACGTGGTGAAATTCTTTCAGAATTTCCAAGGTTATCTATGACTATATCCACGTAGAATTCACTTGTTGTGTTGCCCCCGAATACCTCTCTGATAGCGTTTTCAAGGAGTTCTTTATCATGGATAGATACTAGCGTGTGCTGATACATTATTGAAATTCTTTAGAATTTTCTAATTGAAATTGCAAGTGAAAATCTTCGATTTTCCATTCACGATTTCACATCTAGCGTTATTTGTAGTGTTTCCCCGCGAAGGTCAATTAGGTTAAATTCTTGGTCGGTTATTGAAAAATTCATCCTGGACAGAAATTCATTAACGGGCTCAAGATGAGTCAAATTATGTTTTTCACTATGAGACTTCCCGGGGAAACGTCTGGAGAAAATGTATACATGATATATCCCTGGTTGGCTTTGTTTGATTTTGAAACGTCAACTGAGAAACTTCCCAAGATACCATCACAGATAACGTGTATTGCAATCACAGATGATATATCAACGTTGCCGGGAGATCTGTGTTTGTTGTTGCGGTACACTGAATTCGTTGATGTTAAAATTTCCTTGGGAGGATTTATCTTAAACCATAACGCGTGAAGCTGATGGTACGTCCCATCCTTGGAATTTCATAAACACTAGATTGTCATTGGTGCGTGAAAACACTTTTTTGAATTTTTCCCGTTTTGGTGATTTATCTTCGTATACAAACGAAAGTAATCTATCATTGAGAAAATTCATATCAGCGATAATTTGATTTAATTGTTGTTGTTGTTGTTTGATTGTATCACGCTGAGTTGTTAAATCTAACAACAGAGATCGTTGTAGATAATCTCGAAGTTGATTTAATTTTATCTGGAATGTTTGCGCCATCGAGTTGAAAATACTAGTAAGATTTTTCTCTGAAATCACAAATGTACCTTGATCACCAAGAGCAAATCTCCATATTATTTTACCGTACTCGTTGTATCCGTATTTGCTAAGTGTATCAGTTTCTGTTCCGTCGTAGACATCATATGAATATTTTTGATAAATATCTTGAGGTCGTAGAAAACTAATATCGAAGATGTAACTGAATTTAAGATCTATCGCTGGTAGATCATCAGTGAAAAAGTCAGATTTGTTAGGTTCCGGCAATTGATAATGAACCGCGGGAAGACTATCGATGGCTTCACTGAGACGTTTTTTTAGTTCTGGTACATTATATCCTGGAAATTTAAACGTTGGTATGTCTTCGACGCGGATATTATATTTTGCTGCAAAACTTATTCTCGTTGCAGGATTAGTATGATTGAGAATTATTTGAATGAATCCCAAATTAAAATGTTCCATACCGGCGATAATTGTATTACACACTTCTATGAATTTGATAACGCTATCAAATAACCTAGAAATCGATTGAAATTATTATTCATTGTTGTGAAGCTTTTATTGTTTATATTTCCATGAAATTCAAAATAAAAATCAGGATTTATTTTTTCTCTCTCTTCTTCTTTTCGGACTTTTTCAAAATAAGATTCTAATCGCGTTTTATCTGCTACCCCGTTATAACCATGATTTTCTTCTTTCGTGGATATATAATCGGATTTCAACGGTTCCGGTGGTAGATCTTTTATGTCGACGGTGCCTGGAATAAATTCAGGATAACCTAATAAAGTTCTAATTGAGCTGTTGTATATAACCATGGCGTAGTCAGGTGAATTTACTTCGATGACCGTTGACAGCAGCGGCTCATGTCCGTGAATCTCAATGGGGTATTTATCAGGTTCATTTTTGACTTCAATGATATTTGGTCCTGTGATTGCCTGGATTGATTCTATGATTGCGTCATTGATATCTTCGATATCGTATGCACCAGTTGGCAGATATATTGTATGTGTGGTTGGTTCGGATTTTGTTTCATCTGGGTTAGTTTTTCTATACGTGAATGTAAAACTGTTATTGGGAAGTTTACCATTGAACGGTGCTGATCTTACATTAGGCCAACTGTAGTAGCATCTTAATTGTGTTAACGCGATTGCAGATGCTGCCAACGGAGGATTAAATTCAACGCTGAATTCTGGTGTTTTCGTTACCACCGAGATCAACTTTGTTTTTGTCTTGGCGGTATTTGTTGCTATTCGTTGAAGGATTTCTTGCGACGATGACGTTGTCATTGTTATTGTTATTGTTTTCCAATTTTTAAATCGTTGAATCATACAACCTTACCATCTTCGAAAACTCTTCGTCGGATATTATTTGATCATCAATCGCTGACGAGATCAACATTGATAATTCCGAATAAGCGTTTGACACGGTGATAAGTTTAACAGCGTAATCGTGTAATTTTTGTTGAGAACACGATGATATTTTTTTTTATCGTGGTGAATATTCCAGTGATTGTTGCCGCCGCGGATATACAAATTGGTACAACAACTGGAGCTATCATTACCACCGAAGATAGTATTATTCCAGCGCCGGCAATTACACCTGATACCGAGTAAACAGTTACATCTAACACGGTGATTCTACGCTGGTATTTTTTCTTTTTATTTTTATATTCGGCGATTAACGCTTCAAGTTTATCTCTGAATTCTTTGACGGTGTTATAACGGTATTCAAATGCTGTTGATGCCAATGACGTCGTTGACATTTTATCTATTAACGTAGTCAACAATTCTCTGAAATCCTTCGTTGAAAATCCCTGAAAATTCAAAGAATTTTCGATTTTAATTTAACTGTTTACTTAAATCAGCTACAAATTCAACATACCATGTCATTGAAACCCTAGCTAGATTATTATCAGTGGATGTAATCGTGAATTGTTCAATCGTGATCCTTGTCGATGATCATTGGTATTGTATTATTGACTCCAGATGAACTCGACGATGATATATTAAACAACGTTGGTGTCACTAACGTTAATCGATAAATTCCCTTTACGGTTGCAGTGATATTTAATATGTTATTTAACGGTGTCCACGTATATGATACGTGTTGAATCGTGTATACTACGTTGTTGACGATATTTTTATCATGAGGAATTTTTACTTTTTCAATTATTGTTATCATTCTTGTAGCATCTGATATTATGGCATTTGTGGTCGTTTTAAGATCATCGATGGATTTTTTAATAATCGCGATTGAATCTGAAATTGATCTATCTTCGCGAATAACACCTAACCGGGAATTAATCGCGGTTATTTCATTGAGTTTTGTAATAATATTTGCAATGGTTGTTTTAATATCATCTGGTTTTGCATCCTTTCCGAAGAACTTGTCGACGGCGTCATCAGCTTTTCGAAAATTTCTTCGTAAACTAGTAAATTGATCAACATGAGAATCAAAATCAGATCGTAATTTTGGTAAATTATCAACGGTGGCTTTTACGTGTGAGATCTGTAAATCAGCGTGTGTAGGTGGGGCACCAAAGAAATTATTTATGATTCTAGATGAATCAATGATACCCTGCTGAAGTTGATCAAATTTGGTTATATGAATGTTATAATCGTCACGTAGTTTAGTTATTTGTGCCGTGGATTGACCAGCAGTGACTTTAAGGTCATCGATGTTTTCTTTTAATTGTGTTATATCATTTATTTGATCATATATTTTTTTTAATTCGTCTAAGTTTGCTATCGATGAAATAGCCTTATTGATTATTTTTTTTTACTTGTCCAACAGTAACTTATTCGGGAACACGTGTTACTGATCTTCCAAAAATATCTGACATTGTTATACATATATTTGTATATGATTCATTGTGTACTCGTGGATGGCCTTGTGAGGTAATTTAGG
Source organism: Unio pictorum (assembly GCA_030141615.1). Taxonomy (NCBI): domain Eukaryota; kingdom Metazoa; phylum Mollusca; class Bivalvia; order Unionida; family Unionidae; genus Unio; species Unio pictorum. The sequence continues at coordinate 5,218,093 of JARLTB010000134.1, forward strand.
ATTTGAGGGTTTCTTGTCCACATATTGGATGATCTGTTAATGTCTGCGTGGGTAACGTTGAATACCAAACTGGAATTGAATTACTTCGTAATTTAGACACGTATTTAACAAATTCAATTGGAGGTGGTAATCCATACGAGTCAAAATAAATAATTGATGTTGGATATATTGCGTAACAAACCCAATGAGTTCCAGGTCCAGTGTTATCATCGAGATTAATTATGCCAGTTTTTGGTATCGTTGGTGCTGCTGGTAATTGATCTTTCATGAATACACCTCTGAAATGTTTTATCGGGAGTTTTTTTTACAGCGTCGAGTAAATCAAAATTTGACATTGGTGAAATTTCGTTGAAATTATTTCGTGGAATTTCCACTAACTGGTTTTGTAATATCTTGTGAATCGACTTCCTGGTAGTCTGAATCCCTTTCCCTTTTTTTTTTTCTCTTGGATTTTCCGTTTAGACCCTTACCAAGAACTTTATTGACAACAGTAGAAGCAAGTGCTCCAGCTGCACCAGTTCCTAACGTCCCAAGAATTGCCGGAGCAGCTGACGCAATCAATCCTTGAATTGCAGCCCACAACGGGAAAAATCCTCCGATTTTCATCATATTTTTATTGCAGCGGCAGATAGCGTAATCTGAACCCCCCGCTTTTCCTTAAAAGCTTTATTGAAATGATTACCCTGAGTTTTCGTCAATGATAGTTTATTTGATCCACCAGTCATTTCATCATGTTTTAGCGTAATCGTAGTTCCACATTGTTTAGCTGAACTTGATTGAAGTTTTTTTATCTGACCGGGTGTTAATGTAACATTAATAGTGTTATATGACATTTTATATAACACCGATTGATTCAATTACACGTCTTCGAATGAAAATCTCGAAGTGAAATTCTTTCAGAATTTTCAAAAGTTTTCCACTGGTGCATCAATAATTCTCATTTTTCCACCACCACCTTCAAGTATCATAGATTTATCACTGAGAAGAACAGCAACTGCTCTAAATCCGTCAGGGGCATGACCAATACGAGCTTGAAATTTTACATCAACGGTTGAGTGTTTAGATAAATCAAGATGTTGCAACGAAAAGTAATAAATCGGATATAATTCTTTAAAATCCACCTGTGATATCTGAAGTCCAGTATCGATGTTTTGATCACGACCCATAAATGACCACAATCGATGATAAACTCGTCCTATTTGATTATTTTCGTAATCGATAATAAGATTTTCTGCGGGTTCTTGTTGATTACTTATTCGCAGTGATACTTTACTGACATTAAAACGATCAAATATCATATGAGATCGCAATTGTAGACTATCATCTGCAACATCGGTTATTTTTTGAGTTCTATTTGATTGATGTAATACAACAAAAACATGTCTTGGCGCGGAAATATTTCTCGTCAACGCAGGTTGCCAAGTAAAAACTCCAGGACCTGGACTAGACGTAGTAGCTGTTGTAATATCACACCAACTCATCAACGATTTTCCTCCTTGGTCCATAACGATAATAATTGAGTCTCAACGGTCAACGATGGAGTCATAACCGGCATCCACAACGCTAACTTTGTCAATGTTACAATACCATCTCGTACAGGATCAGGGCCGTGCCAAAGAGCATAATCATCAGTTGATCTTCGTGTAAGCGTTACAGTATGACTAGCACCAAATATTACTCTTCGGACGTCTCGGCAAAATCCAAATATATGCGACAGCGGAATCGTACATGAAAATCTACCATTGGCGTCGATGTTTTTTTTTTGTAATGCAAATCCCGCGTTGTAATTAGGATTATCACCACAACAACAGGTTCACTTTTAGAACCGTCAGCGAAGGCAGAATTATCTAGCTTAGTTGGTGTTCTTATAGTAAATTGACGATGATCAGCGTGATTGGAAGTATCCTTTGCAAACATCATCGAATGACCCGCAGATTTAATACAATTATCAGAGTATCTAGCTAAACCTACAACTGAGGTTGCGATATCAACATCGTTATCGATAGATTCCATTTTACTAGAATTAATCGAATATCGAGAGTTGTTGAATAACGCCATTATTCCGTTGTTGACAAATCCAATCGGGATATCTTTAAGATTATCGCCGGCTGCATACACAACACAATCAGCATCATTCTTCCTCCGTAGCTGTCCTTCTACTTCGATGAATGCTTCACACGGTAAGAAATATTTTGATGTGTCATCCAATTTGAGATCAATTTGTCACCTTGTATTTGGATTATGTGCTTGATATGAAAAATATTGATAATCGCGTATAGAAGTATTTCCTCCTACGGGATCATTTACTTTAAAAGCATCATCAATCTCATCCCGGAACATTTTATATTAACGTAGTTGATCTAAATGTTTAACCGTTTCAAACCGGAACCAGCAATTAATCTCAACCTTGCCATTTTATTAATCGCGTTACCTATTTTAGGCGGCATTTGTTCCGTAGACTGTAATTGAAAATTTCTTTGTGAAATTCCATTTTTCCTTTTACCTCTCGCCAATGACATAAGTTTTTCTTTTGCATCGCCCAACATATCAAATACCTTATTACCAATAGCTGTACCAGCTCTATCACCGAAAACCTCAACAGCTTTTGACGCTATTTCCTTACCAACAGGTAAAATCTTTGGAGCAATTCTAGTAAATAATCCGGTGACAATATCACCAAGTCCATTTCCATACGTGAGTTTGTAAACCGGCAATCTTGAGTTTACAACATAAACAGGTCTTGCTCTGTTCATACTACGATGTATTATCATTTTTATTTAGATACTATATATCTAATCAGTGATCCAAAATGGAAATTCAAAGAATTTCACCAAACGATTTTCAGTCGCTGTAATAATCATCGGTAAGTTCATCGATGAAACTACGATATAATCCGATATCTATTACACGTCCTTGAAATAACCGTTGACAGATTTCAGTCGCTTCGTTAATTATTTCCGGAGAATTATTTCCAGCTCTTTTTCCTCCAGTAAGAACTTCTAACCGTGATATATCATCGAGGACACTTCTTGAACAGGGTATATTACCACCGTGATACCCCTCGCCTGATTTTTCTTCTTCGGGATCTTCCATAACAGGTTCTTCTTGTTTTCGTGGTCGTTCTCGTTTTTTTGGAGTTGATTGTACACGTTTTCGTTCTTCTGCTCGTTCTTGTTTTTCTCGTTGTTTTAGTTGTTGCTGTTCTGTTGCTAGTCGTTGTTGTTCAGTTTCTAATAAACCTCGCTGTTGTTGATAATCTAAATTTTTTGTGCTAATGGCAGCTTTATACGCGTTATATATGGGGTCATTATTATTAACCTTTGGTAGTTGATTTTTAATTTTAAAAATCATATCAGAAAACTCTTTACCTGAAATAGAACCTATATATTTAGGATTTAAATACTTTTCTTTTTGATAATATCCTAACACGGCAAAGTCTGTTAAATCACTTATATTAGTTTTATCGATATATGTTAAAGTTTCTTCGGTAAATCTATTTCGGAGTTCTTGAACTCTATTACCGATGATTTTTTTTAGGTTTAACCACAGGTTCAACCATAGGTTCAACAACAGGTTCAACAACAGGTTTAGATTCTTTTATCGCGGTTACAACTTCCTTAGTTGCCGTAGTTATAGGCTTAAATAATTCTTTAGTGTCAGTGGTAAAATCTTCCTTTGCTTGTTGACGCGCTTGCAAATTATCTCTGAAAGAATCTCTCACCGGGAGATATTTCTTAATTGCAGCCAACCGTTCTCTATTTAATCTAGTTATTTGTGCTTCTCCGATGTTTGACATTTATATAAAAATATATCGCTAATTCATCATTGTATCTATAGCTAATTCGGTTAGCGTATAGCAGCAGAGAGGGTGAACGCCAACTATATGGCGTCGATTTTTTACCGTGTTATTAAGCATTTTCGAGGAAGCCTCGGACCAAATTAGACGCAGTCCACGTTCTCACCTCATGTGTTTAAAACCGCTGATTTTCCACTGAAAATTTCAGGCAGCAAAGGGAGGGTGACAATAAAATGACGTCGTTTTTTTTTACTGAAAAATTTAATTAAATATTTTCAAGGAAGCCTCAGTTTGCTAAATTGAGGCCTATTAAGCAATTTCGAGAAAACCTCAGTTTGCTAAATTGACGCCTGCAAAAGTTGGTCTGTTCACCCTCTCTGCTGCTGTAACACCCAGTTGATTAAATATCATATGACTGCGTTTTTGTGATTTTAATCGTACCTTATCTGGTAACGTAACAAATATATGCCCTCTTTTGATGCCATTAGCCATGTAAATATACCGTTAACAGAACTCTCCATAATATCTGTTGTTGTTGTTAGCCGTGATAGCAATGATTTCACACCTGTATCCATAAATGATAGTAATTCTTCCTTTGCGGTGATTGATGAAGTCATTACTGTCATCCACAATGAAAGTTTAGTTATATATACTTTACCATCATCAACACCAGCACCATGCCAGATTGAATCATTATCATCACCTTTTTGCACGATAACTACTGTATGTTTCGCTCCAAAGATAACCTTTCTAACATTTCTGCAAAATCCGAAAATATGAGATAGGGCAATCGCGCATAAAAATAATCTACGCGGTCCTTACAACATTGATATGCGTGTTGCAAATCCTAGGTTGTAATTAGGACTACTGTTAATAATCATATTCTCAGCATCATCATTCGCAGTATTAGCAAGATTTCTCGGTTGTGTCATAATATACTGAGCATGTTCAGTGTGATCATTAATATCCTTAGCAAACATCATTGATGGACATTCCGATTTTGTATAATCATCAGAATATCTTGCTATACCCACTATTGTTGCGGCAACATCAACATAATGCTGAATAGATTCAATCACTCTTCCATCGATCAGATATCTAGCGCTACAAAAATTGCCATTATACAATTATTTCCAAAACCACTGTCGAATTTGGGTCATGTTAACCATCAGCATTTGTTAGAAGTTTTAATTCTACTTCGATAAATGCTTCAGTATTTGCTTGTATCTTCAACCAGAAGTTCGATTCTTGATCAACTGTTTTGTTGTATTGCGTTAATGGAATTAAACTGATAGTCGCGTACAGAATAATTGTGAGAACTGGGGCATCCATCTCCAATGCTGTGTCGGGTAAAGATTTGAACATTTTATTATATATATCTCGATCTAAATCGCGATCTCGCTCGGGATTTCGAACCACTTCCCGCAATCATATTTGCAATAATATTCCTCTGATCACTAAATCGTTCATTTTATCGCTCTACTTTTTTGATCCACCGCTCTTTTTTATTATTTTGCTAACACTCACAATCATAATCTCCGTAGATGATAGTGTTCCCAGTGGTAGTTTTATTCGTCGTCGAATCGGTGATTAGTTTTTTTTTTTTTTTTGCCGCGGAACAAGTGCTTTACCGGCAACATCACCAACAGCGCTAATACCCTTATCATGAATAACATTAATAGCTTTCATCGATAATTGTTTTGCGATTGGTGGTATTTTTTGAGCCATCCTTGCAAATAACACTTGAATAACATCACCGATACCATCTCCATAATAACCGTATAAATATGCCATCGTGAATTTACTACGTAAGTCATAGTTGGCTTATAGTGGCTCTAGTGTATGTTCATTTTATTTAAAAGCTATTTATCTAATCGCATTACTAATTGTCACGTACAATCAATCCCTGTTGACATTAGTCACTGTGGTAATCATCAACGAGTCCATCGATAAATTTCGATATAAACCAATATCCATGATACCACCTTCAAATAGTCGTTGGCAGATGACAGCGGCTTCATTAATTATTTCCGGTGACTTATTTCCGGCTCGTGTCTCCCCGATGAGAATTTTTAATCGTTCTATGTCCTCTAGAATATTATTAGGGCAGGGAACACGAGTACTGCCATGGATTCCAGAATGAGAAAATCCCTCACCGGTCATACCAGTTGCATCTTGTGCATCATCATATTCTTCTTGTAGAGATGACAGTGATCTATTAATTCTTTCTAAAACATCATCTGGTATTTCGTCTTGTTGAGGTGCGAAAGACGTTTGGGTTGAAGATTTTTGTCTTTTTCTTTGCGATTTGTGTTGTTTTAAGCCTTCTTCTCGCTGTTTTTGGTCTTCTCTTCGTTGTTTTTGTTCTTCCATTTTTTTGCAATTTTTGTTCCCTTTTTCTTGTTGTTGTAGTTTTTCTATTTCTTGCTCTTTTAATGTTTCATATTGACCAAATACTTTTTCTACCGCACCGAGGTATCCTATGTACGATGCACTCTTTGTATCATCTCGGATTGTTTTAGTTTTAATTTTATAACGTACATCAGCCCAGAGTTGTATATCTCTACTATATGTTTTCTGTCCTGGTTTCAACACTCCTTTTATCTTAGTAACGCGTAGAAGCAAGTTCGATAAAATCTTTCGGATCACTTTTATCGATATATGCTTAAAATTCATCTTTAAATTTATTTCGTAATTCTTTGACTATTTCCTCATCGGTTTTTTCCAGACCAATTTGAAGTCTTGCCTTGGGAGGAAAATGTTTTAAAAGCTCTGATGTTTGTTTGGTTTCGTTTGGTATTTTTTCAAGTTCAGGAAGAACACCTCTCTTTATTTCTTCTCCATCTTTTCCATATATAACCTCTTTAGTGGTTGTAGTAACAAGTTTGAATAATTGTTCAGCACCTGTTGCACAATCAGCTTGAGCTTCATGACGTCTTGTAATTTATGTCTAACAGAATCTCTCACAGGGATAAATCTCTTTTATTGCATCTAATCGCTCTTCAGCTAGTCTAGTTGTTAATAATTCTCCTACCATTATTGTTATATGATATGTTTTAATTGTAGCAGCTATCAAGCCCACGACAACAGAGGCAATTTCTGGGTTTTCTTTCGATTTTGCAACAGTGTTGGTTAACAAATAAAAACTTCGGTTGAAACCGAAACTGTCATTTTTTAGTTTCGGTTTATCTTATGATTTTGTCTGAATTAGTGAATTAGTTTCGGTTTATTTTTTTATTTTGTCTTACTTAGTTTCGTTTTCTTTATGATTTTGTCTGAATTTGTTTCGGTCTGTTCAACTTTCTTGCTGCTCTCAAAGTATGTAAGAAGGCTCCTAAGACTGATGGACAAAAGGTAAGAAATTGTAAAAATACCGGAGTAGAATTTGTTGATTTAGGATGCGAACAAGAAGGATCATTTGTTACGAGATGCTCTGTCGAGACCATTGAATAATATTAAGATATCGTCAGACAGTTCGTATTGCAGAATTCACAAAATGAGTCTATTTAGATATTTTATTTATGAATCATGAGGTATTAATATCAGTGATCTTTTGTTTACTACTAACTTGTTATATTCTAATCAAGGTTACAAAAGAGGACCACTCGGTGTCGCAAACGAGCAAGATCACGAGATTTTCCGTTTGTTTCATAATGCTTTTAGTGAGGCCTAATCCACACAAGAACCAAGTTGTTTATGTTTTAAAACCCCTAAGCTTTAGATTAATCTGGAGCAAATCTGTGATACACTCCAGTGCCAAGTGGTAAGAGAGCTATCAAATTGTTTTTCGAGGGAAGTATCAGTGGAAATTGTTTTCTTACATCAACTCACGAAAAGAATTTTAACAACATCATTATTAATTTGCATTGGCCAAAACGTTTAAGTTATAATTATAAATACGTCAGAGTTTGATCCATTTGTCCAATGGGTGGAAAAACTAAATAAAGGATAAATGCGGCTTATCTTCAATCTATACATGAATTTGAGTTACAATGTAGCGAAAAAATGATTTCCTGTGTCGGTCACTAACCCGAAACCAGGCAAAGCTACTTGCACATGCTGACCATAATGGCATCCAACCGATTTATTAAAGTCATTCCTTCGAAGCATACTAAAACTAATACAGTAGTACAACTTTAAAAAGCTTGTTATTACAAGTTATGGATTTTTCAATACTGTCCAATCTGATAAATCCTCATATGTTTTGCATGGAAAGTTTCAAAACATTATGTATTAATTATGCATTAGACAGCTTAAATACCGTGCCTAATAAATCGAATGTCATAATTTTATACGTTAAAAGAATGGGATGTACATTGTCATTTTTTGTTACAAATGATGATAAAGAATCCCTGGGTTTTTGTACTTTTGAAATAGGTTTTTGCCACACTATCCTTAAACAATTTAAATTATGAAAGAAATATTTCTCTGACTTCAAAAGTAATATGGCATTGGCTTGTAAAGTAGGAAGAACTATTTGCGTGTGTTCTCGTTCACAAATGAAATTAAGTTACCATATATATATTCAAAGGGAGTCATGAGCTGGTGATATAGCTCTAATTCATTTCCTTATATCTCAAAATCATCATCAGGCTAAGTAATATGGTCCTTATGCAATTGAAAATAAAGTTAATGACTTTATGTGTATCAATATATTTAATAACTATATGAAAATTAAGTCAGAGAACTGTATCTTTTACATTTTCACTATTATTCTAAGGAAATAAATTATGTTTTGGCTTTTACTATTTGTACTGGTTGTGTCTTTTAGCATAGGACCATATTGTTGTAACAAGAAAAATATAGATAATAGTATGTGTGCATTATTGAGTATATATCATATTTAACGGTCAGGGTGTGGCAATAATTGATGACACTGTAGGTGAATCCATAAAGATATTTATATATGAGTCGTTCTTTGAAACTGATATTTTACAAAAATACCATGAACAATCTGTAGATTGTCCACTTTGGTACATGGAACAGCGCAATTGTGATAGATTGCTTTACCATACAGAAACACTGATTTCATCAATGATCTAGGCGAAGTTTCATTGTGTAGTTTTCGCTTCATAAAACAAGTCATCAACATCACTATCATCGTTATAATAATAATCGTACTCGACAGTGCTTCCAATTATAATGTTTCACCGAATAAGAATTTTAATAGAAGTTAATGTTCATTTGTAAAAAAATCACAAAGTCTGGGTTGTGACAACCATTATTAAAGGAACACTTTGCCATAGATGTTTATATATGCAACAGCTTTAATACACAGAGATGCGCGCTCACGGTCAAATTGGCCTGTTATGTGCATTATTGAAATCTGTATTCTTCTCTGTTGGAGTTTCTGGCATACACCTGTGTCAAAGTGGCTCCAAATCTATGGAATGTACTCAACTATTTCAATGTTTTTGAAACACACAATCCTTCCTTGCACCACTGCAATTATAAATATATATATATATATATATATATATATATATATATATATATATATATATATATATATATATATATATATATTGTTACTTGCTTAGGCTCAAATAACCAGTAAAATAGAAAGAGTGAAAAAACAAGTTTGCATAAACTTAATAAAAAATTTACTGAGCACAAATATTTTCCAGAAATTCCAAAATGAATCCAAAAATAATTCCAAATCTAATTCACTAGTGAAATTGCAAATGTCCTGGTAATGTAGTAAAATGTCCAATTAATTCCAAGTTCGAATCTTTGCGAAACATCCAAGAGGAAACACGATGTCACGTGAAAAAGTCAGTTCTGATCTTATGAAATTCAATGAGCACAATTATTTTCCAGATAAATAACCAAATAAATTCTATTGATCCAAACGAATTGAAATAATTTCCAGTACAATGTAATTTAAAATAACTCAAAACAATACAACTTAATATTGCAAGAAAGCAGTATCAAATATTCGAACTCGATAAAATAATGTAAACTAATCGTATTTTATCAAACAAGAGAGAGAGAGACAGAGAGAGAGAGAGAGAGAGAGAGAGAGAGAGAGAGAGAGAGAGAGAGGCAGAGAGAGAGATCGAAATCGGGAGAGATATAGAGATATTACCATATCTATTCCACAATCCGTTCCTCGATATGCACTGAAATGTTTAGGTAGGCATTGTGTTGTAAATGGATCCGTACATTTCATGGAGAGACAGATATCAGGTGTCTTATCCTGAAACAAGAAAAAGAAAGAAAATTGTCTGGTTATATATCATTGTAATAACAACTGCAAATATTTAGACCACCATTCAACCACTTTGAGCTACCACCAATTGCTCTAAAATGATATGATATTACAATGGGACACGCAACACGGTTAACATGATGTACCTTATGTATCTGTGACGTCTATGGCAATCTGAGATGGTGGCACGAATGAATATGAAAACTCGTGTCTCTTGTCAGTGTTACGTCTTTTGTCTCTTTCAGAACATAATTAAAACAAAATAATGTCCAAAGCAACGAATTATGTGATACGATATACTATCGCACATGATATGCTAATGAAACGAACGATATCTTCCACATTACAGCACAATATTCTCCTCGTCAATGCATCACCAGAAAGACATTACCTCAAATGTGGAACAAATTTGGTCTTACTCCTTTTTACATAAACGCTGCACAGCTCTGCTGGTACTTGTTTAATTTAGTGAAAACAGACATGTAAAATGCAAAACAAAGACCAAAAGAAACTATGGAAGCTGTATGCTTATAATGTTGAAAGTATCACTAGAAATGGTAGCTTGGTGGATAGTAAAGCAACAATGGTTACGAAACATCAGACCGTTCTCCTCCAAAAAGACACACAATAAAGATTACAATGACACAATGTTCTGGAAGCGGATTCAAATATGAAATATTTTTTTTCGTTTCATATAATGATGGATGGAACTCCACCGATGGTACAAAGAAAGTACTCCTGATTCATATACCAATCATAATCTCACCGAAATATCATAACTTCCACAATAATATCAAACTCTGACAGATCGAACCGATTTGCCTGAAGCAATACATCTGCAACGGTAAGGCAATTGTTGCATTGTCTTTAACTCTTTCAAAAGACATTCTAAACGAATTATCAAAACCAACTCTATGAGCTTTAGTCAAAAATATCATGACCTATGAGTCATTAGGTAGAAACAGAAACGTAGATGACTGAGAAAGATGTAAATATTAAAATCGAGTAGGAAAAGTACATCATGAACTGGATGGAACAAAACGATGATGTCTATGCATCTCCCATTACAAATGGAAACTACATACGTGAACACAGCAAAACAAAAACCCCAAAAGGATTAAACACTCTTGCTGGTACATCCTTCTCTCCACATATTGTTCATCAAACACTTAAATACCTTAAGACAGGTGCAGTCCGCATATCCAAATCCATGAAACTTTTATTATTAGTTACATTTTTGAAGAGGAACTACAATATGATAAAACATTTTACCGGAACTGCAAATATGCCAAGAAGTGAGCAACATACTCGTTACATTAAATCAGTTGACGATACGTTTCCGAAGTAAAAGCAAACTGGATCTAATCGATTATTAGTGGAAAACCGATTTCGCTTACAAACAAAGGTACAACTATTTTTACGTTTTTGGTGTATTCCTTTGACATGTAAGAAATGGGGCAGTTAGAACGAAGCTTTAAAACTGTTTTAAAGAAAATCTTCGTCATTCACTACGATGGTGAATTTACGAAGCTATTTAACTTAAAATCCAGGCTTTCCTGTTAGGAATTTAAGAAAAGTCAAATTCATGTTTTCAACAACAAGAATCAGGATTGTATCGTTAAACATATTCAAAGATATCTGCTCATTAAAGGTCACAGTCAATCTTACTAAAATTTTATCGAATGTAAATCCCGAAGATTTCCCCCAAAACAAAGTGATTTGTGTATATTTTAAACGCCACCTTCTAGTCAATATAAAGATGAACTGTGAAAATACGGTGATTGGGGTCGTATTGGGAGAAGTAATCATAGCTTTTACATTTTGAATAACAAAACTTCAGAGTTGTATCATGCCACTAAACGAGTACATACCCGCGATCGTCTTAATTCAAATACATGACATTTGAAGTGTTGAAATGAAGATGTTAAAAACATTTAAGTTACAACGTTCGACCAAACAATTGTTTGACAAGTGTGATATAGAAAACATTAAGATCGAAGAATAAGTAACGTAAGGAAACTTTTGAAAAGGGCAAGTGTGTAATAAGGCATATCCAGTTAGTTATGACTATTTATTTGCCATATCGCAAATCATAGGATATAACATTATCAGGAAGCCATAATGTCGTTAAAGTCACCATCTACCTCTCGTTACAGTGTTTATCTCTATAATATCTGCAAATAAATCGTTTTGGTTTTTGGTGTGGATAATGTCTTTGATCAGCCATATGTAAGCAGCAAAACGTTTTTATAATAATTGGAAAATCATTCATTGTGACTCCTCATCGAACTATTTGAATCATGAAACTTATTGGGAAGTCATTAATTTAAGCATAAATCAAGTCACGTTTCCTATCGAAATCAGTAACGAAAACGCGTATTAATGCTTCGATAAAAGTGTTTCTGTTTATAGATTTCAATTTAAAAACTATAAATAAAAACGGAAACATAACTAGCAAAACAAACATAAATTTAAGATCGTCCATTGAGCATATATTTCAAGATAAATCCTAAAGGATATTATTTGAATAATCATCAAATAGTTTGGCGAAGTTCTCGACAAGATACTTGCTAAATGTATTCATCAGTGTAGCATAAATTGGACGATGGATATCCGTTTGTTTACCATTTTCTGTGTAAAAAGATATACTTCCGCATTCAAAAGACATAGAAAACACAATGATTCCTAACTCTATTAAAGTAAACCATTGATTGAAATCCATGTTTCTAAACTTTTAAATGGCGGACTACAACGTTGAAGGGCACACAGTAGTATCAATTCTTTTCAAAATGGATTATGTCAGGAAAGGTGTAAAAATACATACCAAATTTACCGTGAAGTTATTTATTAACTGACTCAAATGTACCGCTTTTGAAGCATCTCAAAGTTTATCTGCCATTATCAAAAGCAAACCACCCCTATGTTTCAAGTTTATTTTAGGTTTCATTCATCAATATATATATATATATATATATATATATATATATATATATATATATATATATATATATATATGATACAGGTATTATAATGTTTGAATCCTATTCTGTGGAAATAATAAATAAGGTGAACATGAAGAAAGTCATTATCTCCAGACACCAGTTGATATTCTATTACGTCTAAGTATGCATCAGTCCAACATATTCTTCTCGATGGTTACATATATTCAGAAAACTGAAAATTCTAGCCAAATTCCAATTAATCCCAATTTCGGTCGAGGCCACCAATTTCTATGTTACGTGCTTACGCTCGAATAAACAGTAACATAGAAAGAGTGAAAATAACAAGCTTGTAAAGACTTAATAAACAATTTATTGAGCACAAATAATTTCCAGAAAAGAAAAAAAAAACTTACGGTTTTAAGAATCAATTCCCAAAATTAATCCAAAAATAACTCAAAATATAATCCATTTGTGAAATTGCAAAAGTCCTGGTAATAAAATGTCCTAATAATTCCAAGTACGAATCTTAGTGAAGCATCCAAGATGGAAGACGATGTCACCTGATGAAGTCAGTTCTGTTCTTATGAATTTCAATGAGCACAATTGTTTTCCAGATAAATAACAAAATAAATCTTCTTAATCCAAGCGAATTGAAATAATTCTAAACTAAAAATAGAAAGATGTTTATAACAAAGCTCGATAATGTCCTTGCAATCAACCAATCATTTTAAAAGCTTGCTTACAGCTCTAAAGCCAGGTCAGAAATAATGTCAACATCTGGTGTTTATTTGTAAAGTGCAGGTCATCTCCCAATGAATGAATCTTAAACTTAAAATGTCAAATTTGAATCTGACAAACAAACAATTCAAATAAATGACTTAAATCAAATATACGTTACAATATATATAAATATGAAAAAGAAGATATGTCGTTCATTGTATTGTATACTTTGTCAGGGATGTGGGAATAAGCTAACGCACAGCCACACATATACAAAATACATACCCCACAGAAGAAAGATCCGTGTCCATTATATAACTCACACTGCTTATTGAGAGAATACACCTGTCCTGGCAGTTCCTTTGTAAATTCATTCCATTCCATCACGTTGTAGACGGTACCCACATTGTTCAAGCACGTTCTGAAGGACATAAGTTTACTTTGTACACTGGCAGAACGATGTATATTTATCGCGGATATGTACCTGTTAGTGAATTTCTTAATCTACAGTACTCGCTTATGAAGCATACAAACAGCGGTGTGCATATAATCTCAACGTAAAGCTGAAGTACAAGCACAACCAGATATACGACTATTTTTGATGATATAATAGCTATAAATTATCTTTTTCAATGATCACAATCACTGATAAATATTTGATACAATACAGATATGCATAACCAAAATATATTGCAATGACTCCTATAAATCATATTTGCTCCCATGCGGTGTTATATCAGTTGATGGACGATGCCTTTAAAAATATCAGTGTTATGACTCATTCATCTATGATTGTAAAAAATACATTAAAACGTCAATGTTGTTCACACATACAGAGATAATGAAATAATAGCGAGTGTCGAAGCATTTTCAATATCCATGAAAATGATGAATGCATGCATAAAATGTCCGAAGCAGCTTTGTATGCAAAAACTTTTAACTTTTATCAAATAAATCATACTCCATATGGTGCTCTCATGCCAGAGAAAAGCAAAATATTTTACAGTTTTACTGTGATACAGCAACAAATGTAATTAAACAAAGATCACAATCACTGACAAATATAAGACATTATACAGATATTCGTAACACAAATATGTTGTATTTACTCCTTTGAATCCCATTTGATCCGATGCGGTGTTGGTCTAGTTTTTTTTACCATGCTTTAAATATAGTTTTAGTTGATTGCCTAATTCATCTTTAATTGTAGAAAGACATTAAAACGTCAATTCAGTTCAAACATACAAAGGATGAATGAAATGACAGCATGGGCTGAATCATCTGCAAGATCCACGAAAACGACAAAATTCATATACGTAATACCCAGCTTTCCAAGCAAAACTTTTAACTTATATAAAAAACGACAAGCTCCATAGGGTACTATGATTCCAGAACAGAGCAAATAATTTTACAATTTTACTGTGGTACTGGAAAAAAAATAATTAAACAGGACTTCCAAAGTTATATGATTACGATCGACGCTTCGTAAGTTCTATACAAGGTGCATTTACAATACAATCAGGTTTTGAATCCTGTTGTAAATATTATGGACCATGCTCGTGAGATCAATGTCGTTTTCAAAACAAAGGTGGGATTACCATTTCCAACGAGTACTGAAGTCCTAATGTTCGTTCTACAGTAACCTAGTTTCGACGCATAAAGACATGTTCAACATAACCCATATCAAACGTTCAGTTAACAACGTATCAATCGATATGAGTCCAATTGCAAACGCTGCGGTGTTGTCAACGGCCTGTAAACACAACCAGGCATATCTGGTTCACTCACTGAATATTCGGACATCAGCAGCTTGTCTCATTTACATACACTTTCAAGTAGAGAGAGAGAGAGAGAGAGAGAGAGAGAGAGAGAGAGAGCAAGGTTTAACGTTGGAGACAAACGATCGCGTACAGTACAAACGAAGGTCACGCAGTACTAACATCGCTTAGCGCTAGCTTAGTAGCATAGTTTTGCACGCGTGCGCAGCCTCGCTTTCATTGGCCTTACTACACAGCAGTAAAAGTAGCAGTCGTCCGATGATGAGGAGAAAGTGACCGTTTCAACTGCCAGGATTAAAAAAGTTTTCACCAAGTGGGCAGACCTCGAAGACTTCACTGTGAACCATCATCCAAACAAACATGTTGCTAATAGGGCAGTAAACCTGATGAATGATAACGCGATGGCCCAATTCAGAAAGATTCTCCAGCAAAGGAAGCGACAAATTTCCCTTGATAGTTTCTTGGTGCAGAAAGATTCCCAGTTGGCTGCCAATAAACAGCGACAAGAAACTCCTGATACTAATGATTCAGCATAGCAAACAAAGTGACAAATTTCTCATGATCGTTTTCTTGGTAAGAAAGATGGACTAATTTTTTTTTATTTTACATTTAATAATTTATTTGGATATTTTCTTTCTCTTTATTTAATACGTGAAGTACACGTATTCTTTGCGTTTTGTCAGGTAAACGACCGGATGTTAATGAAAAAAAACGATTATTTCATCTTGAAACGGATTGTCTCTATTTCACTGATTTCAATGTTTCGGGTTACGAACGTTTCGGGTTACGACCCGAGTTGTGGAACGAATTAAGTTCGTAACCCGAGGTACCACTGTACGCGTTAACTGTAGTTGATGTTTCGAGTCGATACAAACAAGCAGAACCGCTAAAAACAAAATCATCAACTGAAGTGGCTTCTGCGTTTGGCCAAATCTATTACAAGTTGATCCTGGCAAGGAATTTCAGGGTGTAGTGTTATCAACAATGAAGCATCATAATGTCGTTATCAGACGAGGACATACTGCACTACATCGCGATCAGGCAATTGTTGACCGATTTAATCCGACACTTGCTGAGCGGTTATTTGGATATCAATATGCTAAGGAATTTATTCAGGATAAACGATCTCGTGAATGGGTTAAGAGATTACCAGGCGTAATTACCGCTCTGAATAATGAGATTACTCCAACAATCAACATGAAACCTAACAACGCCATTAAATAGAAGTCTATACCCGTACAAACACAAAAAGATTTTTCAAAACAACCAATACTCGGTAATGTCACGATTAGGTATTTATATGAACCAGGAAAACTCGAAGGTGGCAAAAAAAGAGCTACTGATCCTATTTGGAGTGTCACCGCGCTTAAAATATCTAGTATAACACGATCTACGGGTAGACCAGCAATTTATACATTGGATTTGACCGCTCCTCAGCGAGGATTTACTCGTGAACAACTGCAAGTGATACCCGATGGTACTCAATTCCGCCGCATGGTCTTAACTAGCACCTCTGCGTCTGTTGCACTCAAGACAAGTCAGCATCACATTATCCCTGGTATGACCTACACTGCTATCTTTTCTGTCCACGGTAAATTGTCGAGGATCTTTATCCGACCAACACCAAAGCATTATACAATTACAACTCGCGCAGTGATTATTCTGTTGTTGCTTTAGCGTAATTATTAATTCAGCATCAATATCAAAATCTCTATTATTTTTTTTATCCTGCTGTTTATAACCAGAAAGTTTTTTCTGATTATATCATTATCAACAATATCACTTATTGTAGTGTCGTTATCATCTAAAATAACTCTTCGAAGTTGATTTATTCTTCGTATTCTGGACACTGCAAGATGGACTAAATTTGACCACTCGATGTGATTATCCACCATCCAAACAATTGTATCGGATATAGTTAATCCTTGTGAAGAATGTATCGTTGCTGCGTATCCTAGCGTCCATGGGGATTTATCAGCACGCAATGCATCTTCGAGGACGCTGATATCAACCAGCACAATATCATTTAACACTAAATTCTGCTTTTCTGTCAAGCCTGGAATATCAACTCCAATATTCTGTTTTGTGTATCCGAAGGTCTATAACACAACGGTACTGGGAGTGTTGTACATTTTTCTTCATGCAATTCAAATAATTTCATCTGAAGTGTGTCTCTGACTATTTTTCTACTCGCCACTATCATATCGTTTGGTTTCCACGTTTCCCAAAAATCTTTTAATGGTGTTTCCGAAATTATTTTACGCGCTATCTCACATTGGATTCTATCAGGTTGTAATCTGATTAGTTTCTTAAACTCGAGTAATTGTTCATCAAGTGCTCTATGATCAGTATTAATTTCTTCATAATAGTCTACAAATTTCCTTAGCCAATCATGTGGGGATAAACCACCAAATGGTGGTGGTTGGCCATGATCGTGGCACATTATTATTGCAATAACCAATCGAGAAATCTTTGTAATACATCTAATGACACCGTGCATATCTCATCCCAAATAATGACTTTAGGAATAAATTTCTCACCCATTCGATCAGGAGTCCATTCATCGCCTTTCCATCGAAAGAAACTGTGATAAGTACAGGCATTTACCCCTCGTTGTTTCATCTCTCTGGCGAGTCTGTGTGTTGGTGTTGGTACAATCATATTTGATTTCCCATGAAATAAATCAATCGCACGAATCGTCTTTCCTGACCCACCACAGCCGTTTAAGTAAACGGTTTTATATCTACATATTGGATCAGATATCTGCGGTGCATTAGATAGTTCTGATATCTGATTATGTTTCAAATATTTATCTTTAATCGTAACATCTGCTGCTTTGGAATAATCACAAGGTATTTCCCGCTTAATTCTCCATGATCCCCAACTCTCATCAGAATTAGTGAATTTAGCCACTGCTTCGCTGTGTTTCGAGTCTATATAAAATGAATCAGTGGCTACTCTGCGGTGTCAGGAAATCTATTTATCATCGAAAAAAAATTGATAGAAGCATAAGCCAGCATAGATGCTCACAAATGTGTATACTGAAGACTGTGTCCATCGTTATAAGTAACAATTGTACCAAATTTTGTTCCATCGGACAAGAAAGCGTCTTTACGATCGACATATATACCCTTAGATGTTATATCCGCGATTATAAAATCGTACTCAACGCTATATATAATCAACCGTGAAGAATATCGTTTATTGTCGTATTTTCCACCTTGAGTAAATTTACCAATTATTCTTCTACCAAGATCCTTTTCGTCTTTATTCCTAACTTCTAATAATTGTTTGGACCATTTCACGATATTTTATTCGTCAAGATCGGGAAGTTGTTTTCGTTGTTCGCTGATTATACTCTCTAGATTGGGTTGTGGTAACCAGACTTCAGTCTGAGCTCGATATGATATAATCGCTTCACTGACAATCAGCGATATCAGCATTTTAGAATCAATCGTATACCGTAATAGCACTATTGGCATCCAGTGTTTTTCAGATATATGTCTACCAAGCCAAACATAACAGCACGGATGAACTCCTGTAGCCAATTTAAATGATACCACACGAGCGAATCTGGTTAAATCAAAATCGGGTAGTGGTCCATTAATAGCAACACGCGCCATCTCGTGTGTGGGATGTCCAAATCGCTTGAAGTATTCAGCGCATTCTCCGTACCCGAGAAAACTCGCCGGATAACACGCGACTATATCAACCGAAATAATACTTTCACGGTCGTATTTTGTATTCCATAATCCACCGTGGTTGTATTCGATGCAGCTTGATTTGATGTCTGTGAGAAACTCGCCTCGCGTTGGTTTCCATGTGTTTTTCTTTCTCGCCAAATGAGCTGCAACCGACGGAATTGTAAAACAGTTTGTTAGTAATTGTTCGTCGTCGAAACTCTTCGAGAAACTATTAGCTAGTTTTTTTCATTGCCTGTTGGAGGGTTTCAGTGCGATATAATTCTCCTTTGGGTCTTACAAACTGATCGAATCCACCCTCGGGGATTTCAGCGCTGTGAAGTAACCACACTGACACGGGATCGTTTATACTCAACTGGTAAATAAAATCGAATAATTCTTTCTCCGGGAATTCTGTAGAGGAAAATTCCTCGGGTATATATTTGATTGTTCTATACCGTTGGAATATTGTTACTGCAGATGTCCATGCGTGTTCATTATGATCAATAATTTTGATTGGAGCTCCTCTCGATTTATATTTCGGTTCGTATAATATCTCGCCTGTTATCGTCATTACTTATATTGGGAATTTTAGTATTCGTTCTAACTCTGCCAATTTTTTAATTGTTGCCCCTCGATCCTTTACTGTTAGTCCCCACTCGGTTATTTTTTTGCGTCTTAGATCAGTCAATTTGTTTCCACGCAACCATTTGTGAAGTGTTCTATTATTCGTTCTGCCACACAATTCATTTTTAACAGTTTCATTGGTGCTAGTTTTTCAATACTCGGTTTATCATTTAACGGATATATCCCATAAACAACTGTTGTTACAGGATAGGATATTTCGTAGTACGGTTTGTCAATCTCAGTCAGAATTCCTGGTTTGGAATCCTGACTAACAATGACAGTTTTTTTTATACTTCAAGATGGGTTCAAATTTAACTCGAATAATCCAATCTCCGTGTCTGAACGGATAATGAATTTTATTCTAAAAAATACCTTTTCCATGTAAGATGTGAAATTATCACTGCTGCGTTTTTATCGTTCATGGTAGCATCAACTTCGAAATGTCGACCAACAGTGAGATGCTCCATCACGCCTGAATTCATTAAAACAATCACAAATTTTACCCAACATAGTTCTATCACAAATTTTACTCTTTGGCTTATCAGAGACTCTATCGAGATTGAATTTAGAATTTTTTCTAGGCGTGATTTTCGATAATCTCACGAACTTCTTCATGCTATAATTAAAACAAGTATTTAAATAGAGAATTTATGTATAATGAATCACTGCAAATGGCTTATGATTGGATCAGTAACCCCGTGTAACAAATCATGCAGAAAGTAGTTATGTGGATATCATATGCAAAGTTTTCGACGTGGAAGCCTTGGTCCGATTCCTTGTATAAGATGTGGGGTAGGGGTGCGTGGTAAACAACTGTGTCTCGGTTGTGGTGGTAAGAGATACAGAGAGTTGAAGCGTTACTATGATAAAAAAGCGAAGAACTCCATCAATGACTCTACCTCTGACGCTGACATAGTCAGTATCAACGACAAAATCTTAAGAACTCCTCGAGACTACATCGGAAGATTTCCAAATGTAATCATTCGAGCAAACAATGAATTAGACAAATAGTATTATATATAAATGAACCAAGAATTCCGACTGCATCCCGTGATCAGCAACTATGAGGCATTAAGTGATGGTATTGTCAGACATCGTAAACTGAAGAAACCAGTTGGGTGGGATAATGGTATGGGGTATTTGATATTTAGAGAAGGAGGGAAAATACGTCTTAATCATATAATCATATATGAATGTTTCCATGGATTGATCAAGGATGGTTTTGTTATCGATCACATTGATTCCAATCCTAGAACAATTCTTTGTCAAATCTGCAGGCTGTTGCACAAAGTTAAAATTTGAAACGAGGAAAGACTGGACAATACTCGGAAAAAGCGAGACCCGTAAGATCTTTTAATACAACAAACAACTAAGAAATAGTATTTGAATCAATAGCTAAGGCCGGTAGGTATTTCGATATTTGTCCACCTTCTGTTCAATGCGTTGCAGAGGGAATTCATCGATCTGCGATTTCAAAAAAGACCGGACAAAAAATTCAATTCGTTTATGCATAGACATCCGTCTCTGGAAATATATTTTTCATATTAGAAGTATTCAATTATCAGTAATATGACTTCTCAAAATATCTATGATGTTATAACCGAAATTTAAGTTTTGAAATCTCAGGGGATTTACATATCAGACAGGTTAGACTGCGATCAAATTATGTCCGACTTCCAGGATATTGAATACGGCGCTAAGAATAACAAATATGTACTACCCAAACAATATGTACTGATAATACGAATTCAGAATTCAATTCGCGATTCCCTTCTATGATGTGATGACGTCAGTAAGTTTGTCCCGTAATTTACTATCGTGGAAAAAATAAGAAAAAAATTAGGGAAGGAATATGAAATAAAAAGAACAATTAATTCAAAAATCAGAAATATAAGATTGTTAATTGAACAAACTGAAAAACCTATTTCGGATAGCTAAGTTGTAATTGTTAGGTAAAATACTTCTGATAAAATTCTTACTACAAACATGTATAAATAATCCATGGACGGTATCATAGTGTTTTACTACAAGGAAGTTGTAAAATTCCATAGTAAAACATTTTTTGTATTACTGAAATAAATTTTCATAGTAAATATTTTTTTAGTCGTTATTGACTGATTTTTGCCGTTTTTGACTGATTTTGGCTATTTTTTTTAATGATTTTGGTTACTTTTTGACTGATTTTAAGCTGTTTCAGTCGGGTCAAATGGTCGATTTTACATGGGATTTCTGAAAAAAATTTCCACGTAAAATTATTTTATGCATTTTTGGACTAAAAGCTGACCAAAAGTGGTCAAAAACGAATAAAAAACGACAAAACGACCTAAAATGACTGTTGTTTTTAGTAGGGTCAAATGGTCGATTTTGCGTGAGATTTCCCGTAGACTTTTTCCACCTAAAATTATTTTCGGGTGACAAAATCACTACATTCAGATTGAAATCTCTTCGTACACTAATTGGAAAATTGTTTACGATTTCAATAATGGTAAATGAAGCATTAACGACTAGATTGGCTCGTGAGAGACTGGCTGCGATCAAAAAGTATATATCAATCCGCGACTCTGTCAGGAATAAACTGCAAGTTTGACAGAGTTTACAAACGGATTTTGCTGCGGAATCTGAAGAGTTGTTTAAACCAATAACCACAGCAACGAAAGGGGTAATATCAGCTACTGAGCGTGCTATATGGGGGGATATCCCCGAGACAGGGGAAAAAAAGAAAAGAAAAACCTCTTATTGTTGAGCTTGAAAAAATAGCAACAGGAACTGAGCAAACAAAACAAGCTGTACAAAAACTCCACGGTGATATGTCAGCTCAGCAGGAAATTGAACGATTAGGTGATATTGATGTTATTGAACTACCTAAACCACTTGAACCAAAAAGAACAGTAGATGATTTACGAGGGAGATTTAACGAGGAAGGGTTAGCAGTAATTGATAAGACTGATCCAGCAGGAATTCCTGTGCTTGTTGTTACGACTTATGAAAACAGAAAAAAAATGTTGAAATCAGAACATCATAAATATATTAGAAGTATAGTAAATTGGGCTGATGTACTCTACAAAATCAAAACTAAAGCAAGTCAAATTGACACAACAAATACATGATACATAGGATATATCAATGCGGTGTGTACAGTGTATAATCAATATGAAGAACTAAAACAACAACAAAAACGGCAAAAATTGCAAAGAAAGCGACAGCAACCTTCAAAGAAAATATCTTTTTCACCTAAGAAACAAAAAGAACCTCAACAACTACTACCACCCCAAGCTTTGCTTGGACCATTGAATATACCACCTGATCGAGATGAAGATGATGAAGATGATCTTAGTTATTTACAAGAAACAGAGTTAGAAAAACTGGATGCAGCAACTGGTTATAGTAGCGGGGAGGGATTTTCTGGGAGTGGAATTTCAGGTTGTGGTCTTATTCATTGTCCTGGTAATGTTCTTGGTGATATAGCACGATTAGAAGTTCTCATCGGAGGAAAACGAGCTGGAAATAACTCACCGGAAGTAATTATTGAAACAGCTGATATCTGCAGGCAGTAATTTTAAGGTGGTATCATGGATATTTGTCTATATCGAGATTTTATTGATGAGTAAGTGGAAAATCCTACGGATGGTTACCACAGTGACTAAGTAATTGCATTAGATAAATATCATTTAAATAATATGATCATACACTACAACCATGACAAACCAGCCAGCGTCTATGCAGTTGATTCACGGTTTCCAGTTTATAACGCGTACTATGGTGATGGTCAAGGTGATACAATTGCAGGGTTATTTGCAAGAATGGCTCCAAAAGTAGCACCGTTGGCAAAACAATTATCGATGAAAGCTATTGATGTTATTCGTAATAAGGGTATTAGTGGTGTTGGAGATCTTGCCGGGAACGCGTTTACAACCGCTCGGGATAAACTAACAGCGCTAGTTCGACGGCGAAGGAAACCAGGATCACTGCCATCTACAGCGGAAATGTCTGCGGGTGTTAGTAAAATTATAAATAACGCAGTAGATCAAAAACTAGCGTCGCTGATGACTCCGTCGTTGACAGCAAGTGACCAGGATAAAAAAATCGCAAATATGATAGCGGGAAGTGGCTTAAAAAACCACGACGACGTCGACGATGATTTAGATCAATGAATAAAGAATAAAATGTTTAAACGATCACCTGATACAGCGTTTGATATGGACGCCCCAGTGCTCAAGGATGATTCCGTACGTGATTATCAATTTTATGCCTATCACGCAATACAATATGATCTTCGATCAAGAATTGAACTTCAAGTTCATGATACCAGTAAATACTTTCTACCCGCTGAAGCGTTTATTGATGTAGAAGGAGAACTTGTAACAGATGTTGCAGCTCATGCACCATATGCAAAAAACCAACTTGTCCGAGTGGATTTGTCAATAATGGGATCATGGCATTATTTAGTAGCGCTAGATATCTCATCGATGGAAAAGAAATTGAAACCATTGAGAATGATGTTGATGTTGCCACAACAATAATAAGGTTAGCGAGATATTCTGACTATTATACAAGATCGGCAGGTCCACCTATGATGTTCGCTAAGGATATTACTGATCACCCTAATCACACTCCGTATATTAAAATACGAACTGCAAGAGCTACTTCACTTGACCCACAACCCGTTACCTATGAACACAGAGATAGACCAGCTGCTGATTTTAATATTATCGGAGACTATAACCCTAATTACAATTTAGGATATGCAACACGTAAATCAATGCTACAAGGAGAGCGTCGAAGATTCTCATGCGCGATTCCACTGCATCATATATTTGGATTCTAAAGAAATGTCTGTAACGTTATCTATGGACCAAAGCATACAGTAGTACTCGTGCGAAAGGGTAATGATAATGATGCAATCTGGCGTGGTAATGATGCTGCTGCCGGTAAAGTTAGATTATTTAAACTATCACTATGGATGCCAGTGTTGACTCCATCAATCACCACAGAGGAGCGATTACTATCATTTATGGATCAAGGAGGAAAGTCGTTACTGAGTTGGTTATCAGTGAGTACAGATACCAAGGATTCTGATATTACTGGTACATTTACATGGCACCTAGCAGCGCGAGAAGGTGTTTCAAGTCCGCGTAATATATTTATTGCGTTACAAGATAGAACACGATTTGGCAATCAAGAACGCAGTCATATGATATTTGATCAGTTAGGCGTTAATGAAGTCTCGCTGAGAATAAAGGGCCAACAGGAACCATCCGAAGATATACAACTTGATTACGATAACAATCATATTGCACTCGTGCACCATCGTCTGTTGACATATATGGCACGTGATCACAATGTTGATACTGGTCTGGAAATATCACAGTATGATTTTAAAAATTTATATCCGATCTATTACTTTTCGTTGGAACATCTTGATTTAACAAGACAGTCCGTCGTTGATATACACTTTAGGCCTCGTGTAGTCCCTGCTGGTGGTGTTAATTACAGAGCGGTTGCTGTCATTCTCAGCGACAAATCAATGCTTCTTGAAGGTGTTGGTGGAAGAATGAGAGTGATAGATGCGCCAGTGGAAAACATGTAACAATTAGATCAATCTGTTATTGTATAATGTCATATAGTCATATTAGTGTTGCGTTAACTCCCGGTCAACTCAAGAAATTGCAATCGGAATCAGCTAAAAAAATGCGGAACCACAATAACACTGAAACCCAATCAAATGACTGGCGGGGCGAATAAATTGTCGTTAACAACTCGTCGAGTAAAATACTTCAATGATGCGTTCAAAGATAAAAAAGGCGTTCAGATCACTCTCCCTGCGGCTGCGATCAAAAATATGATAAAAACAGGTGGTATGTTCCCCTTGTTAGCTGCGATTCAGGCTTTGATTGCAGCAGCGGACCCAGCGGTGGCTAAAGCGGTGGCGTTAAGAGCCGTTGGTACCGCGGCAGGAATGGCATTAAAGAAAGCAACTGGGAGCGGGTATAAAAAAAAGGGAAAGGGTCTAAGATTACCAGGAACCCCGTATTCATGGTACAGCGGAAAAGGCCTGAGAATCACAGGAACAGTTTACTAGTTGGAGAGTCTTTGACTGAGGAACCTATGGTTCCCATGTCCGATTTTGATTTACTCGATGCTGCTAAAAAAAACTCGCGATTAAAAACTTCTGAGGTGTCTTTACGAAAGATCAGTTGCCGGCACAACCAAACAGCGTTCAAACCGATATTATTAATCTCGATAACAGCACCGGACCTGGAACTCATTGGGTTGCATACGCGATTGATCCGCGTGCAATTGTTTATTTCGATTCATATGGATTAGCACCGCCGAAGGAATTCATGCGTTATATAAACCGCTTAAAAACTCCTCGTTGGTATTCTACGCTACCAACACAACAACTAAATAATCCACCAATATGTGGCAGCGAAGTATTAAATGTCCTTGACGCTATTTCAACATCTGAAAAACCACATGTTGTCGTAAATGAATACACTAGTAGTCGCTGATAACGACGAAGTCGTCAACGAAAAGATTTTAGAGAGAGATTATATAAAATAACATGATTGATATTTGGGGGAGATCTTTATCAGCGCTGAAGAAGCCAACCACATAAATATCTGCAACCGGTGATATAAAAAAATAATCAAAGATGAAATAGCTGAGATGTTGAACCTAACAAGTGTTGCTCCTAATGAAATAGTTGTATTTCAAGATCGTCAGGGTAAATTGAAAACTAGTAACTTTTCCCTGGATGATATTTTAGTTAAACAACGAGACGCAACCGAGAACACAGTTGTGCTATTTTCCGATCAGGGTAAACTAAAACCCGGCGTACTCGTTTCGACGATTGCAGATAAATTAAAAACTCTCAACGATGAATTAAAATTCATACAAATTTTTTGGGTGATCCAGCGACAACATCACCGAATTTATCATTAATAAAAATCTCTATGGACAATATTAAAACTGTCGATGACGAATTAAAATCTATTATGGCTTTTTATCGGCGAATTAGCGGTAAAACCACCGAAGCTCACAGAGATAAAAAAAATTATATGTTGGAACTAGCAACACTCCAAGCCAAATATGAAGACCACGTTGAAAAGTTTTCATCATTTCGTAGAAACCTCATCGAGAATTGTTTTACAACCACGCTGGATAAACTCGACATAAAACTTCCTGATATTAAAAAATCCATCGATGAGACGAAAAATTTCATCGAAGCAATCAAAGATGATTTTCCGAGGATGATAACAATCATTGAGAAAACAAAAATTCCTCATGAGAAAACCAACAACGTAGTATACACGATCCAACACGGATCATTTGTGTGGACTTCTACAGACAATATACTAAGTATCACTGCAACCGTTTAAGGTATTTTTCGATTAATACTAGTGACGACGACTCAGTTTAATATATCATCATTGAGTTCATCAGGTGTCAACAATACGATATCAACAATCATCGATAAGGATAAAACTGAAAAGTTCACAATAACATCCACTGATAAAAATTTGGTTAGAGCTTCGGTATCATGGTATGTGGAATTCGTAGCGGATTTGAGTAAATAACTAAATTGAAATCGTAAACTGATTTGGAAATAAAATTTCGTCATCAACGGTACCTTCGGTATCTCAATATTGATATGATCAGGCCAGAGAGTTTCAGACTAAACTCAAAAGTCTCACTGAGAAGTATCAAACCAAAATAAAACAATACCAACGAAGAATCACCGCAGTTGATGTTACCGTGTACTCTGTGAGTGGTGTAATCACCGGAGCTGGTATAATACTATCCTCGGTGACAATGATTGCTCCGATAGCTGTTCCAATTTGTATATCAGCGGCGACAACAATCGATAATAACAAAAAAACATCATCATGCAGCCAACGCAAACTACAAGACTACATTATTAAATTTCATGTTGTATCAACCGCGTACTCGCAATAATCCTCGTTGATATCGTCGTCACTCGATGATAAATTTATATCAGATAGTGAGTTCTCAGCGATGGTAAGTATTTATGATTCCGCGATGTCAAAATTAGAAATACAACATAAATATAATAACAATGACAACACCGCAGGAACTACTTCAACGAATAGTGGAGAACACAAACCCGATACAAACCAGCATGATCTCAATAACATCAATCAATCCTGAATTCAGTGTGAATTTTCCTATTCCGATTCCCGTGAAGGAGATAGCGCCAGCAAAACTACGAGTGCATCACAGTTGGCCTAATATTAGGTCGGTAGCATTTGGCGGTCAACAACCAAATAATTCTTTAGTATTTGCGAATAAGAATAAACCCGATGGAACTCCAGACTGGAACGTTCTTTCGCTGCCATCAGGATCCTACCAAATCGAACAAATCGATGCTGAATTCCAGCGTAGAATAAAATCCATTACTGGAGCAGAATCAAAAATCGCTATAACAGTTCACGAGCCGACACTATCATCTGCCATTGAGATAAACTCACCTAGTTATGTCGTAGATATCTATCAGAGTTCTATAAGGACAATAATGGGGCGGCCTGAAATCCCACCTCAACAAGTTAACATACCACCTGAACCACAAAAATTAGATTATGTTACTGACAGGATAAAATCCGATAATCCAGTAAAAAGCTATTTTAGTTACAATAGGTTGAATTTTTTCACTGGGATGATAGACGACCGCAACAGAAGATACTTCACAACTCGACGAGATAAAACTGAAAATTTCACAGCGTTCACTAACGATATTTCGCTGTTGATAATATCTCTTCAATCCGGTACTCTCACCCGAGATGAATTTATCAGTGTCGTAGAAACATGTAACAAAATCATCAATGACATGGAAACATTTCATTCACAAATTATTCAAGAACTATTAGGTGACAGTAATCCTAAAACGAGAACGGAGTTTGCGACAGTATATAATATACACGTAGAAGATATTCCTGCGTTCAAACGGATATAATATCTCAGAATTACAAAAATCTCTCAATGATGCCATCGATGAAGGTTTCAAAAAAATCCACGACGGAAAAAAACAGCACCACAACCACAAACAACAATACTCAAACATAATAATGACCCAGACGGAGGCGGCAGGCATATCGCTCCTCAAAATGTGAATATACCCTCGGTGATAGCATTGAATTTAGTATGTGATGTTATCGAAGGAAGCTATCAAATAAATCTCGAGCGATCGAATCAAGCTCAACAGGGATATATTCTATATTCAATTGCACCAACAGCTCCTCCAGGATTTCTAATAATTGAGGACCCAACTGATCCAGTCTATATGCGATGTCATAATAATTCGCTAACGAGAATTAATTTCAGACTCACTGACCAGTTCAATAATCTAATTGATCTACAAGGTGAAGTTTTACAAATTAGTCTGTTTGTGAAATCGTAGCGATTTTCATCGTAAATGATTTTCATCGTAAAACAAATTGTTAACCCATAGCAGCAGAGGGGTTGATTTCCAACGACAATGGCGTCTTTCTTTTTTTGCCAAATGGACCCTTAGAAAGAACCAAATAGACCTTTCTATCAAATATTTACTAGGAAGCCTCAATTTGTCAAATAGACCTTTCTATTAAATGTTAACGAGAAGGAAGCCTCGTCGACACCTAAAAAGTTAATATGTTCACCCCCTCTGCTTCTAGCTGGGTTTCAGGTTTATAATAAGTGTATTTATGTCTTGAATGGAAAAATGATTTTGTTTCAAAAGGATATATTAGTCTCCCTAATTCAACAGCGATATCATCACTTTCTACGATGTGTCCTGACAGATTGACGAATAGCTGTGTCTGAGTGTTTTTAACAAGCTCTGCACAAGCATTAAGATAGAATCGTGTCAATTGTGAAATAGAAATCGACAGCTGAAATCACCCGAATGTATAACTGCCATATTAAGTCCACCTTGTAATCGTATAATGCGCAAATTAAAATGTTTGGTCCGGGAATGAACAATCAGGCATGAAAAACTCCATGACTGGTTTTTCAACAATTAAATAGAATTCACCAACACATCAAAGGGGCCCCGAGTGGCCGAATGGTCTAAAGCGATGTCGGTTATGGATCACTGTCATCTCACATCTTTCTGCTTGAGTTCGAATCTAAGATTAAGCTAATGTAGTTATGTGAGAAAGCTTGCCAGTAGACTCTTGTAGGTCTTGTGGGTCTTTCCCAGTGTTTTCCGGGGTTTTTTCCGCCATTAATACTGGCCGTCATGTATAGCCTATATTTTGATGAAAAATGGCGTTAAACCATAAAAAACAAACAAAACCAGCAAATCGAAAACATTTGAAACTTGCATTGATTACATGGCACAAACAGAATCTCAAGGAAAAATATCAGAACTGTTATTTAACAACTTTTACTTTTCAGTCTAAAAATGTTTGGGTGAAGGCAAGACTAGTCGTTTCAATATCGGTTCAGTCTATATTTATGAACATGATGCCAGGTTCTCATAAGGAACTGTAGCTGAAATGTGAAATATTCCTCCGAAATAGATTTTCTGTGAGTGTTTGACATTTTGTATCAGAAGAGAAAGGTATTATTAGATAAATGTATGCGTGTTGCCATGTAGAGTAATATACTTGGAGGGAGATCAGTTTATTGATAAAAAAGATATAAAAGACAATTATAATGTTTTAGAGGAACAACTGAAATTCGCAAGAAATCAAATTACTCAAAACAAATTCAGGTGTGTATTTGATATGTTATTTGAAACGTCGCCGGGGTAACAATCATTTACCAAGAAGGTACCGGGAATCTTAGGTATATTTACTATTATAATCACGCCAATTGGAATTCTAGCAGGATCATATCATTTTGAAGGAGTGGACACAATTGGCTTTTTAACAGCTAACAAATAATGTTTCCTTAGAATTAAACGTTAAAATGAGAAAAAAGAGCTTACGGTGTTGCTAATTAAATCTCAAAATAATCCAATAATTATAGACACAAGTCCTAATATAAAATCTTGAATATAATTATTCTAGTCCCGAAGATATCCAGAATTGAAGGCAATGACACACACATCATAATGAGTACTGATGACTAAACAGTTATTGCATCACAGAAAAATTACTCCAGGTTTCAAATCAGCTTAAATTGCAGTGTATGTTTAAATCGTAGAATTATAGCAAAACACTTTTGTGTTTCCAAAGAAATAATAACTTGAATTCAATATCTAGAGGAAAAAAAGATTCCGCCAATGAAAGTCACATCATAATACAACTTGTAAGCAATCAATGTTAAAGCACGACTGGTAGAATCCTCATATTCACATGAATATATAGATCTCAACTTCAAGGCAGGTTTCACTAAGCATTTTCTAAACACAACCATGTTCTAAACAAAACAACCTTTTTTAATGTTCTAATGAGACTCTTTATGTACAAAACAACATTCATTTAGGAACCCCGAATTATCTGACCGTAATCAAGATATTTACTCCTTGTGTACGTGATTAATAATGATGATAATAAGGTAATACACACACAGAATATTGAAACTATTGTTAGTTGTTTACAACATTGAATGAACAAAAAAATAGTCATTTTCGTCGAGCACAAATGAACCCAATTTTGGACAAAATCCAGTCTAGCAAACAGTGTTACATTATAATGGCATGTAATAAAATGAAAAATAATAATTTAAGTACCCAACAAGCAATACAATTAAATAGACATGACACTTTACTTGCCTTTCGTCTAATATGTTGTAATTGATTGATTTAACCCTGTGCTATAATCGAGCTTGCTGTTTTACTTTTTTCGGTTGGAACTTTCCAAACTAAAAATCTTTTCTCTTTTCATGGTCTTCTTGTAGAAATGCAGACGGGTTTGCAAGTGATGCAATGTGATATCAGGACAAATTCATTAGGTGTAAAATGGTTTAACCCAGATCAATAACAAAGAATCCCAAAATCATTAATTCACAGTACTATAGTATATCTTTGTATGTTTACTGAGCATACATACTTGTCTTTCAGTTCATTTTTGAACACTTCCACGGAGCAGTTAGAGAAAATCCATGGGTTCCTGGAGTATGTTGGAGATTTCCTAGACAGTGGGCTGAAGGAACTCATCAGAAAGTAATCATCAGCCCTACAAGCGATTGCGTTCCCTTCACCATCATGGTTTGCTCCAAGACTTGAAGATAAGAAGCAAGTAAAGCTCATGAATATACATTACATACTGTCTAGTTCTGAACATAAAGCTTTCACTAGCGACGTGACACGTTTTAATTCATTGTAATGTATTCAATTGTTTCAAATAGAACAAAGAAAATGTTATTTTACACACAGAAACGTATGAAAATATTTCATTAAAATGATTCCAGTTGTATTTAAGGACAATTTGCAATAACACCGGTCGGCATATTATAAGAAATTTACTTGACCGTCTAGTTGATGCTGTGATCCGGTGCATGAAAAAATAAAACTGGAGAAAAGAATTGAAGGAAACCACATGTAATCGATATGTAAGCAGAAGGAGTTTGCCTTTTTGAAATCAGAACGCCATCGCAGGACTCGGCAATTGATGATAGATTGGATGTAAATGTGGGGGACAAATAGGGAGTCATGAGTAAACTTACTTGTATGCAAGTTCGTGTGCTGCTGTGGTCACTGTTATAAAATAATCTACTGACTGGATTAGTGATGTTTTGTAATATGGGTCACACACCATCTTATCGTAGGCATGACCTGAAAGCACAAAGGGAAATAATACGAGTATTATAATGATATTCTGAAAGGACAAAGGTTGAAAACTATAAAAATTAATATGGAAATATCATGATAAAAAGCAGGTCAATCCATGATAAAATTCTCATGATGATTTCATTGAAAATATTAATTCGCTATTACTATTTGAATGTTGATAAAGTATGGCGTGATTGAAGTTCTACAAATAACGGCAAACATAAATTTACAGATAAAGCATATGTGGTCTTAGCTGATAACGTCAACGCATATAAAGTCAAGGTCTGTACTATTGCGTGATATGTGTTATAATACATAACCACCTGCCTTAATCATCGAATCAAAAGTAAGCATGTTTATCATTAAGATTTAAATTAAAACTTTAAAAGTGGTTAACATTTATTTTCAGTCTAATATCTTAACAAAGAATTTGCAATGACGTTCGAACAATAGGCTATCTAAAATCTTGTTTATAGATGATAACTACATTTTATAGCCATGTATAGAAATCAAACATAACACAGCGACGTTGCGAAAACTAGTATCTAACTTGTCTAAGTGCTTTATATTCTTAATGAGTCTCTTAAACGTCAAATACACAGCAAAGATATGACAAACAAACAAAACAGAAAACCCGATGTGTTTGCAACACTTTACACGACTATTTTCACAGGAACTAAAGCGTTAAATGTATTATTTTATTTCTTTCTGTTGATGATGCTTAAAAATATTTAATATTTAAATAAAAATCGTTGAGTCAAAATGACATCTGTTAGTTTATGAAAATTTATTACAGCACACATATTCCTAATAATTCGTTGTTATAGTATATATTACCGAATATTGGGTGACTAATGAGCAAATGGATAGAGTTATTAGTGTATGTGAGGTGGTAATAGTGGCAAGTGCCGCCATGTTCCCCATTGCTGGGCGCCAATGCAATGGAGTCGAGCAATGGTCACTAAAACTTTTTTGTCAATTTGTCAAAACGATCTCTTATAGAGATGAATTTCCAGGCCTCTACCTGATGCTTTTACATGTATGCATCATGACTCATTATTATATATTGTCGTTTTGAATCTAACTGTGATAATCGTATTGACATCTAAAAGCGTGTTCTATTGCTAGATAGCTCTGTAAATCTTTCTGTCA
This sequence comes from Unio pictorum, assembly GCA_030141615.1. Classification (NCBI taxonomy): domain Eukaryota; kingdom Metazoa; phylum Mollusca; class Bivalvia; order Unionida; family Unionidae; genus Unio; species Unio pictorum. Next base: position 5,251,714 of record JARLTB010000134.1, read on the forward strand.
ATTCAGTAGCAAAATAAAATACTAAATTGTGGTAATTGATTAACCATCTAGATATCGCAAATGTATTTTGATAATCATGTTCTGATTTAAAAACATCCTATTTGGACTATTTTCACAGATTGTTTGCTTTACACCTTTTAACATTAGTCAAAAATGACTATTTTAAATCGTTGCCTTCCAGAGTATTATCGAATTCAGAATACAATATGATCGTCACCGTGTTGGTTAGAGATGAGAAAAACTGCAGTTCCATACGAAGTAAACTAGAATTGAGTTTATAGGGTAAAAATGTCGCTTGTTGTTTTCTTGGTTTGTAGTAAAAACGAAGCGACTTACATAATATCTTCCTTCATAATTGTCTACTTACACATATACTATCAATTACATTTTTTTGCGTTGTGTTTGATGCTGTTTCCAACATAAGGCGAACTGTCTACATGACACACATAATGTCGACATTATTCAATGATCGTTTTGTATTCGTTAGAATTCGTCGTGATCTGGAACGCGGAAGGAACTCGATTATGTCTCTGCCTAGCATTCACTGCGTTCAGCAAGTACATATCTCGCCATCACATCTTCTGATACAAACGTTTAACCATTCCGAAACTGCGACTATGGTCATTATTAATTAGACGGTCGTTAAGTCCACCATTGTGATATGCATCAATGCCTTATTAGAGATCATATATGATTCCTAGAAAATATAGCATCCGGATGTGTTTTCTTGTCTATGTTCCGTACGAAGAGATTTTTATGTTACGCTCGATAATGATAAGTATCCATGCTACTGCTAATTAGATTCTTATTCAAATAACAATCTGCCTAACTGAACAAGCAGTGCATGTGGTTTGCTGATTGCTTTTGTCGGCGATAAGAATTTTAACTTGTAGTTAAAAGTGTCTGTTATTCTGTTCTATGTAATCGTCTGTCTGGACTCTGATTGCAAATTCAAAAAGGACTGAAGTATACATGGGCAATTCGAGATGAAATTCCTCCATTCCGATTTCTTGCCTCGTCGTTATGGTTGGTGGAATTACGAAATGGTCGAGTTCCGCATGACTCTTAGTGCAGCCATTTCGTGTTGTAATGAAATCGTCTATATCTTCACTTGATCGTCTTTTCATATTTTTTTTCTGATCGTGTTTAAAAGTCTGAATGATTTAGATATCTCATTCAACCTCTTCCATGGTGTAGAGTTGAAGATGAAGCTATGCTGTGGCCAAGCGTGTGAAGCGAACAAATTGGAGTACACTAACATACTATTCAACACGTCTTTTAATTCAGCAGGTTAACAAAAATACACTTAAATTAACTCATTGATTTTGGTGTCCTTCGAGCATAATTTGATTTTGTTCACCCAAACAAGAACGAATACTGGTATATAACATAATGTAGAATGTTTTTTCCATCGCAAAACAGGATGGGTGGAACGATTTGTACCACAAGTAAGTACTTATGAGTATCGTAATCCATCTGTGTGTCTTGTGGTAGTTAGACCATGAAAGAAAGTAAGGTACTGTTGGGACAAATACACACAAGTGTCACTGGGTAATGTTAAATAAATTGGTAATTCATGGTAGGAAGACTTTGGTGGCTCGATTTCAAAGGAGAATGATATTACAAATGTTTCCAAATTCAAATATGTGGTTAGTCTTTGTGATGTCATAGACATTTTAAACAAGGCTACTGTTATTACTACCCATTAAACATTTGAAAAATGGGTTTATTTTCTAAAGTCTGCTACTCAGGTGCATATCCGTATCGATGATGGAAGAGTATGTTGAAAATGTTACAAGACCATGGCCTTTATGTTTTGTATTTTTATTGCTAAAAACATGGAGGTGTATTTCCCATTTTCTTTTAATAGACTGGTTCAGAAATTTGGAGGTTTTGTTTATTTATCACCATCGAGGGATAGATAACGGTTTTTTTGACAACTGGTTTTAAAGCGCATACTAACTTGGAACATTGGTCTTAGAACTTAGAGAAAGGACCCTTGATAAGTTCCAAAACACGTCGATGACACAAAACAAATATGTTTAACCTCAAATATGCTCCAAAACGAATCCTGAACAAATTGGCTTGCTGTTGATGATCTATGCCATCCAATTGATCTTAACGTCGCTAATTTGTATGTGGTACCATAACGTGTTATGCGCGTATTATTGTTAGCATATATGCAGCTAACCGTACTAGTTTAAGTTTTGTATTAGCAGCAGAGCACAAGTTTTAAACACGTCCCTAACCAGCAGTTGCTCTGAAGTGGTCACTTTTTTGCTGGCATCTTTATATCTTATGACTTCCATACTTTGTGTTTTTCTCGCGTTCAGTTAAGAATTAACATCATATTTGTTATACAAGGCATACTTTTTATCCGTTTCTGAGTAATGAGATCGGACTATGTGCTTGAGAAGTCCAAGATTAAAACACGTTTCCTCTGCGATCTTCTTTTGATATGATTCGGTTTTTGTAAGAAAAGTTTTGTATCATCTTTTGGTGTTAACGAACATGAGCCTTTTTCTTTCCATCAATTTAATGGTACATGGATGATGCATTTCCTAAATAGAGTGTTCTATGTAATCCTTCTTTCCTAATTATCCCATGGCATCTAAACGTAGTCATCAAATAGCTCTCTTCTAATATTGACCCTATCATCATTTTTTAAAGTCTTTCATGCTGAACCATCATTTCTTTCATTTGCTTCTGGAAAATTATTAAGGTACACAATCATTTCTGATACTAAACTTCGTCTGCACTAATCATCCGCACGTCTTATCAACGTCATGATATTGTGCATACGGCGATCAAATATTTTTAACGGCATGAAGTGAAACAGGTTTTCTTTTAATAAACCCATTAAACTTTTTAAAAAAAACCGGTTCTGATAGTATTTTGGTTTTCGGCTTGGCTACATTTTAAAATCAGCAAGATCTGTCGTTAGAAAAGATGTTGCTACACGAGGAGAATTTTCTTTAGAAATGTTTTTCATATTGTCATCAGATTATAAAGCAGATGCATTTGGTCAAATTAAGCAAGTATCGTTGTGGAGAGGCATTGATGTCTGGAATATATTCACTTCCTTGAATCATGATATCCTTTCATTCTTTAAGAAGATGTTTTTTAGTGTACATATTTTTACTTCGATTATTACTTTTTCATAGGATGGGGCTTTTCGTGGTAATTTAGTCCTCTGAGGACGTCGTTTCGGGAGTATTTCATTCTCCTTTGCTTTAACTTCAGCATTAGGATTCAATTTTGAAATGAGAGATTGTTTCCACTGCGTAGACCACCGATGTCGCAATGGTATAAAATGTTATGCATTTTCCTTTGTGTCAATATATTGATCTGTCAGTTATGATCATGCCATAGAATGCATTGTTAAAACAACTCTAGTTTGTTGAAGGATGAAATAATGATTCGAGGTAATTGGCATGTAGTAAAAGAACATTATCGTCGGATCTAGTTGAAACTATTTCTTCAAATAAATTGATGGACACTTGGCATTTTCCTATGAGATTTATGTACTGGACTTTAATATTACATCATAAAGGGGACATTGTTACTGATGATAACTTGTGACTTATATTTTTAGAAAAAAATGATTGCGTAATGGATAATGCAAACGAAAATGCTATTTAGATGATATAATCTCCGTATTAACTAAAATGTAATACCTTGATTTTCCTCTTCTCTTATTCTTAACTAACCCTAACCCTCTTATTGTTATCTAAGATGATAGTATTGAAGATGATTAGATATATTTAAATAAATTCTGACACAATCCTATCGTCTTTTAAAGGTGTATCTTTAGTTTTCGAAACGAAATCTGAATTAATTGGCGTGTTTTTAAAATAAAGCATCGTACGAATTCTTTGAAACTGGTTTCTAAAAAAATGGGTACATTTTGCGTAATGCAACAGATAATAGCATTACAATGTTGTAAGTTTCTTTTCAGCCAAACTCTAATGTCTTCTTCTACTTCTTCTGACATGTTATCGAAGATGTAAAGAGGTGTTTGACAAAATTACGTCGCAATCGCATTGTATTTAAAATAAATATCTTCTGCAGATGAAATGATCTCTGTTCTACGTTATTGACGGATAGCCGATTTTCATTTTAGTGACACCATACGATATAATTTGGTAGACGGATAAAAAAATATGATGTGTATTCAATTAAACGTGTGAAAAATTTACGTTTACCCGAAGCACTCAGTTCAGCAAACATCATGTTAAGGGGATAATGTCAATACGGTGACAATCAATTATTATTTACATCACTTTATTATCAGAAGGAAAGGAGAATGATCCAGCCATGTATTCTGTGCTCATTATGAGAGAAACACAATACATTTTAAACATTTGATACACATGTCATGTTTATTGCCACTATATTACATTTGAAGACATACATTACAGACATTTTATGTTTTCACAATCTAAATTAATATATCTAAGAAATGATAATATATGTTAATAACAACTTCAACAATGTATTCCATCAATCATCCATCAAGGTATAGATTCCACTTCATATTTAACAGAAAAGTAGTTATTTTTGTAAACTTACAATGAACAAAAAGTATAATTAGTTGGAAAGCAGATAACAAATAAGATGTTCAAAATTAAATGTTTCGAACGAAAATGTTGTATTATCTTATAGGTGCATGTCCGAATAGGTTGGTAGAGACCTTGATGTACCTTTGATTTGGAATGATATTGATATTGAAATAAACAAATATTACCCTGGCGAGTATTGTATTTGTGACTTTTCGACAGTTCGTAAGACATGTATAATGCGACATTGTTTTCTAACAGTTTGATCAATACAGAGAGAGAGAGAGAGAGAGAGAGAGATGTAATTGAGTACATACCGTGCACATTCCTACCAGTTTTTCCTTCATACATGACATATCTGTATACATAAAAAATATTCTAAACGACTAGCTTGAGTTTTTCCGAGCTCATATTGAACATTTTAACATGAGCAAATAAACACATATAGCTTGGCAGTTTGGAAGATGTCAATGCCAGTCACATCTTTTAACTATTAAATATTGGGGCGGAGACAGAATTTGTATTTCCATCTTATACATGTTTGGCATAGTCTGCCAGATGGAAAAGTCAAACTATTGTGTACGAGAGGAACTTTAACGTCATTGTGCTTATGACCAAATTATCAAGATAAACATGAAAGGAAGCGATACATGACAATATATTTGTCAAAATAACATTTTGTGTATTTGCTCCTTTTGTCATTATACGTTCCAGAACATGTGTAGCCTATGGAAAGCTTCGGTGATAATGAATTCTGAATATGTGTTACTGCTGATACATATGTTGCTGGGATTTCAATATCAATTAGTAAATATCCAGAGTGGCTGTGAAATGCACGTGCAAGGAACAATTACTCAGAAGAAATGAGTGCCACAGTGACATACTTTGAAAACAGGATTACTTTTTTGCTTGTCGGAAAACGCCAAGCAATGTACGGGATTTAACATATTGTTTTATAGAAATACATTGTCAATATAGGAGTATAATACGAAAGAAAATCACTTTAAAATATGCTTCAATTGCTGTATGCTTCTTTTGAGTTATTACGTACTAAGCTATGGTACTGCCAATAGGAAAACAACAATGGTGATAATAATATAACATGATTATCTTACTTTATCCAAGTATGACCTTCATATTATATGGGATATATCAGTATTGGAGAATAAGCAGTATTGACACCAGTTTAGGTTTCCAGCCAAATTACGTTTAAACGGCAATTTTTAGCAAGTAGGGAACGTTGTGTGTTAATTTGAGTTTCTCGTATCGATATATGTTAGAAAGTCAACACATATTAATATAATTAACATGATGAGCATCAATAATAAAAATGATAATAATAATAATAATAATAATAATAATAATAATAATAATAATAATAATAATAACAATAATAATGATAATAATAATAATAATAATAATAATAATAATAATAATAATAATAATAATAATAATAATAATCGGGCCCGAATAACATATTGGGATTGGCCATATATTGCATCAATATGCCATTGTGCTCAATAGACCAATCTAAAACACATTGAGAGACAGAGAGAGAGACAGAGACACAGAGAGAGAGAGAGAGATATATCACATTCCGAAGGCATTGAAAACATTGATTTTGTTATACATGACATATCTGAAAATAGAATTATTCTTAATGACGAGCCTTAGAATATTCGATGTCATATTGTACATTTTTCATTAGCAAATACGCAGATGTAGCTTGAAAGTTTGTAAAAGTTGTCTAACGGATATATTTTAAAACTATACAATATAGGGGCGGGGCAGAATTTCTGCCTCCTTTCTATGCATTTGTGGCATAGTTTGCCATATCGAAAAGTAAACACGTTCGCGTATGAGAGGAACTTTAACGTATTGTGCTTATGGCTAAATTATTGTTTTCTCGTATTAAACTTTAATCCATCATTATGAAAGGTACACATATTTGATGTATACAAAAGGTTGACAATAAAGGAACCGATGCATAAATATATTTTCGTCAAAATGACATTTCTTGCGTTGGAAAAATGTGGTGATTCTGAATTCCAAAACAATGTCACTGATGATAAATATATTATTGGTATTTTAATCAGTAAAAATCCAGAGTGCCTGCGAATTGCACGAAAGATCAACAACTAATCCAAAAACATGAAGGCTAAAGTGACATAAAATAAAAAAAGCTAACTATTTAACGTGTCCGAAAACCCCAAGCAATGCACGGCATTTACAATATTTGGGAAGAGTACGAAGTGCAATCTGTTTAACATAAGATTTATTTGCCTTCTGCTTTTTGCCTTTTGTTATTTGGTTTATTTATTCATTTGTTTTAAGGGGGTGGATTATACTGGTGGCATATTAAGGACATAGTGCACTAAACTATAATCCTATCTGTGAAGGTCTATTTTGTGAATTCGATTATGCATAAAACGTTTCCAACACAACATATTACCTAGTGTTACTGAGAAACTGTTGTTCCATCAAACTATTAAATATATGGACCTGCATGCATGTTGTACCTTGAAGAAATGTTAAATATTCTTTTTTTACAACAATATATTGTTCGAAAATGTTGTATGTGTAAACTTTAAATGTGGGTGAAATATTTTAGTGCCAACTATATATTGCAGATAATTATTGGTAAGCAGATAAACGAATATTTCGCATTTAATGAAACCTTAGCAGACAGGAGCAGTTTTAATATGCATTGGTCTACAACGTGGATACTATCTATGATACTTTAACGAGAATATTTGGAACAGTGAGTTATATTTGTGGATCATTCCTCAACGTGTCTGAAATGTATTTTGTGCTTTATGTTGAACATATGCCACCGGAAGACAATGTACAATTGCAACGTATGGTTACACCTAATTTACATAAACTTACTTCGTAAAGAGCATTACATGATCGCTGGATTTGACATTTTCATAAGTCCATCGTGCTTGTTGACGCAAGTACCTCCTAACTTCAACTTTGTAGATTCCATCAATAATCTCTACCATAGAATCATTGTGTCCAAAGTCTTTCATCGTCTTCATAAAACAGTACGGATTCAAATGGAAAAGATATATAGTAAGTATGCACCAACAATTCCCATCTATAAGCCAAACAATCGACAAAAGATGTAGTACTTATTTCGTTTGAATTTCTTTTGTTGTCTTAAATACTATAGTGAAATGGCTAAAATAAGGCAATAAGTGTCATATTTGTACTATTATACTTTCGCAATCTATTTTTACTTCAACGACAATGGAAATCCAAAAGTTTGCTTAATAATAGATACTAATAATAAGTTCTTGTGTTTTTCTTGCCTCCAAACGTGAAGGATCTAACAATGTGGTCAACTACAAACCCTAATGTATGAAGGATATATAACATTAGCACTCCATTTACTAGAAGAAATCTGTGTTTATATCCAAATCACACATTGCAAAGCTTTTGTTAGTAAAGAATGGTATATAGGTCTTATTTAATCAATAGATATAGCAGAATGACAGTAAGTACAATAAACCAAATGAAGGAGTTTAGTGTTGGTAACTATTTTGCTGCTTGTATCATGCAGACAAGATGACTATTGGTTGGGAAATAAACTCAATCTCAGAGGAAGATATATATATATATATATATATATATATATATATATATATATATATATATATATATATATATATATATATATATATATATATATATATATATATATATATATATATATATATACACATTAAACTAGCATGGTATTTAAAATGAGGGCATAATGCAAATTTATATCCCAATACTATTGCTATATCAAACTGGGAAACTGTGACCCACCAATGGCGCAATAATAGGAATATATAAACATTCTTTCAACCGCAAAATCACACATTGCAAGGCTTTTGTTAGCAAAGAATGGTATATAGGTCTTATTGAATCAATAGACATAGCAGAATGACAGTAAGTACAATAAACCAAATAATGCAGCTTAAAGCTGGTTACTATTTTGTTAATTGATAATTATTTTATCATACAGACAAGATGGCTGTAATGGTAGGGAAATAAACTCAATATCAGTGGAAGATATATATATATATATATATATATATATATATATATATATATATATATATACATTAAACTAGCATGGTATTTACAATGTGGTTATAATGCAAATTTATATACTAATGCTATTGCTATATCAAACTGTGAAATTGTGATCCACCAATGGCCCAATAATACAAATATTTAAACATTCTTTCAATCGCAGGCATATAGATCAATGACGAATATCTTCTCATTCAATGATCATAAATGTTATATGCAAAACAAAAAGCGAAAAGAATAATAATAGTCCCTGTTTTGTAAATGATATTAAAATGGTACATGATTTCATAGGAATCAGTACTTTCCTTTCCCATCTCGTGTGTAAAGGATAAAAAAGCAGACTTGTATTTAGAGAGAGTGAAACAATGTGCTGAATGGAAGCGTCAGATCTGAAATGTTCTACCAAGTAACCTACAGTTATACGTTTCGTGATAACGGCATGTCTATAATTTCCTTGCGATCTATTTATAGTTTATTTAATATCAATTCTACATAGTTGCAATAGCCACTGACACCAGGCCTAAGTGTTGAATGTATCGGTTACGAGGCACACATACTGTATTGTTTTTTAATACAATTTTGGTGTTGAGAAAACCAATTATAATGTTATTTAATCAATTATTAATTTTTAAATAGAACATATCCCCGCCACACCCACTCTCTTTGTCGTTTTTTCACCCTGAATTATCGCTGCTAGATACGGGTGAAATTCCAAGCAAATGCGAGCGTTGTGGAGTTCCCCATGTGTCACACGACGATGTTCTTTGACCTATGAATACTGTTAGTGTAAGTCAAGCCATCCAAATGAGCAGAAAGATGATTAGGAAGGGTAGAAGAATGAGGAGGAAAGAAAGAGAGAGAACGGAGGTAGTTAATTTTATAGTTTTTAAACTTTAATTAAAGCAGAAAAATGACTTACGTGAACTGTCGATTTAATAAAATATTGAATCAATCTCTTAGTGCTGTGTCATTTAACTTAGTTTATCTTACTAGTTAATCTTTATATCGCAGTACGTTAATTCCTTATATTACAGGATTGGCCTATATAATGCATACTTTGTTTGCAGTGCACTACTTTCTTCATTAAAACATTTGTCATGTTAAATCATGGTTGTGTCATATTGATTTAAGACTGACTCAGAAAAAGTGGCAATAATTGGAGCATTATCAGATGTACAAGTATACGTAGATTTATATAAAGCACACTAAATGTAACTTAGAGAAGATTTGGATTATGGCATATGATAGATGAGAAGATTTTTTTTTCCCGATAGATCTGACATCTGGTAAGTCGGTATCATCGGTTATATTTGCACTATAATTTTACAGATATATCCTATACACAAAAGACGCCATAATAATCACACTACACCCAGACTAAGTCTAAACTCAGATTGCCTGAATTATTCAAACTACGCCCAGACTAAGGCCAAAATCAGATTGCCTGAATTAATCAAACTACACCCAGACAAAGGCCAAAATTAGAGTGAATGAATTATTCAAACTACACCCAGACTATGGCCAAAATCAGATTGCCTGAATTATTCAAACTACACAAAGATTAAGTCCACAATAAGATTGCCTTAATTATTCAAACTACACCCAGACTAAGGCAAATATCAGATTGCATGAATTATTCAAATTCCATCCAGACTAAGGCCAAAATCAGATTGCCTGACTTATTAAAACCCCTCCTAGACTAAGGCCAAAATCAGAATGGCTGAATTACTCAAACTCCATCCAGACTAAGAGTAAAATCAGATTGCTTGAATTGTAATGGAGAGTCATATTAGACTATTCGTTTCCATAGAGAATGTATGCATTCTTTAACACTAATAATGCACAGGAATCCAGAATTCATGAAACGTTCTTACCTTAAAAATGTAAAAATTATGAAGGGTGACACTGATTTTTATACTAGGATCTTCTATTGTACTGTATCGCAGGTTGACCTACAATCAACAATATGACCATTGTTGACATAATGTTTTATGGTTATTATGAGCGTTCGTAGAGAAGAAACAATCCTATAATGAAATATCGAAAACATACATAATGATACAATGAAATATAGATAACATTAATTATCATAAAATGAAATATAGACAACATATATTTCCATACAATTATATATTGATAACATAGATTGTCATAAAATAAAATGTGTATAACATTCAAAATCATAAAATGAAATATGGACATTTGTATTACACTATCACAAAATTACATCTGTATAAAATAATAATTCGTTAATCGATCTAGAATGAAGATACAATGATCCCGCATTCGAAAACTTCAATTAATATATAAAATATTTTTTAGATCCGTTACAATCAAAGCAGAAAGAAAATGGAACCATAAAAATCAATGAAAAATTATTTTCAGACAATAATTAAAACGCCTATAAGCCTGACACATAGTATATTTTCATTTATACACCTTAGATAGATGTACACAGTACATGAGATTGGTTTACAGTCATCTCGAAAGTAGAGTTTCCATGAAAATACGAATATTACAGGCAGGTTGAATCCAAATCACTCTTTTCTGTTACGGCGACGAAACAAAGAATGTATGATCACCTGATAATGTATAATCACGCGTAGTTCTTTAACATGTTGTATAAAATCTTTTTTTAAACATATAGGCGGCAAATAATTTAAGAGAAACTTAAAGTTGTTTAACGTTATATATTAATTACTTACACCGTTAATGATGTGTGAGTAAACTTCTCTGATTGTTTTTGCGACATCATTAGGCTCTGCTAGTGCATTATTTGACAGCATCATCAGTGAGAAATAGCTGAAAACACAGAATATCTGGATACATCAAAAACCACTGAAATAGTATCTGCGTGTCATATATATATATATATATATATATATATATATATATATATATATATATATATATATATATATATATACTTTTTGTTTATATTTTCCAAAGTGGCTACGTCAAAAATCTCTATTGCAATACGCCCGTATCAACTGAAAGTCAAATATTCATCATCTAATATATAAATGGTACACTACCTTTTCATATACGTTTGTGAAAAATTACGTCAGGACTGTCTCGTTTTCATGTTTGTTTCTGACCGAACAAAGAGTTTGAATAAACTTTGTTTGCAATCATTTCCATTGGTAGATAAATGTAATAAAAATAGGTTTAGAAAAATAACAATGCTAAATACTAAAATCACCATAATACAGTTGATAAAATCGCAAAATTGACGTCAACAACGAGCTGATTAACCGATCATTTTTGCTTGTGTTTCTTGTATTAGCAATGATCCAGTTGATGCTATGCTCAATACAAATATACCGATGGATTCCAAAATATCTTTACTATTGTTTTACTCGCCCTAGCACTTTTGTTTTTTTTATCCGTTTCCGCAACATGGTCCTTTCCTCAATTCATTCAATACAAACATATATTAAATGTTGCGAATCAAATAAAATATGACTAGTAAATATTTTACCTGTTTTCAAACATTTTGCTACTAAGGCTGGGTTACTTAAAGAATGCTAGAATTACCTTGGATCTGAACTATTAGCATATTCGAAAGATAATCTCTTTAAGGTCTTGAAAACACAAATTTGAGACTTTTTTCTTGTTTTCAGAAGCACTGCGTAATTAATTAATCAACCATTGTATTTACAGTATCTATCTATCTATCTATCTATCTATCTATTTATCTATCTATCTATCTATCTATCTATCTATCTATCTATCTATCTATCTATCTATCTATCTATCTATCTATCTATCTATCTATCTATCTATCTATCTATGTATCTATCTATCTATCTATCTATTTATCTATCTATTTCTCTATCTATCTATCTGTCCGTCTTTCTGTCTATCTATCTATCTATCTTTCTATCTATCTATCTATATATATATATATATATATATATATATATATATATATATATATATATATATGCAATACATACGAAGTTAGATATAGATATTAGATGTAAGGATGCATATATTTTAAACAAAAAAGCAATTGTCTTAAATATAGAGTATAATACTCACAAGTTCCATATTGTTGAATCGAGCACTACTGCCGTCTCTACATAGTAGACTTGCTTTATTTTACCTGTGAACAGAACATCAAATAATCAACATTTACCATTCGTTTAACCCGTCTTTATGAGATATTAATTAGGTTTAAAAAGCGCATGGTTCTTGAATTAATAATTTAGAATCCTTTGAGATATTTGTAGTCATTGTAGTTTGTGGACTGTTATAATCTTCCAAACTTAGACGCATTATCAATACTCATGTAAGGTATGAGAACAATAAAGCAGTGTAATATAAATATAAATGAAATCAACTATAATCTGAACTGGCATTTTTCACTAGGGGTAGCAAGATATCTTTTATATGATAAAAAATTTGTGACATTCGTTATAACTGCTTCCACCTTTCGTATGCAAACTTGATTTTATTCTGGACAATAACGTGATGTTTGAGAAAGGATCCTGCTCTTGTTTGTTTGCAAAACGTTGGCGTAGGTCTTTATCAACTTGTTTTGCTTTGGTGGTTGTTGTATCTGCAAGATAATATAATCTTTATTATGTACAAATCTAGTAACGTGGTATGAGTTTTTTATTCTTATATTTTGTGATTGAATTTCATCTTCAATTATAAAACAATTAGGTAGGAAAATAAACAAAACGATATCTTTACAGAAAGAATTCTCCATCGTTAGAAGAACGACGACGGTTCCTTATTTGTCTAAATTTTATCTATAATGTATATCAAGAGAGGAACTTTAACGAAATAATTTGCAAATCAAATGTATGTAAGATTGAGACCGTTTAGTACATGCATAACCTGCGGAATAAGCATACAAAAATGTGTGTATTCTTCATGCATCAAATTGTATACAGTTTTACAAACCTTCTGTGACTGAAATATCTCTTTAGACATTTCCTTGAGCACGTAGAACATATCTTATGCCAAGATCTGGAACATCAAACAAGTCTCTCGATGTGATGTCAGTCTTTGCTGGATGAAGATCGTAATTTCTGTCTTCTATTAGTATATTTCCATTCTAGATCAAGGCGAATATATATACATAAAGCATAGACATAAAAGTGTAAAAATTACATTTGTCTTCGTAGTGGTACACACCGAAAAGTTTCAGTGGTTCTAAGTTTCACGCCGTAATACTATGTTTATTTGCTAAAAAGTTTAAAGAAATTATCACGGAGAGGTTAGTTTCTATAGTGATTATAAATATCAACCATATTAGAATATGTTATGTGCCTTAATATGAAAAAGGAGACACCTGATTCACAATACAATCGAGCAGGAAATGGTTGTTAAGCTTCTATTAATTTGGCGTTTTTTCCCCTTTTGTAAATGCAGTGTAAAAATAAAGCTTTCTCCATTAAACCGGTGTGTTCTTATCTTGTTCTATAAGCACACAAAATAGGACAATCTGTTTCTCTAAATTCTTCTTAAATTAACCAAATGATGTCTTTGAGATGAAGCTAGAGACACAATATTTAGCGAGTTTATCAATTATTTGGCGTGTATGGATAAGAAGCTTGTTACACGGAAGATATTTCAGTGATCAGAATATAAATGAAAAAAGACGTGAATAAATTCTACTTCAAAAGCTTTCGAATTCTCGCATGGATTAGAATGGATCGTACGCAACAAACATACATAAAAAGTACTGGGCATAGAAAATATAAAAAATGACTCATCACCGTGATACCGGCATGTTAACGTATATATCATTTTTGATGTTCTTAGCAGAAATATTAATTTCTAGATGGTTTTTTATAGAAGTTTACCGTGCTTAATGATTAAAAAAAATAAATAAGACAAAGGAAATTTAAAAGTAATATTTTTAAATGTTTGTATGGCGGTATATTATTTCCGGAAGCAATGGACTTCTTAAATTACACTTCACAATCAATAGAATATCAAGGATGGACTTTAACAAAGGATGGCAAATCACAAAACAAATATTGACTGCTTGGATACTATTCTCTAGGACTTCTACTGTGCTGGACGATGAAAATTTGGTAAGCAAAATACAAAACAAAACAACAATTTGTTAGATCTAATCTTGCGACACAATTAGTTGTTTTTACTACAGTAGCGACTAATTTGAGCCAGTTTAAAATGACCACCAAATAATTTAATTAATATCTTCAAAGTCACTCAGTAAACATTTACAACAAAATACATCGAGAAAAGTAAAATAAACAAAAAGTAAATATATACAAAATAAAAAGATAAATAAAAAATGATTTGAATAATAAATGAACAAACGAGAAAACAAATGAGCATAAATACATCGCAGGGCCAACTGCATTTGGTGGACATAAAAAGTTATGGAAACAATAAAACATAAATCATCATGTGGATAACAAAGGTAGCGTGAGATTGTCTCTTACGCTTTTAAATTATAAAGAAACGAGGACAGACAAAATAATGTCGGAAGAGACAAAATATTGACATTAAGCATATTTTAAAACGTTTAATGTTGATACTATGAAAATTCTAACGCTTCACTAAGCTACAAAAAGAATGTTAAGTGGTTAGAAAAATGAAGGACATTGAGGATTTAGTTTTTATCATATGTTTTGACCAGTTTTTGTGAGGAAACTGAGTATATTATTTCTGAACATCTGCCAAAGACATGCATATCATTATTTAACTTTAAACGCTATTTACCACTTAGGTGTATCTCAGATGCTATGCAATTTGCTTCAGTGGACATAATGATGCATGAATAGATCGAAGAGGACCAGAGTTGTTAAATTGTTCTGCAACAGTAATTTGCCATGACTGCAACACACCAAGGTATGAAGACTAATGATCATCTTTTAAGCGTTTTTTTTTCAGACTGAAAAAAATTTTAAGACATAGTTTCTGCAATCAAACTGATCTTTGCTATTTTTAGTCTCTGAAAAACATATCTATAACCTCATTTAATAATATTTTAACTTTTTACCAAAAACATGCAAAGGTATGCATAATCTTTCTATTCAAAGAGCACTAAATAACAGTTTCACATGATTAGCTCAATGAACATATGAAATATGCAACTTGATGATGCTGACCTAAACGTATAGTACTTACTTTGAGAAAGGCAATATAAATCTTCCAAAATTACAGTACCTGTACTTTGATTTTGATCACACTTTTATAAAAAAGTTACCTTATAGAGGAAGCAAGTTTTCAAAGACGGACATATATTTTATATAGTTGTTTAAGCTGGTGTGCGACAAATTTCAGAACTATATCTATTGTTCTAATTAATAATCATCAACGACCTATCAAATACATTTTTTACCTTAATTTGATTTAAGTCATTTATTTTTATTTTAATTGGTTGTTTGTCAGATTAAGAAATTTGACATTTTAAGTTTAAGATTCATTCATTATAGATCACCTGTGCGCTACAAATAAACACCAGATGTTGACCTCATTTCTGACCTGGCATCAGAGTTGTAAACAAGCTTTTAAAATGAATAGTTGATTCCAAGGACATTATGGAGCTTTATTATAAACATCTTTCTGTTTTTAGTTCTTGAGAGTAAAAGTAACTAATCTCATCTGGGTCATACGGTGTGTACGAGATTTATCATTTGACCCCTTCCTGGTTTACGTAAAAATCAGGTATATGAATTATGTTTTGGAGCAAACTATTTAGTAGAAGTTTGGCTGTTAGAATACTAAGTTGAGTGCCGTTTTGAGTTATTTTAAATTACCTTGTACTGGATATTATTTAAATTTGTTTGGATCAAGAGGATTTATTTTGTTATTTATCTGGAAAATAATTGTGCTCACGGAATTTCAAAAGACCAGAACTGACTTCATCACGTGACATCGTCTTCCATCTTGGAAGCTTCAAGATTCGAACTGGGATTTATGAAGTCATTTTATTATCAGGACTTTTGCATTTTCACTAGTGGATTATATTTTGAATTATTTTTGGATTAATTTTGGAATTGATTCTTAAAACTGTCAGTTTATTTTTCTTTTCGGAAAAATATTTGTGCTCAATAAATTGCTTAAAATGTGAATCCATGCTAGCGAAACGAAGATTTGAAAACACATGAAATATTATCAACAATAGGAAACAGTTCACAAAATCAGAATAAATCTAACTGCGTGAAAAGAAACAAAAATCAGTTTCATTAATAATCTTTAAATGTTTATCAGGAATGTATTGATTTATAATGTTTATTATCAATTTATAATTGCTTTTATCAGACTATCAAGACTAAAAATAATTTTAGAATTCTTCATTCCAATATAGTACTGCTGGTCAAAATTTATAACATTGACTCGATACAAATATCAGAATGTTAGGTGCAACACATTCATTGAACAACTGTAAAAGAATTGTCCTGTTTGTTGGATATCTTTTCCCGACAAAATGGTTCAGCTTGACTCAGGGAAATATTTAATGTTAGAAAACAATTCAGCGCTCTCAAATTAACATAAATAATCAACTTTCTATTCCAGATCTAAGTATAGAGATCTTTGAGACATGTTTGCAATATTCAGGATATTAATTTGGAATACAATATGCAACGAAAATGCAAGAAGATACAAATGAAATACACTAATATAGAATAAGATTGGATAGAGTAGGATGAATGGATAAATAATCGCTTTTTTTCTGGTTTGACATATATCATTACTTAAAATATAATTTTTCAAACCATGTTTCTCTCACTCTTATTTTACTGTTAATATATACTGAATCTAGTTGTATCATATAAGTGCAAAAATACATGTAGCTTTATATCGTTTGTTTCTTACTTTTAAAAAATGTTATATAATTTTGTAATGTTTGTGCTTTACCGTGTATATTCAGTAATTAGAAAAATATGCAGGCCAAATTAAGAATTAGTTCTATGCAAATAATTGTTAAACTCGTTAAATAAAGTCACTAATAATAAAACCCAGATAATTCCTGGCTGCAGCTCTATTGGAACTGAAAACAACTTAGCACAACTCCATAATTACTGTGATGTTTCAGGAGTTAATGCTTGGATTGGTTTTGGTGTTTAAGGCATATTGATGCGAGTATGTTATACAGTGCTGAGGCAATTCGAGTCAAATGTCTTGCCAAATGATAGATCACGTTAGCTTACTCAGACTGGACAGGTGGTAGGATTGGATTTGAACCGGCACATGTTCTGTGTTGGGTCCTTTACTCTAACTCTCTAACCATCGCGGATCCATTTAATTATTGGAACGTACTTTATATTCACGTACAACAACAGTATTATCTACGTGCTTTAAGGTCATACTTGAACTTCAGCAATTGCTAACGTATATATTGTAAACTTGTATGACCCTATTCTAACGCGAGAATATTTTTTAATAGAGTGCTGATATTATCATTGATAATATTATTAATAATATTGGCAGTATTGGAAGGAATTGTAGTAGTAGTAGTAGTAGTAGTAGTAGTAGTAGTAGTAGTTATATTATTAGGTTTACGGTTACATATGCCAGTGCTGTTGCTACTATATATATATATATATATATATATATATATATATATATATATATATATATATATATATATATATATATATATTTTTTTTTAAAGACCAAGACGTAATAGAACTAGTCCATGCGTATACCGAAGTTTTTATGAAACCTTTAATTGTCAAGCAGAAGTATCATATGGAAGTGAACGAAAATAGAATACCTTAAAGTAGTGATTAAAAACTTCATCCAAAGCTAGATTTAAATTTGCAACAAAAACATTTTAGCTATTAAACACGTCTTTATTTGGTACCGAATTACCATTTGCTGATTTTAAATAATACAAAACCAATTAACAGAAAATAACCTATGTTTTTCTTCAATCACAGAAAATTTTATTCTTGTTTTGAATTCCTGATTAAATCCAACAAATATCTTTGTCCAAGTATTGTATCAAATCACATTTGTATTGATAAGAAAACAATCACTTCAATTCAATAGTTTTAAGAAACAAAATGCAACCCCAAATGACTAGCTGTTATCAATACATTAGATATATGACTTACTAAGATGTAAAACAAATATCAGGATAAATGGCAAATGTTCATACGTCCGGACGAAAGAGAAGTTTGATTACCAATTGATACAAATATGATGTCACGTAGCAAAGGTATGACTTTGACTCAACTTAATTTGTCCTTACTCTGCCACGTATAATAGAAACAATTAAAACAGGTTTGTTTACCAAACCTTTCCTTGAGTTTGGAACATGGTTAGCTACTAGACTCAATGTTTCCGTTATTAGTTATTTACATCCAAATTAATAAATATCCAAATCGTCAATTATGGCCACTGTCAATTCAAGTTAAACAAAGTCATATTAGAAGAGCATTTAATAGAATAATTCTGTTTTAAAACTAGCATTCAAATAATTCAGTTAAATATAGCAGCAGAGGAGGCGAATCAGACAACTTTTTAAACAAGTTTTCAATAGATTAGGACTTAAAACCCGATCAAAACGGCTACAAATCAATGAAACAAGCAAAAAGCAATGAAATCAGTCCAAAAAAATCAATGAAAACAAAAAAATGAAAGCCTCCATTTGCCAAATGGAGACTATCCGAAAACATGATCCTGCACGGTTTTCAAAATGAGTAAAAACTCTTCAACCGAATATTTTATCAAGTCCGATACGATATCGTGTCCTCGGGTCTGCTAAATTTATCGTTACAAATCCGTGTGGTTTTGACTGAGCGTGACTAAAGAAATTTCTAAATTGATTATGATTCATATCACCGCTGCACCAAGTCTGATGAATATTTCGTAGTGTATGAGTATCAACTCCATTAAACACACACAACACATTGCAATTATCGCGAATCACTTTTGGTATTTGTGTGTACCGTTGAGTCACATATATCAAGTCCGTGTTTTTATGTCTGCCTCGGGAAAAGATTCTAGCAGGATTTTTTTGATTATCTAACATGATATCGTCATACACGACTAAATTGTTAATACTTCCATCGATGTCTTCCACGGAAGGGGCTTCATCAATATCAGTAATAAATTCAATAAAATCATCGTCGATTTCAATTTCTTTTGCTTTCTCGTTAAAATCTTTTAACACTTCATAGCATCGCTGATCGTCTACACTCGGGGCTATTAAATACCATTTGTCCCATTTCATCCATCTTGTTATCAAATTAAGTAACAATTGTGTTTTGCCACATCCGGATGGTCCGATTATAATCATTCTAATTGAATTCGGTAACATTTCATGGTGTTTAATAGGTTCCCGTCGTCGGGTAGCTGAATAATCAATTACATTCATGATGTTATATATAAAATATGGATCTATATTGTGTGAAGTGTAAGGCGCGTACTGGCACAAATGACTTGACGACGATTACAACTAAAAATAACCGATCAGCTCTTTCTGGTAAATGCATACAATGTAGTACAAAGAAATTTAGATTTGTTTCTAAACCCAAGGGACCTTTAAAAAAAACGAGTAGGTGATATCGCTGCCAAATTGGCAAAATTCCCTGGAACCCCATGGGCAAAATACCCTGGAGAAAAACACCTTCCAGGATATAGCTACTGTGGACCCGGAACACGATTAGATATCAGACTCAATAATCATAACCAACCAAACCCCGGTGAAGAACCAATAAACGCCATTGATAAGGCCTGTCACCTTCATGATGTCGCTTATAAAAGCAGTAATCTGCAGCACAGGCATCTAGCAGATGTGAAATTAATTCATGCGTTGAATGCCATTCCTGATAAATCCTTCAAAGAAAAATTGGCTTCATTTTTGATAAAATCGGCTATGAAAAATAAATTGATGTTAGGTGCTGGTAATTAATAACAACATGGAATCTATTTACTATTCTCCAAAAGGATACTGGAGGGGTAAATCAGCAGACCATAAACTCGCTAGCGCTGCAAAAGTGAAAAAACCACTGCGGCTCATTGGTTATCCAAACAGGCACTATGGCAAATTTATCTACCGCGTCCTAAAAAAATTAATTTCTCGCATTTTGATGTGACCGGACCCAATGAAGTTCATCAGGCTGATATATTATTTTTGCCACATGACAACGGTTACAAATACGCTCTAACCATAATTGATATTGCAAGTCGATACAAAGAAGCAGAACCGTTAAAAACAAAATCGGCCACTGAAGTTGCTTCTGCATTTGAAAGGATTTATCGAAGGGGTCCTCTGCACTGGCCAAATCTATTACAAATTGATCCTGGCAAGGAATTTCAGGGTGCAGTATTATCTACAATGAAATATCACAATGTCACAATACGACGAGGACATACTGCGCTACATCGTGATCAGGCAATTGTAGAACGATTTAATCGGACGATTGCTGAGCGGTTATTTGGATATCAATACGCAAAAGAATTTATCCAAGAAAAAAGATCCCGTGAATGGGTCAAAAGATTACCAGCTGTGATTACCGCACTGAATAATGAGATTACTAGAACAATTAATTTGAAACCTATCAATGCGATTAAAAAGAAGTCAATACCTGAAAAACCACAAAAAGATTTCAAAGAACCAATTCTTGGTAGTAATATCACTGTGAGGTATTTATACGAACCAGGAGAGCTTAAGGGCGGCAGAAAAAGGGCTACTGGTCCTATTTGGAGTGTTACTGCACACAAGATATCTAGTGCAACACAATCTACGGGTAGACCTCCAATCTATAAACTGGATTCAACTGCCCCTCAACGAGGATTTACTAGACAACAATTACAAGTGATACCCGAGGATACTCACTTACCACCACGGGGTCTTAACTAGCGCCGTTGCGTCTATTGCACTCAAGACAAGTCAACATCACATTGTTTCTGACATGACCGAGATTGTTATTTTTTCTGTCAACGGTAAATTGGCGAGGATCTTTATCCGAATACTGCCAACGCATTATACAATTGCAACTTGCGCAGTGATTATTCTGTTGTTTCTTCAAAGTGATTATTAATTCAGCATCAATATCAAATTCTGGTTGTTTTTTTTTTTTTTTGTCTTGTTGTTTGTAACCGGAAAGTTTTTTATCAATAATTTTAACATCAATATCATCCATTGTGGTGTCATCATCCAAAACAATTCTTCGAAGTTGATTTATTTTTCGTACTCTGGATACTGCAAGATAGACTAAATTTGACCATTCGATGCGATTATCTACCATCCAAACAATTGTAACCGATATTGTCAGCCCCTGTGAAGAATCTATTGTTGCTGCGTATCCTAGCGTCCACGGGGATTTATTAGCATGCAATGCATCTTCAACGACATTGATATCAACCAGCACAATATCATTTAATACCAGAATTTGTTTTTCACTTTGTCCTGGAATATCAACTTCAATGTTCTGTTTTCGTGTATCAGATGGCCTATAACAAAGAGGCACTGGAAGTGTTGCAAATCTTTTTTTATGCAATTCAAATAACTTCATCTGAAGTGTGTCTCTGACTATTTTTCTACTTGCAATTATCAAATCATTTGGTCTCCATGCTTCCCAAAACTCATTCATTGGAGTTTCTGAAATTATTTTACGCGCTATTTCACACTGGATTTTATCCGGTTGTAATCTAATTAGTTTCTTAAATTCTTTTAATTCATTATCAAGTGATCTATGATCGGTATCAATTTCTTCATAATAGTCTACAAAACCCTTTAGCCATTCATGTGGGGATGCACCGACAAATGGTGGTGGTTGTCCGTGATCACCGCACATGACGATTTTTGTATTTTCAATAACAACCACTAAAGAAATATTTTTAATACATCTAATGGCACTGTGTCTATTTCATCCCAAAGGTTGATTTCAGGAATAAATTTCTCTCCCATACGCTCAGGAGTCCATTTATCTAAAGAAACTGTGATAAGTACCGGCATTTACCCCTCTCTGTATCATTTCTCTGGCAAGTCTGTGTGTTGGTGTTAGTACACTCATATTTGATTTCCCACGGAATAACTCAATTGCCCGGGTTGTTTTTCCTGACCCACCACAACCGTTTAAATAAATTGTTTTATACCGGCATATTGGATCAGAAATCGGTGGAGCATTAGAAAATTCTGAACACTGATTGCTTTCTAAATAATTATTTTCAATTGTAACATCTGCTGATTGACTATAATCATGAAGCATTTCTCGCTTAATTCTCCATGACCCCCAATTCTCGTTGCCAGTAGCCTTGCTACCGTTTATGAATTCAGCCATTTTGCTATTTATGTAAAATTAATCAGTGGCAACTCTAACTGCGGTGTTAGGAAATTTATTTATCATTGAAAATAAATTGATAGAAGCATAACCAAGCATAGAAGCTCTCAGATGTGTGTACTGCGGATTGTATCCATCATTGTAAGTAACAATTGTACCCAATTTGGTTCCATCGGACATAAATGCGTCTTTACGATTGACATATAGGCCCTTATTCGTTAGATCCGCGATTACAAAATCGTATTCAGCTTTGTCTATAATCAATCGTGAAGAATATCTTGTATTATCGTATTTACCACCCTGGGTGAATTTACCGATTATTCTTCGTCCAAGATCTTTTGCTTCATTGTTTCTGATTTCAAATAACTGTTTGGACCAATCCATGATTTGTTGTTCATTAAAATCAGGAAACAGTTTTCGCTGTTCGCTAATTATTTTTTCTAGATCAGGTTGTGGTAACCAGACTGATTTCTGTGCTCGGTAGGATATAATCGCTTCACTGACAATTAATGATTTTAACATCCCACAATCAATCATATACCGTAAAAACACTGTTGGCATCCAGTATTTTTCAGACATGTGTTTACCAATAAAAAGATAACTACACGGATGAAGTCCTGTAGCCAATTAAATGATACTATACAAGCGAATCCTGTTAAATCAAAATGAGGTAGTGGTCCATTAATAGCAACACGGGTCATTTCGTGTGTGGGGTGTCCAAATCGTTTAAAATATTTCTCGCATTCTCCATATCCAAGAAAACTTCCTGGATAACACGCAATCATATCAACGGAAATAACGGTTTCAGGGTCGTATTTTGTATTCCATAACCCTCCATGGCTGTATTCAAGACAGGACAATCTGACATCCGATAAAAACTCACTTCTTGTTGGTTTCCACGCGTTTTTCTTTCTAGCAAAATGTGCTGCAATTGATGGTAGTGTAAAACAGTTTGCTAATAATTGATCGTTGTCTTCCCCCTCCAGTGAAAACTCACTAGCTAGTTTTTTCATTTGATTATGCAGTTCTTCAGTACGGTACAATTCTCCGTTGGGTCTTACAAACTGATCAAATCTACATTCCTCGTCTGAAGTACTATGAAATAGCCACATCGACACAGGATCCTTTTTACTCAAATGGTAAATAACATCAAATAATTTCTGCTCTAAAAAAACTCTTCGGTTCCAAACAGAGTTTGGGGGATATACTTTACAGTTCTATCCCGTGGGAAAATTGTTACTGCAGATGACCATGCGTGTTCGTTATGATCAATAATTTCAATTGGAGCTCCCTGTGATTTATATTTCGATTCGTATAATACTTCTCCTTTTATTGTCGTTACTGATATTGGAAATCTTAATGATTTTTCTAATTTAATTATATCCTGAATCGTTGCCCCATTCTCTTTTACCGTTAATTCCCATTCGGTTATTTTTTTTCGTCTTAGATCAGTTAGTTTATTTCCCCTGGACGCATTTGTGAAGTGTTCCATTATTCGTTCTGCTACACAATTGAGCCCTGTCGAATATTTCATGGGTGCTAGTTTTGAAATATCAGGTTTTTCATTGAGCGGATATATCCCGTAAACAACTGCTGTTACAGGATAAGATCTTTCGTAGTATGGTTTATCAATTCCAGTCAAAATTCCTGGTTTGGAATCTTGATTCATGGTGACAGTTTTTTTGTCCCTGAGAATGGGTTCAAATTTATCCCTAATGATCCATTTTCCTTCATCACGGATAAGGAATTTTATTCGAAAAAAATGCCTTTTTTCCCCAAGACGTGAAATTATCACTGCTGCTTTTTCATCATTCATGGTAGCGTCAACAACACCATCAATTCGAAATGTTGACCAACAATAAGATGCTCCATCACGCTTGAATTCATTAAAACAGTCTCTGATTTTACTAATCATGGCTTTATCAAGAATTTTATTCTTTGGTGTATTAGAAACTATATCAAGATTGAATTGAGCATTTTTCCAGGGTAATCTCTTGTTACGTTTTTTGGGTTTATCGAGATTAAATTTAGGATTAATTTTCAATAATCTCTTAAACTCCTTCATGTTTCTGTCTATTAAACGTTTTTTGGTCTATCGAGATTAAATTTAGGATTAATTTTCAATAATCTCTTAAACTCCATCATGTTTCCGTCTCTTGGACGTTTTTTTGGTTTATCGAGATTAAATTTAGGATTAATTTTCAATAATCTCTTAAACTCCTTCATGTTTCCGTCTCTTGGACGTTTTTTTGGTTTATCGAGATTAAATCTAGGATTAATTTTCCATAATCTTTTAAACTCCTTCATATTTTCGTCTATTGGACGTTTTATTGGTCTATCGAGATTAAATCTAGGATTAATTTTCAATAATCTCTTGTTACCGTCTATTAAACGTTTTTTGGGTTTATCGAGATTAAATCTAGGATTAATTTTCAATAATCTCTTAAACTCCTTCATATTTCCGTCTATTGGACGTTTTTTTGGTTTATCGAGATTAAATCTAGGATTAATTTTCAATAATCTCTTAAACTCCTTATCAGGATTGAATTGAGCATTTTTCAAAGGTGTTATTTTCAACTCCCTCATGCTATACTAAAAACAAGTATTTAAATGAAAGATTTATGTATAATGAATCACTGCAAATGGCTCATGATTGGATCAGTAACCCCGTGTAACAAATCATGCAGAAATGAGTTCTGTAGGTATCATATGCAAAGTTTTCGACGCGGAAGCCTTGGTCCGTTATCCTGTATTCGATGTGGGGTTGGGGTCAGGGGGAAATCGCAGTTATGTATTGCTTGTGGTGGAAAGCGATACAGGGAGTTGAAGCGTTATTATGATAACAGAATCAAAAATGGAAAATCAATCAGAAATTATGACCCTGAAAAAGTCTTTGACCCTGACAACGTCAAGGATAAAATCATAAGAACTCCCCAAGACTACATTGAAAGATTCTCCAGTGATGTAATCATTAGACCAAACACTGAATTAGACAAATAGTATTAGTATACGAATGAACCAAGAATTCAGACAGCATCCTGTGAGTACAAATTATGAAGCATCCAGTGATGGTGTTGTAAGACACTGTAGACTGAAGAAAACGGTCGGTTTTGTGACTAATAAAGGGTATTTGATGTTTAGCGCTGGAAAGAAGAAATATCACAATCATCGTTTCATATTTGAATGTTTCAATGGATTGATCGAGGATGGTCTTGTTATTGATCATGAGGATTCTAATCCAAGGAACAATTCTTTATCAAATCTGCAAGCTATCACACAGAGTGAGAATTCCAAACGAGGAAGGACTGGCACTTGCAAAACGGATGTGAAGAGACCTGTGACATCTTTGAATACAACAACTAACGAAGAGAAAATCAATGAATGAAGCCGGAAAATATTTCAATATCTGTCCGACTTCTGTACAAAAAGTTGCAGGGGGGATTTATCGATCGGCTATTTCAAAAAAGACCGGAACAGAAAATTCAATTTAGGTATGTCTAATGCGTCATATTTTTCAATTAGAGATATGTCATTGTTATAGAATAATGAATTCTGCAAATATGAGTAGCATCATAGTTGAAATTTTAAAATTGAAAAGTCATAATATTGAACAAACAGATGGGTTAAATCCTGATCAAATCAAGTCAGATTTTCAGGATATAGAATACGGGGTTAACACTAACAAATACATGCTACCAAAGAAATATGCACTCATCAAAAGAATTCAGAATTCTATTAGAGACTCTCTTGCATTTTCCAGTGACATCAGTGTGTTTGTTCCGTTATATACTATCGTAGAACGGATACGAAAAGAATTAGGTAACGAATACGAATTGAAAAAAGAAGTCAATTCTAAAATTAGAAACCTACGGGCGTTAATTCAGGAAAATGAACGATTTTGATTGCCCGACCATTTATCATTTTTTGATTGCCCGACCCTCAAAGAGATTTTCATTTTTTTAGCACTTTTTGATTGAAAATGACAAAATCAGTGAATAAAAAATCGATGGGCCGTTAATGGATGATCAAAATAGAATGGAGCAAGTGTCAGTATTATTTATTTTTATATACAATTTGGACACTTGCTCCATCATTGATAGAGCCGTTAAAACATCAAAATAACACTTCCATGACTGTGTTAAAAATCATCCGACATGTCTGTGATGAGGAAAGTGACAATATTATATATTTTTATAGCAATTTGGTCACTTTCCTCATACCTGATAGAAGCTGTTATAGGATGAAATAACACTTCCATGACTGTGTTAAAAATCATCCGACATGTCATTGGTGTATAAAAAATGAGGGAAGTGTGGTATTAATTATTTTTTATACAATTTCCACACTTCCCTCATCAATGATAACGCCCTTAACACTTCCACGGTGGTGTTAGGTCGGATTGAAAAATTGTTTTACAATTGAAAAATTGTTTTACAATTGAAAAATTGTTACTGATTTCAAATAATGGTCAATGAAGCATTAACGACCCTATTGGCTCGTGAACGATTAGATGCAATTAAGAGATTTATACCAATTCGCGACTCTGTAAGAAATAAACTGCAACAACGACAGAGTTTACAAACTGATTTTGCTGCGGGATCTGAAGAATTGTTTAAACCAGTAACCACAGCAACGTACGGAGTAGAGCGTGCTATACGGGGAGATGTTCCCGAGACGGGAAAATCTGTTATTGGTGAACTTGAAAAAATAGCAGCGAAAACTGAACAAACAAAACAGGCTGTACAAAAAATGGAATAAAAAAAGAACAGTAGATGATTTACGCGTGAGATTTAACGAGGAAGGGTTAGAAGCAATTAATAAGACTGATCCAACAGAAATTCCTGCGCTTGTTGTTATGACATGAAAAAAGAAAAAAAATGTTGAAACCAGAACATCATAAATATGTTAAGAATTTCACTCATTGGGCTGATATATTCTACAAAATCAAAACTAAAAAATGTCAAATTAAGACAGATAGTGCATCATACATTGAATATATCAATGCGGTGGATATAGTGTATAAACAATATGAAAAACAAAAACCGCAAAAGCGACAGCAACCTGCAAAGAAAATATCTTTTTCACCTAAAAAACAACAACTACCACCTGATGATGATGATGATGATAGTTATTTACAAGAAACGGATTTAGAAAAACTAGATGAAGCAACTGGTTATAGCGGAAGTGGATTAGGAACCCCAAGTAGGGTATGTCCTGATAGTGTTATCAATGATATATCACGATTAGATGTTCTAATCGGAGGGTTCCGAGCTGGAAATAATTCACCGAAAATAATTAATGAAGCAGCTGATATCTGTAGACGGTTATTTCAAGGTGGTATCATGGATATCAAAACATATCGAGATTTCATTGGCGATTTAGTGGAAAATGGGTATCATAGTGACTGAAATCACTAGTGATTAATTGAAAAATTGTTTTACAATTGAAAAATTGCTAGCAATTGAAAACACTAGTGTTTTTATAATAAGATGATCATACACTACAATCATGATAAACCAGCCAGTGTCTATGTAGTTAATTCACGGTTTCCAGTTTATAGCGCATATTAAGGAGATGGTTTCGGTGATACCATTTTAGGATTATTTTCAAGAATGGCTCCAAAATTGATGCCGTTAGCTAAACAACTAGGAATGAAAGCCATTGATGTTATTCGTGATAAGGGTATTAGTACTGTTGGAGATCTTGCCGGAAAAGCGTTTTCAGCTGCGAAGAAGAAAATAACATCATTAGTTAGACGAAAAAAGAAACCGTTACCGTCTACAGCGGAAATGCCTGCAAGTGTTAGTAAAATTATAAATAACGCAGTAGATGAAAAATTAGCGTCGATGGCTTTGCCATCATTGATAACCCCCGACCAAAGCAATATTGCAAATCTGATAGCAGGAAGTGGCTTTAAAAAACTACGACGATGAAATGGAAAATCGCGATTTAGACTTTGATAAATAGAATAAAATGTTCAAACAGTCACGTGATCCAGCGTTTGATATAGATGCCCCAGTTCGCAAAGATGATTCTGTACGCGATTATCAATATTACGCCTATCATGCCATAGACTCAAATAGTCGATCAAGAATTGAACTTCAAGTCCATGATACCAGTAAATACTTTCTACCCGCTGAAGCGTTTATTGAAGTAGAAGGAGAACTTGTAACAGCTGCTGATACTCCTGCTGTACCAGCACCGTATCCAGTTGGTACTCAAGTCGGGTTTGTCAATAATGGTATCATGGCGCTATTTGAGAGTGCTAGATATCTCATTGATGGAAAAGAAATTGATTCGATAGATCGTAATGTTGATGTGGCTACAACAATAATCGGGCTAGCAAGATATTCTGATGATTATACAAGATCAGCAGGACCTTCTATGATGTTTGCAAGAAGATGTTAAAAATACCGCTGGAGGAAATCAATTTGTTGTAAGACGACCAAAGAATAATGCTGGTACAGTTAATATTGATGCCGAGGATATGATTATAAACAACGATGTTAATTTCAATCTAGGAGCTGCAACACGTATTTCAATGTTGGAAGGGCGGCGTAAATCATTTTCATGCGCGATTCCACTGCATCACATATTTGGATTCTGTAGAAACGTCAGAAAAGTTATCTACGGGGCGAGGCATACAGTATCGCTTGTACGAAAGAGTGATGATAGTGACGCAATTTGGAGGATTCCAGCAAACCCAGCTGCAGATCATGTAAATGATGATGCCGGTAAAGTCAATTTAACAAAAATATCATTGTGGATGCCAGTGTTGACTCCATCAATTACTGCAGAAGAACGATTATTATCATTTATGGACGAAGGAGGAAAATCACTGATAAGTTGGCTAACGGTAAGTACAGATGTTAAACAATCAAATCTGAATGGGTTATTCACGTGGAATCTAGCATCAAAACAAGGCATGGCTGCACCACGTCATATATTTATTGCGTTACAGGATAACACACGAGTTGGCAATCAACTCTCCAGCCATATGATATTTGATCAGTTAGGTGTTAAAGACGTCTCACTGAGAATAAACGGCCAGCAGAAACCATCTGAAGATGTACAACTTAATTACACAGAAAATCATATTGCACGCGTGTATCATAGGTTGTTGTCGTTTATGGCACGTGATCAAAATGTCGATACTGGTCTACAAATATCACAGTTGGATTTTAAAAATCTATATCCAATCTATTACTTTTCACTGGAACATCTTGATTTAACAAGACAGTCTGTCGTTGATATACATTTTAGAGCTAATGTGCTTCGTGGTGCTATTGCAAATTATAGAGCAGTTGCTGTCATTCTCAGTGATAAATCAATGCTACTTAAAGGTGTTGGAGGAAGAATGAGAATCATTGATGCACCAGTGGAAAATCTTTGAACGATTTTTCATTGAAATTGTAAACGATTTAGAATCAATCAATTATGTATAATGTCATATAGTAATATTAGTGTTGCGTTAACCCCCGGTCAAATCAAAAAATTGCAATCGGAATCAGCTTAAAAATGTGGAACCACAATCACGCTGAAACCTAATCAAATGACTGGTGATGCAAATAAATTGTCACTGACAACTCGTCAAATAAAACATTTTAATGATGCACTTGTAGCAAAAAAGGCGTTCAGATTACTCTTTCTGCGGCTGCTATCAAAAATATGATAAAATCAGGTGGTATATTTCCATTGTTAGCTGCAATACCAGCATTGATTGCAGCAGCAGCCCCAGCGGTGGCTAAAGCAGCGGCGTTAGGAGCCGTTGGTACTGCAGCAGGAATGGCACTAAAGAAGGCAACTGGACAGGGTTATACAAAAAAGGGAAAGGGTCTAAGACTACCAGTAACCCCGTATTCATGGTACTGCGGAAAAGGCCTGAGAATCCCAGAAACGGTTTATTAATTTAAAAATCTTCGATTGAGGAACCGATGGTTCCTATGTCCAATTTTGATTTAATGGATGCTGCTAAAAAAACTTGCGATTAAAAATTTCAGAGGTGTCTTTATGAAAGATCAATTACCACATCAACCAAACAATACTGAAACAGGTATTATTAATTTAGATAAAAGCACCGGACCTGGAACTCACTGGGTTGCATACGCTATTGATCCATGTACAATCGTCTATTTTGATTCATATGGATTAGCACCGCCAAAAGAGTTCATGCGTTACATAAAAAAAATTTCCAATGAAGACTTGGTATTCTACGCTACCAACACAACAAATGAATGATCCACCAATATGCGGCAGTGAAGTATTAAATGTCCTTGACACTATTTCAGCATCTGGAAAAGCACCACACAGTGTCGTAAATGAATACACTAGTAATCGCTTTTTAGAGAGAGGTGTATAAAATATCATGATTGATATTTGGGGGAGATTTTTGAAACCCAAACCCGATGGTACTGCAAAAATGTCTGCAACCGGTGATATAAAAAAAATAATCGAAGATGAAATAGCTGAAACGTTGAATCTTGCAAGTGTTGACCCCGGGGAAATAGTTGTATTTCAAGATCGTCAGGGTAAATTGAAAACTAGTAATGTGTCGTTGGATGATATTTTAGTTAAACAACGAAACGCAATCGAGGATACTATCGCGTTTTTTTCCGATCAGGGTAAACTCAAACCGGGTGTACTTTTTTCGACGATTACAGATCGATTAAAAACTCTCAACGATGAGTTGAAAAATTCTGTGTTGGACCTAGTAACACTTCAATCTAAAACTGAAGAACACGGAAAACAGTTTTCAAATTTTCGTAGAAACATAGTGGATAAATTTATTGAAACCCCGTTGGATAAAATTGAAATAAAACTCCCTGATATTAAAAAATCCATCGATGAGACGAAAACCTTCATCGAAGCCATCAAAGGGGATGCAACGAGGATGATAACAATCATTGAAAAAACAAAAATTCCTCATGAGAAAACCAACAACGTAGTATACGCAATCCAACACGGATCATTTGCGTGGACACCTACAAACAACAAATTAGATATCACTGCAACCGTTAAGGGTATTTATCGATTAACACTAGTGACACCGACTCAATTTAATATTTCATCGTCGAGTTCATCCGGGGTCAATAATACAATTTCAACGATCATCGACAAGGATACAACTGAAAAGTTCACGATAACATCTACTGATAAAAACCTGGCTAGGGTTTCAACAACATGGTATGTGGAATTCGTAGCGGATTTAAGTTGAAAATTGCAAAGCATTTTCACTAACAGTTTCAATTGAAATCGTGAACTGATTTAAAAATAAAATGATTTTATCATCGCAATATCGCTATGATCAAGTCAGAGAATTTCAAAATAGACTCAAAACCCTGTCTGAGGAGTATCAAATAAAAATAAAAAAAATACCAACGAAGAATTACCGCAATTGATGTTACTGTGTACGCTGTGAGTGGTGTAATCACCGGAGCTGGTATTATACTGTCTTCAGTGACAATGATGGCCCCGATAGCTGTTCCAATTTGCATTTCTGCGGCAACAACAATCGCGGGAATAATTTCAATAATAACCAAAAAAAATATCATCATGCAGCCAACGGAAACTACAAGACTACATAATTCAATTTCATGTTGTGTCCACTGCATACTCGCAATTATCCTCGTTGATATCGTCATCACTCGATGATACAATTATATCAGAGAGTGAATTCTCAGCAATGGTCAGTATTTGTGATTCTGCGGTGTCAAAATTAGAGCGACAACAACAGTATAATGACAACACAGATGGAATTACTTCAACGAATAGTGGAGAACACAAACCCAGTACAAACAAGCATGATCTCAATAACATCAACGAATCCAGAATTCAGTGTGAATTTCCCTACCCCAGTCCCCGTGAAGGAAATCGCGTTAGCAAAATTACGAGTGTATCACAGTTGGCCTAACATTAGATCAAAATCATTTGGTGGTCAACAACTGAATAATTCACTGGTATTTGCAAATAAGAATAAAGACGACGATACCCCAAACTGGAACGTTGTTTCCATACCAACCGGATCATACCAAATTGAACAAATCAATGCTGAATTGCAACGTAGAATAAAATCGATTACTGGAAAAGAATCAAAAATAGCTATAACAGTTCATGAGCCGACACTATCATCTGCCATTGAGATAAACTCGCCTGGTTATGTCGTAGATATCTATCAGAGTTCTATAAGGACAATACTAGGATGGCCTGAATTACCACCCCGGGGAGAAACCGTTAAATTACCACCTGAACCACAAAAAAATGATTATATCACCGACAGGATAAAATTTGATAATCCAATAAAAAGTTATAGCGATTACACCAAATTGAAATTTTTTTATGAAATGGTAAGTGCCACCACTAAAAGAGAAGTCTTACTTCTTCGACCGGATGACATCACTAAAAATTTCACAGCGATGAATAATGATTTTTCACTGTTGTTAATATCCCTTAAATCCGGCACTCTCACCCGAGATGAATTTATCAGCGTTGTGGAAACATGTAACAAATACATCAATGACATGGAAACATTTCATTCACAAATTATTCAAGAAGTATTAGGTGACAGTAATCTTGAAACAAGAGATATATTTGCAGCAGACTATAATATCCCCGTCAAAGATATTCCATCATTCAAAATACCAGGATATAATATCTCAATACTACAAAAATCTTTCAATGATGCCATCGATATTGGTTTTAAAATAATTCATGATGCGTGGGAAAAAAAAAACCACAAACAACTATCCTGACACACAATAATGACCCAGATAGTGGCGGCAGGCATATTGCTCCTCAAAATGTGAATATTTCATCGGTGATAGCGATCAATTTAGTATGTGATGTTATCGAAGGAAGCTATCAAATAAATCTTGAACGATCAAATCAAGCTCAGCAAGGATATATTTTTTATTCATTTGCACCAACAGCTCCTCCAGGGTTTCTAATAATCGAGGATCCAACTAATCCAGTCTATATGCGATGTCATAATAATTCATTAACCAGAATTAATTTCAAACTCACAGATCAGTCCAATAATCTGATTGATTTACAAGGTGAAGTTTTACACATAAGTCTGTTTGCAAAGTCCTAAGGACTTTCATCCTGAAAGGATTTTCGTCCTGAAAGGATTTTCGTCCTAAGACCCATCGTATCGGACTTAATAAAATATTCGGTTGAAGAGTTTTTACTCATTTTGAAAACCCTGCAGGATCATGTTTTCGGACAGTCTCCATTTGGCAAATGGAGGCTTTCATTTTTTTTATTTCATTGATTTTTTTTTTGGACTGATTTCATTGATTTTTTGCTTGTTTCATTGATTTGTACCCGTTTTGATCGGGTTTTAAGTCCTAATCCATTGAAAACTTGTTTAAAAAGTTATCTGATTCGCCTCCTCTGCTGCTAATATGCCTGACACTATAAATATTGACTTTCGTGTATGTTAGTTTTTTTAGCCAATAAACGCTTTGATACATTTAGTTCTCGAGACTTTCTAATGCAAACCGTAGGGTCTCAAACTAAAGGGATCAAAAATTAATTCTCTCCATCTGAAATGAAACAGAACAGTATGTGATTGTTTGTCTTTTGTGATTGGATTGACAATTTCCCGTAGCTTACGTACAGAATCCTACTAATATTTTCTACGGAGTACGTCTCGATTTATAATTTAAGATTATGGTCGAATACACAACCCTCCAATATATTGGCATAAAATACGCAAGGCCTTTTGTTTTCGACATAGATCATAGAGCGGTATTGTGCTTTCATCACAGGTACGGCGAGTCTTCATATTTTAAAGTCGTTTATTTCAGAATATACTTACAATGACTCTGTCACACCCTCCATTTAATCTTCTCAAGCATTTGACGGTCATGTATGCTCCATTTCGCTTGTCTTGATAGTAAGCCACCTGCTGTTGATATTAAAAGTATAAATGTATATCAGACTATATACAGTAATGAAAATAGTTGACACTGGATATAATGTCAAGTAATAAGATAATGATGTATGCAATTTGGTAGCAATCCATTGGTTACATAGGTGTCGTTAATGTAGTAGGTGAGTAAATGGAGTTTAAATAGTTGTACTGATTTTTTAGGTACTAAATTTATACGTTGGTTTCTTGACAAACCAACTTTTTAGGATCATACATGGTTAGTAATATATTTCAGTTTTGAGCTAATATGTAAAACGGATCTTCTGTCTAGGAACTAGGTTATATACTATGAAAGGGTTTATTGATCAGAGACGTATTTAATATATTTACTAAAAGAATCCCTACAATTCTAATGTTTTTAAATATATATTAGGACTTCACCTTCGAGTCTCGGATTAAGCTGACCCGGAACTCAAAAGTCTTAATTGTTCTCAATTCGCTCAGTGAAAAAATAAATTGTGTGTCTGTACCATCATTAACCGGCCATGAAAAGTGCGCCATGGCTGAAGTAATAAAAACATCGCAAACATCGATCGTACTCAAATAACATGATCCATAATATCATTTTAACCGTGAGAACACTGTACGAATGTGGTGTTAATAGATTTTTAGCAATTTAACTCGAATGCAGAAACGTTTCAATATTTAATGTGCAGGAAATTGCAACCTTTTGAGGTTAGTAGGCGGTCCATGCCCCACCAATAATTGCCAGATGTCATTGCTTTATCGCAAACCTTTAGTATGTCTTTATAAGCCAGGCAGCCAGTGAAATGCTCTTTAATGTTGGTATCTATCAATATAAACGATGCATCCAAGAACTGAACAGGCAAACTCTGGTCACAGTCAGATTATTTAAGTCATTTTTGTGTCTGGGGGATTTAAATACGGATCCTTTCACTGATTGATCTCAAAACTCGTTTAACTGGTCCAAAGGCGTTGAGTACCGAGAGAAAAAGACATGTTGGCGTGGCCTGATAATTTGTTGCACCTCAAGCAGACCTTCGTCACATGATATAAATGTAAAAGAATGGAACACTTTCCTCTTTATTGCTATGATCATAGTGAGAAGCACGTTGAATGTGGTCTCAATTTGCAACTTTTGTTTCTCTCATTTGAATTTCAACTGTCTATGCTATTGTGTTGATACAACTGACTCATTACCGATTAAGTAACAAAACCTGTGGTAAGAGTCACTGCCGATCTGAAAACCACATTAGTAGATTCGCAGTCAAAATCGGCAATGGTGTTGTTGTGGTATCCGCGAATGACGTATAGTCCTAAGGACATTTTTATGATGTATGAACATCACCAAACTGAATCTAGGTCGATCTAACAATATTTAAGAAATCAGTTGGATCGCAAAAAAGACACTGGATATCTATATTTAAAGAAGTATGACCATTCTCCATAGTGGCTTTTTAGATTCTTAAAATCTAAACAAGTCCCACTATTATCAGTTTGCATTGGACACGAACAACTGTGCTAATTGCAAGGTAAAAGGCAGAGAAAGGATTAGCCATATGTGTTTGCTAAATAACTGAACTCATGATAACACTTTGTTGGATCATGACCTAACCCTGTGGATGAATCTTTGGTTCAGATGGTATTGCACGGTAAGCAGAAACTAGATCGATGTATCGAATCTCACGACATCTCGTCATCCTGTCTATCGCCCTCATGACGATTTCGGTTTAGCCATATCAAGACATAGTATACATGTTGGCCCATCAAGGAAAACTCAAATAGTTGCAGCATATACGAAATTTAAATAATATTAAAGTAATAAAGATTTGTAGTGTTACAAGCATAATAATGAAAGCAGGAGACAAGAGCTGTATTGATCTGCTAACCGGGGAATCGCGTTCTGTTTGATATCTCTGATAAATCAAAAATTATAATGTCCTACTACAAAGACAACGATAGTAAGAAGGGCTGCTACAATTACTGTGGTGTAACCCTGTTATCCTTATATGGAATACCTTCGTCTATGTCGACATCATTTGCTCTTCCTGTTTCGCCGGAGTAATAGTTGTATATCAACAGTCACATTCATATGGATGTAATAAATTCAGAAGAATTATTTATGTCAGTAATATAATGGATAAATGACAAACAGACAGTAGCTGGGTTCGTCCATAGTTAACCAAAAGACCACTGATATTGATTATGTTGGCGACTGATCTGTACGATTTGCGATGCTACAGACATGTATGATAGGCCCGACCATCATGCTGGTAGAAGCATAAACCTTAATTGTTGACTCATACATACATGCATACATTCATACATATATACATACATGCATACATACATACATACATACATACATACATACATACATACATACATACATACATACATACATACATACATACATACATACATACATACATACATACATACATACATACATACATTACGTGAGTGCAAATGTGTGTGCGTGCATGCGGATATATATATATATATATATATATATATATATATATATATATATATATATATATATATATCGATAGTACTATCTATCCATCTATTTGTCTATCTATTTATCTATCTATCTATCTAACTATCTATCTATCTACCTATCTATCTATCTATCTATCTGTCTGTGTGTATGTCTGTTTTTCTGTATATTGTCTGTCTGTATATCGTCTATCTGTCTATCTGTCTGTTTGTCTATCTGTATATCGTAATTCTATCTATCTATCTTTCTATCTATCTATCTATCTATCTATCTATCTATCTATCTATCTATCTATCTATCTATCTATCTATCTATCTGTCTCTCTCTCTCTCTCTCTCTCTCTCTCTATCTATCTATCTATCTATCTATCTATCTATCTATCTATCTATCTATCTATCTATCTATCTATCTATCTATCTATCTATCTATCTATCTACCTACCTACTTATCTACGTACCTACCTACATACATACATACATACATACATACATACATACATACATACATACATACATACATACATACATACATACATACATACATACATACATACATACATACATACATACATACATACATACATACATACATACATACATACATACATACATACATACATACATACATACAACACAACGACATTATATGTTTTTTTAGAAAACTATTGATTTTGGATAGATCAAAGTTAACATGTTCACCACCGTCTTGTTATTAGGCTAATATTTGCATGAAACCAACTGTTCACACTATGCTAACAAAATCGAATATTAATTTTTATTCGAATAAAACTAGTGTTTGAACCAAAGTTTCGGTTTGGTTTCTACAAAGTTTTACAAACAATTAACTTTTTCTGGAGCGCATTAGACGATGAAAGGAAGTAGATGATAGGAAAAGAAGAATTGAGCCTCGTTTTGTTCAGTTCGATCGATATCATATATGTAGGAGCATTCTCGATGTTTTCCAATTCATTTCATTGAATAGTCTACCGTGGCATACAGTTCATTCTAGATAATAGGAATTCTTCAGAAAAGAATATAATGACATATATATTTCGTCATTTGTTGCACAATCCACTCAAATATGAATGATGTATCCTTTAAAATAAGAAAGCCTCGCTCTACAAGGAGATATTTGTAAACATTAAAGAGCATTACAGCCTTTCGTTTACGTTTACTAATTTCCTCAGTAGTGTTGAGTTATTCGATTTGAAATACATGTCACAAAATGCTAACATTATCGTTTATGCAGACATCCTCAATTATTCTCACTAGTAACAAAGAATAAGGTAACGATCCAAATAATTAATGCCATATGAAGTACGTCTGTTTGCTTGGAAAACTGTAAAAAGCGATATGTGTGGCTAGGAGATAAGCTTCTCTTAATCTTCATATTAATAATATATTTATGTACAAATGAGAATACACCTACGCGAGGTCGAATACAAGAATTTAAATTGTTTAATAAGAACACACTCAAAATGTAAATTAGACTTTGATTTGTATTGTAACCGTTTGTATTTTCCACTTATATAGTTCTGGAACCAGTACACCACTACAATATTCCACTGACTCATTTGAAACTATTGAAAGGGTTTTTCACTGATCTAATTAATTAATGTAAAGAGTCATTGCATAGATTTTAACTGGGCAAAGGTGAAAGGTTATGGGACATCAATAAGACTATATCGTTATAAATTATGAAGTGGTGCTAAACTCTTATAATGGTGTCGCTTCCGTAGATGATATTTATATTTAGGCATTGAAAATTACAACAGATGCTTAAAGATCACGTGTCATATAGATACGCAAAGTAAAAGGTACACAACTAAAGTATTAGCCAATTTAATAACTTTGTAAAGAAAATCAAATATTTATTGATGCATTGGTCCCCTTATCAAAGCCTTTTGCAATATGTCTTAACGTGTTGAAACAATTTGTATTATAAATATTAAATAAACAAGGACTGTATATATTAAACTGTTTTCATCTTTTGTGGAGTTTCTTTGTGTATTTAGTAATGTTTAGAAGGCTTCAAGATAACATCTAATGGAATGTCAGGGTGAATCTTAAATGAAGATTCTCTTTATGTCTCTCGCTCCATTCCAACACTCGTTCGAAGAACTTTCGATTGTGCTTTGCCGGTATCTTCCGTTAAATTATGAAACAATGGAAGGGACATATTCGATGAAACAAACTTTCCATACAATCATGAGAGATTGTGAATAAACGGATATGTGTAATTCAAGTTTTAATTCTAATTCAATAGATGTCTGTGTATATGAGTGTTTTTTGTAAAGTTTACTCGAGCATTACATTTACCTAAATTCTATTGTATTAAGTAAAGTTTATATGTTTATTTCGGTACAACGAATGTTTGTGAAATAAATGGAACTAATCCAGCTTTAATATGCTGTACTGAGAAATTCAAACTCCAAATAAAACACTTAGTGAGATTCAAGTTGATGACTATTATTTTAAAAAAATATTTAGCTGAGTCCTCTGTTTGCCTTACCTCCTTTTCAAAAGTTTGTGCTTTTTCCAAAATGGGTCCTCCGTCATTCAATTTGCTCACAAAATAAACGTTCGCGTTTGGATCGATCGCATGATTCCTCTTCAAGTTTAAGGTGAGAGCTCGTGACCCGACTCTGAGTTGGAAAGCCAAATTATCAGGGAGGTTAACATCACTCAATTTCCGTTTGTTTGTCTGTAAACTGGAAGTCACATCTTTCAACCACACCATTTTTGACTCGATATGCGCTGCAGAAACAACTGTTATGAATTTGATTATAAAAAAGGATGATATTACAAAATACAGAAGCAAGCCAAGGAAGAAAGGAATGATTTATAAAACGAAATAGAACTCTGCGATCCTAATGTTTCCTTATATAAAAATATTCGAAAAAAATAACTTTTCCTTGCCTTTTTTATTGTTTGCTTTGTTGCATTTTAAACTCTTTTAAATTTGATTATTAAACATAAAACTTTGTTAGCTTTGTTAAGTAAATAGATGATTGATGCAGTAAATGAAATTTATATTTATTTGATTTCTTTAAATATCTATGAATATTCTTTTATTTTATTAAGTTTTAAATTGTTTGTGCACCTTACTGTTTGAATTCAAGGCAAAACAAAATTACATATTTCAGTTACAATATTTGTTAAGTATAATGCAGTAAATGAACTTTGTGCACCATTACTGTCTGAATGCAATGTGGGTTAAAACGAAGTAGCATATATTACTTGTGGCAGGCACAATACAAAATTTCGCTTAGAAGATAATTGAAAAAGTAAATAAATAAGTAAATAAATGAGTAAATAAATGAGTAAATAAATGAGTAAATGTTGTACATTTACTCATGATTGATATAGAGAACATTTTCCTCAATATTCAAAACTCCAACAGCGTTTTTCTTTTGATGTAATGTTGATGCATCAACACTTCATGATCCTGATAAACAATATATAAGTATGTACTTTAACTGACATTGTTATTGACGTAATTTCCATTGTAAATGGTGTCTCAATATCTCAATCGTTTTCATGTTTCTCTTAATCAATCAATATTTAATTAGTATTATGTTTATAAAGAATGTTTGTGAACTAGTTTAAAGTACTTGTATAGAAACGAACTTATGTGCTTTGCTGAGACCTTCTTTAAAATTATGGAAGAATGGAAGGGACACTTTCCATAAAATTTATATGATTGATACTTTGGGCAGCGTCATGCATGCGACCATCATGCGTTCCAAAGAAAAAAGGACAAGAATGCATTATGGGACGGTAATCGCTAAAATTCGAAACATATAAATGTGTGCTAGTGTGGCAACAATTAAAATTGTGTATAAACAACATATATTATGTCATATATAGTCAGGCGTTTAATATAGATAAGTTACGAGGACTATGTCGCCCAGTTGGCACTGTGATGTCATTTGCAAGATGTGAAACGACATAGCAGATATATAAGAAATCACGACTGAATATGATGTCCATGGCGCCATAGGTAAGTACATGACTTGTGCCATGACTGATTGTGCTGGAGTTTTTGATTGCTGAAGAGTGCAAGGTTGAAAAGGTAATTTACTTGCGCTGGTCTATCGCATTGCAATACAGAACAGGATCTGGCGCCTCAATCTGGACTGTAACAGAAGGCACCTAGCTTGTTCTACATTCCACAGTCTTGGTAACGAGTTTATACCTAATCACTGACAAAGGTCAACACCCAAATTAAATATTCCTAATCCAAGACTCAGTATATATGGGAAGTTGTATACAACTGAATGGCAG
Source organism: Unio pictorum (assembly GCA_030141615.1). NCBI lineage: Eukaryota > Metazoa > Mollusca > Bivalvia > Unionida > Unionidae > Unio > Unio pictorum. The sequence continues at coordinate 5,293,269 of JARLTB010000134.1, forward strand.
ATGTCATTCCTGAGAGCATTTTAATTACCTATACAACGAACGTGACAATTAAGACAGTATTACGCGAAGTGACAATCCTCAGAATTTAGAGCTCCAAACGACAAGAAACGTCTTGAATAGTCAGCTGTGAGATGTTCCCATAAATAATACAAGCAAAAGATGTCCGAACAAAATCATTTTGTTCTAAACTCTATGCAGTATGAAGAGGTCTATAAATCGCGTGTCGATAATCAACGATAATACCACAAAAGGCCTATATGTACCTTTTGCCTGCATACATAACATCCTTTCATCTTCATTTAAATTTTTTACATCATTTCCAGCCCTACTTCTTTTATAATCATCATTACTTGCTTGATTATTTCAATTTCATAATAAGTCAGTGTTATTGGTTTATCCTTGATGCAATGGCAGTGAGTTTGTAAGAGCTTTTAAGAGTTTATTATATCTGAAAGTTAAACAAGATAAATATAGTCATACACTTTTTAATGTCATACGGCCTGCATGAGCGCAATGTAAAACAATTATGTTTAAAATCATCTAGAATTATGTTAATTTGTCTACAATACTTCGTTATTGTTTCAGTATCTATCTATCTATCTATCTATCTATCTATCTATCTATCTATCTATCTATCTATCTATCTATCTATCTATCTATCTATCTATCTATCTCTCTGTATATATATATATATATATATATATATATATATATATATATATATATATATATATATATATATATATATATCGTGGTAGATAGCATGCGATTTCCATCTGATTTTGAATACACGATTGATCTTATACTAATTTTCTATTTGTGGAATTAGAGGCGAAAAAAATTGCAAGTTTTGAATACAGTAGATCTGATAGGCAAAACACTTCCCACCGTTTGGAGGTAAACATAAAAGAAAATGAGAGACGTACCTGACCAAATATACAGCGAGAGGAAGAGGATAAGTAGTAATACACCTTTCTCCATTGTTCACATCTAATACAAGCATGAGTCCACGTGAATACTGACTAGATCAGCCATTTTAATACAGCTACAATATATTTTATTCCAACATTTGTTTGTGCAGCTGTGAACTAGTTTGTTCCTGTCATTGTACCGTTGTCTGACTACAGCTAACCACAATTATATTGTGTAACGGCATGATGTAATAAATGATATGAACAAACATTTCTTATTGCCTTCTCAGTTTTAGACCTGATCATGTTGATGTAATGTCTGAAATGGTATTACGGCAAACTATGCTTACGTGTCCAATGTAGTAGACGACTGATTTACTTCAAACTTATACAAAATTTATGCGCAAGTGATACTTAAATGAAGAAATCTATATATTGATTAATCCGTAAAAGCCAGATGTCCGTACGACATTATAACCATCTCGACTATCACATTCAAGTACCGTTTGATTATGCGGTGTCTATGTGATTAACATTTCAAAATCGCTGACAAGAAAGCGAGGGAACTCTGTTATCATAAGGCCATTCTGCATCCGATACCTTGGTGTGTCGTTCGTCAAAGCACTTTACCTCTCTAACATTTTTATCAAAATAGTTAATCTGTGTAGTTTTGCCGCTATCCAAACCAATCCTTCGCCCATATATCTATCTCTATCAATCGCCTTACTTATCTTTATATTTGTGCATTTAGCTGCATACATGTGCATGGTAGAAAGGAAGGACTAAATGTATTTGAAACAATCATTATCAGACGTGATGTATATGTATCCTTTAAAAGCCTTATCCATCTTATGGGAACAGCAACGGAAAATTGTATATTGATATGACGCAATAATCGGTCATATTCTCTGAGGATATTATTTTTAAAAAGAGAAAAAAAGAAAAGCGAATTGTCCTTAGTACTTGTTACGTATATTTGATTTAAGTCATTTATTTTTATTTTAATTGTTTGTTTGTCAGCTTCAAATTTTAAATTTTAAGTTTAAACTTCATTCATTGGAAGATCACCTGTACTTTACAAATAAACACCAGATGTTGACCTCATTTCTGACCTGGCTTCAGAGTTGTACACAAGCTTTTAAAATGATTGGTTGGTTCCAAGGACATTATGGAGCTTTATTATAAACATCTTTCTATTTTTAGTTCCTGAGAGTAAAAATAACTGATTTTCATCTGGGTCATACGGTGTGTACGAGAGTTTTTGAACGTAAATTTGTTCTAAAGATTCTAGAAGATCACGTGACCCTTCCTAATTTACATAAAAACAGGTATATATATTTTATGTTTTGGATCGAACTATTTAGTAGAATTTGGGGTGTTTGAATATTAAGTTGAGTGTCGTTTTGAGTTATTTGAAATAATTTTGTAATGGAAATTATTTCAAGTTGTTTGGTTCAAGAGGATTTATTTTGTTATTTATCTGGAAAATAATTGCGCTCATTGAAATTCATAAGACCAGAACTGACTTCATCACGCGACATCGTCTTCCATCTTGGATTCTTCATTAAGATTCGAACTGGTAATATTAGGACATTTTATTACCAGGACTTTTTCAATTTTACTAGTGGATAATATTTTGAATTTTTGTTGAATTAATTTTGGAAATGATTCTTAAAATCGTAAGTTATTTTTTCCTTTCTGGAAAATATTTGTGCTCAATAAATTGTGTATTAAATTTTTACAAGCATGTTATTTTCACTTTTTCTATGTTTCTGTTTATTGCAGCCTAAGCACGTAACAGAACCTCCCAAAATAACATGTTTTGTTTGTGCACATTAATTGTTTGTGTGTTAGATTTAATATATTCTTATTCCATTACATGTTTTTATAACGTAACATTATTTACTTCGTTTGGCAATATCCCGAATTGGAACATTGTGTCTTGTTGCTGACATTGTTCCAAAATCAGTGTCATGTTTGGTAAACGACTATTGATTTTTTTTAATCTGTCTCAGAGTAAGAAGCATTGATTGAAGTCAAGGCCGTAAGTAAAATACCTGACGTGAGGAATTGTGTTTCTTCTAATTTGTCTAGAATGATGACCTGTTGATGCTATTAAGATTTAAACAAAAGTAAATAATCATATACATTGCAGTCAACTAAAGAGTTTGCTTTGTATTGGTACCTACATTATATCATTACGATTATATTGTGTATAACACTGGAATGCGTAATACGAAGGTCCATACGATGTGTACCACAAAGGTCTGTCCTTAGATACTGAATTGTTTGATAGTGTCGATTGTGTTCCATCTGAAACGTTTATGCATTCTAGAATCCACCACTATAGATACATGCAATTTGTATTATTATTATTATTATTATTATTATTATTATTATTATTATTATTATTATTATTATTATTATTATTATTATTATTATTATTATTATTATTATTATTCCATATATGTAGGATTACAAGAAGAATATTTGCTTCGATGAAGCCGGCGGGGTTGAGATTTTTTACTTTGACCACAGCCACATTCATGGACGCAAGTAAATAAAAAGTTGGTTTATTGAATATATTTACATGCGTAGGTATCACTAGTATAGCTCACATTAATATCTTGGTTTAATGAGAGGTATATTTACTTTCAACGAAGAACAACACAAGTGCAGATCAATTTTAATTTAAATAGAATCACTCAAAGATTTAATCCTTCTGTGAAGTATGTGCTCCCCTTTCTAGTACAATCGTCATGTCCACTGATGCCGTCGATAAGACAGGGAAACAAATCTACTGGGGAAGGAAACATTTGAGTTAAACTAATTTTATTGTAAAGTTGCAGCAGTGTGTAATGGTAACAGCGATCGCACAACGAATTTTGAGAAAACATGTTAAATTAATAACTCCGTGTATTGCACTGTTAGTTAAACGGGACCTAATACAACAAATGTCTGTAGATCTGAATCGAAAGAAAAATAAAACTTGAATAAGACAGTTAATACAGCTTAAATGCTGTTGAACTTTACTTACTGGTAATCCTTATAGGTACAACAAGATGATGTGGCTTTAACAGAATTCGACTCTTATCAATCGTATGGAAACAGCAACGGAGCGAATTGTGAAAAACGAGGATTAATAAGGCACAACATTTAGGCATATTTTATGTAGAATTTTTTATTAAATAGAGAAAAGAAGATAACAAATGATCCTTAAAATTTCCTGATATACTATGTTTTGTATATTTACATTTATTGTTTGCATGTTAGATTTAATTTATTTTAATCCATTACATGTTTTTGACATTACTTATAATTGAAACATTGTGTCTTTTCGCTGACTTTGTTCCCAAATAGTTGAGATGTTATGTAAACAACTTTTCATTGTTTCTATCTGAATCAGAGTAAGAGCCATTGACTTGAGTCAATGCCATACCTGAAATACTTTACGCGAGGCAAACACATTTCCAATTTTTCTAGCATTATAACCTCGTGAAACCATTAGGTGTAAACAACAGTAAAAAAGCAGATGCATTGAAGGCATCTAATGATTTTGCTTTGGATTGGTACGATCATTGTAACATGAATATTTTATTGTGTATATCGGTGGAATACGTTATAAGAAGGGCAATAGGCTGCGTTTCACAGGGGTCTGTCCTTAATTACTGTGTGTGTTTTTTATAGTTAGGGTCGATTTTGTTCCATCTGAAACGATTCTGCACTCTAGCATCCACCACTTCAGATACTTGGAATTATAAATTCTTCTTCTTCTTCTTCTTCTTCTTCTTCTTCTTCTTCTTCTTCTTCTTCTTCTTCTTCTTCTTCTTCTTATTATTATTATTATTATTATTATTATTATTATTATTATTATTATTATTATTATTATTATTATTATTGTAATTATTATTATTATTATTGTTATTGTTATTATTTTTATTATTATTATTATTATTAGTAGTAGTAGTAGTAGTAGTAGTAGTAGTAGTAGTAGTATTATTATTCCATATTCGTAGGGATAAAGAAGGAACAAAACGTTGACTACAGGCACATTCATGCACACCAGTAAAACAAGAGTTGATTTAATTGACTATATTTACATGCAAAGGTACTACCAGTGTCGCAGATTAATGTTTTGATTTAATAATAGCTGTATATACGTTTAACAAATGACAACACAAGTTCAGATAAAATTTAATTTAGATAGATCACTCAAGGATTCAATCCCTCTCCATTTGTGTGCTACCCCTTTTAGGACAATCGCCATGTCCACTGACATCTTACCTGGATTGTCCTGTGGTGAGAAAAATATCTCAATCTCCGAATTCACAATTACGTTAATCCAAATACGAGCGAAATTAATATGTATTTTTATACAAATATATACGCATGATGTCATAAATATGACTTTATTTATACACCAAAAGGTATTTAAAAACTGCTGGGTAAAGAAATCTTGAATTTTATTGTAAATTCCAGCATTATGTAATGGTTGCAGCGATCACACAGATAAAATTGAGTAATCATGTTAAATTAATTACTCTGTGTATTGCAGTGTTAGGTAATAGGACCTGATGAAACATCTGTCTGTAGATCTGAATCGAAAGAAAAATAAAACTTGAATAAGACAGTTAATACAGCTTAAATGCTGTTGAACTCTACATACTGGTAATCCTTATTAGTACAACAAGATGACGTGCTTTAACCAGAATTCGACTCGCAAAATAAATATACGTGCTAATAATACAAAGTGTATCGTAAATTTCTTATCAGTTTTTTAAAAAAAAAGTGGTATTCATAGTACAACGTATTTAAGTTAGTGGTTTGCTTTAACACACACACGCACACACTGGCACACACACACACATACACACGCATATATATATATATATATATATATATATATATATAATATATATATAAATATATATATATATATATATATATATATATATATATATATATATATATATATATATATATATATATAAATTGGTTTTAAAGGATGTGAACAAATACAGAGCAACTTAAAGTTAGATGATGAGTGACCTTAACACCCTCTCCCATTTTGTACTACGTGAGAGTTGGGTAACAAAACACTCTGTATATTCAAAGAGGAGTAAATTCGTTATGTAATTATGTAAAACTAAAATACATTTTAAATGCATTTGAAGAGCAAGTAAATACGTTACTATATATAAATTATGAGTCGCAATGCTTCTCTTGAATTAATCACCAAACGTTGAACAATTGTCTGGAAAAAACTTTTTTATTATGAACATTTTCTTTATATGGTTGCAATTATCGCACATCTTGGTAACAGAACATATGAATTCAGTAAATACATTTATTTATATTATTCACTCAATGTATTGTAGTGGCTAAACTTGTGTGTTGAATATCATTACAATAATTGTTTGCTTGTAATCTAGAACCGAAGAAAAGTACAGTCTGAATAACAACTCAGCGGATGTTGTTGTTCATTTAACATTATAATATTGCCTGGGGATAAAACATATATTTTGGACACATATTCATCAGTCCATATATACTGAGCTGTTTAATGGGGGCATACAATCACTAGAGTAGTGGAAATATACAAACGTTTCCTGATTTACGTATCGTAAACAGTTTACGCCTAATTGTAAGACTTGAAATCAGGTAATACGAACTTCATATCGTTTCTTTTCTTATACTGGTATTGTGTCTGCCACAAGTCAATCACCTTTAAATATATTTTGAAAAATTACTATTCATGGCAAAATACTGTTGTTATTATTTAATTAGGAATCAACATTATTGCTTCGGGAAATCCAAAATTCCAAAAAAGAGCATTAAACATTCTTCAATGTATATAAAATCTCCATGAAAGTTCAGAAGATAAAATATGAATCAATTTCTAACGGAGTCCAATAAGATGTACCAATGTCATGTCAGCTTAGCCAGAATGGTGGTACTTTGATCTTATAAGTAAATGGTGATTTAAGTAAGCAGCGGAGAGGGTGGACAGACCGAAACTATTTGAAGCAAACCGAAACTATTTCAAACAAAGTCCTAAAGGATTTCAAACAGAGGGTGGACAGACCGAAACTATTTCAAGCAGCCGAAACTATTTCAAACAAAGTCCTAAAGGATTTCAAGCAGAGGGTGGACAGACCGAAACTATTTCAAGCAACCGAAACTATTTCAAACAAAATCCTAGGGAAACCAATTCAGTAAAATCCTAAAGGATTTCAAACCGAAACCAATTCAGGTAGACAAAATAAAAAAGAAATCCTTTAGGATTTGACGTACAGCTTCTGTGATATTGTAACCGGTTAGGAATTTTTGTTTATCTCCATTCTTGTTATTAATTATTATCTGAACTATTCGTTTGTTGCTATATTCCATGTCGGATACACGCTGATTTAATATCTCAACATATTGTATAATCTCGATGCGTGAAATCATTATATCAGAGAGATGCTCCTAGAAACTCTGTCGTAGTGGTTCTATTTGTGTTTTATGTAATTGATTAATCTCTTTCAAATAATCAATGACGTTATTTAGAGTGAATACAATTGCAATGGATGTATCAGGAGTTTTCTCAAAACCAAATTCCCATTGCATGGTATTGTTATCGAGAAATGTAAATCTATCAGTTAATTTTGCATTTTTTATATCAAGTAAATAATTTCGATATGATGGGTTGATTTCATGATATGATTGTATATCCGTGATATAATCAGACTTTTTAAGTTCGGGTATTTGATAAGATGTCCGATGTGGGGTTTCAGGCCAACCAAGTATTGTTCTTATAGAACTATGATAGATATCTACGACATAACTGGGTGAGTTTATCTCAATCGCGGATGATAAAGTCGGCTCGTGAACTGTCATAGCGATTTTCGACTCTTTTCCAGTAATGGATTTTATTCTGCGTTGTAATTCGTTATTGATTTGTTCAATTTGGTAGGACCCAGATGGTAGCGAAACAACATTCCAGTTTGGCGTACCATCGGGTTTATTTTTACTCGCAAACACCAGGGAATTTGTCGGTTGTTGACCACCAAATGGTACTGATTTAATATTTGGCCATCTGTCATACACTCGTAATTTTGCTAGTGCTATCTCCTTCACCGGAAAAGCAGTGGGGAAATTCACACTGAATTCAGAATTGGTTGATGTTTTTTATATCATGCTGGTTTTCACCGGTGTGGTATTTTCCGCTATTCGTTGAAGTAGTTATTATGATCTTGTTCTTTTTCTAATTTTGACATCGCGGAATCATAGACACGTACAAACGCGGAAAACTCACTATCGGATATTAATGTGTCATCGAGTGACGACGATATCATCGAGGATAATTGGGAGTATGCGGTTGACACAACATGGAATTTAACTACGTCGTCTCGTAGTTTACGCTGGCTGCATGAGAATATTTTTTTGTTATAATCGAAATAATTCCCGCGGATGTTGTCGCCGCTGATATACAAATTAGAACAGCCATCGGTTCAATCATTGTCACAGAGGATATTATTATACCAGCTATGGTGATTACACCTGATACCGAGTACATGGTAACATCAACTGCGATGATTCTTCGTCGGTATTTTTTCAATTTTACTTGATACTCCTCAGTGAGTGTTTTGAGTTTAGTTTGAAATTCTCTGACCTTATCATAGCGATATTGCTGTGATGACATTTTATTTATTACAACAGAATTCAATTTAGTTGTTTACTTAAATCCGCTACGAATTCAACATACCATGTTACTGAAACCCTAGCCAAATTATTATCAGTGGATGCTATTATGAATTGTTCAGTTGTTTCCTTGTCGATGATCGTTGATATCATATTGTTGACCCCAGATGAACTCGTTGATGAAATATTAAATTGAGTCGGCGACACTAGTGTTAATCGATAAATACCTTTGACGGCCGCGGTGATATTTACTATGTTAGTGGATGGTTTCCACGTAAATGATCCGTATTGAATCGCGTACACGTTATATATATTTTTTTTTGTTCGTGAGGGATTTTTATTTTTCAGGTTTTTCTATCATCCTCGGTAGATCGTCCCTGATGACATCGTTGGTCGTTTTAATATCTTCGCTAACAACTTATATTCGCCAAATAATCGCTGTTATTTCATCGAGTTGAGTGATGGTATCAGCGAGAGCTGTTTTAACATCATCGTGTTTCGAATTTGTTTTACCAAAAAATTTATCAATGGCGTTATCGGTCCTATTAAAGTTTTTACGTAACGTATTAAATTGAGATACACGAGCGTCATAATCGGATCAAAACTTTGACAAATTATCCATGGAGGTTTTTATCTCCGTGAGTTTCGGTGTGGTAACCGGTGGATTTCCACAGATATATAATAGAGGTTTATCAATATGGTCAATTATACTTCTTTGTAATTCAGAAATCTGATCGAATTTATTGATATGGGCGTCGTATTCATTTTTGTAATGGTTCTAAATTGTTAATTCTATCCACAATAGTTGAAACAAGTTTACCCTGATCAGAAAAGAACCCGATAGTATCTCTTACTACGTTGCGTTGTTTAACTAAAATATCATCAAGGGAAACATTACTAGTTTTCAATTTACCCTGACGATCTTGAAATACAACTATTTCTTTTGGATCAACACTTGCGAGATTTAACATCTCAACTATTTCACCTTCGATTATTTTGTTTACATCACCGGTTGCAGATATTTCCGCTGTGGGTTTTTTCATGCTTGTTAAAGATCTCCCCCAAATATCAATCATGTTATTTTATATAATTTCTATCTAAAAAGCGATTACTCGTATATTCGTGTACGGTTTTATGGGGTGGTTTTCCCGATGATGAAATAGCATTGAGGATATTTAATACTTCTATGCCGCATGTTGGTGGGTCATTCATTTTCTGTGTTGGTAGCGTAGAATACCAGATAGAAGTTTTTAAGCGGTTTATATAACGCATAAATTCATTAGGCGGCGCTAACCCATATGAATCGAAATAAACAATTGCACGCGGATCAACCCAGTGAGTTCCAGGTGCTGTTATCGAGATTAATGAGACTTGTTCAACGCTGCATGGTTTTTGTGGTAATTGATCTCTCATAAACACACCTCTAAAATGTTTTATCGCTAGTTTTTTAGCAGCATCGAGTAAATAAAAATTTGACATGGGAACTATTGTTGTTAGTAAACTGTTCCTAGTCTCAGACCGTTTCCGCTGTACCATGAATACGGAGTTCCTGGTAGTCTTAGACCCTTTCCTGATCTTTTCTTTTTTTATACCCGCTTCCGGTAGCTTTCTTTAGTGCCATCCCTGCCGCTGTACCAACGGCTCCTAACGCGGCAGCTTTTGCTACCGCTGGGGCCGCTGCTGAAATTAGTGCTGGTAACGAAGAGAAAAGTGGGAAAATACCACCTGATTTTGTCATCCTTTGTCATCCTTTTAATTGCGGCCGTAGAGAGAGTGATCCGAACACCTTTTTATCTTTGATGGCATCATTGAAGTGTTCTATCTGACGAGCTGTCAGTGACAATTTATTCTCACCGCCTGACATGTGATTTTGTTTCAGCGATATTGTTGTTCCACATTGTTTAGCTGATTCCGATTGCAATTTTTTAATTTGACCAGGAGTTAACGTAACACTAGCATGACTATATGACATTTTATTTAATAACAGATTGATCTAATTGCTACATTACATATTTTCCAATGGTGCATCAACTATCTTCATTCGTCCACCAACACCTTCGAGTAGCATTGATTTATCGCTGAGAATGACAGCAACTGCTCTGTAACTCGGGATAGTGATAACACCCCCTTCAACAGGACGGGTTCCACGAGCTCTGAAGTGTATGTCAACTACGGATTGTCTTGTTAAGTCAAGATGTTCCAGCGAGAAGTAATAGATGGGATATCGTTTTCTAAAATCAAATTGTGATATTTGCAGACCACTATCCACATTATTATCGCGTCCCTTAAATGACAACAAACGACGATACGCGCGTGCTATTTGGTTGGTTCCGTAATCAAGTAGTATATCCTCGGATGGTTCTTGTTGACCGTTTATCCTCAACGAAACTTCATTACATCCAATTGATCAAATATTATATGGCTGCGTGTTTGTGAACTCAATCGCGCCTTATCCTGAACGCAATAAATATATGAAGCGTAGCTGAAACACCTTGTTTTGATGCCAGGTGCCATGTAAGTGTACCATCAATATTAAAGTCCATGGTATCTGTGGTCACTGTTAGCCAACATAGCAATGATTGCCTCGACGGTTCATAAATGATAGTAATTTTTCTTCCATGGTGATTGATGGAATCATTACTGGCATCCACAATGATAGTTTAGATAAAATGACTTTACCATCAGCAACACTAGTACCATGCCAGATTGCATCATTATCACTACCCTCTCTCACGAGTGCTACAGTATGCTTCGCTCCATAGATAACTTTTCTGCAAAATCCGTGAAATATGATGTAGTGGAATTGCGCATGAAAATTGTCTACGCTGTCCTTGCAACATTGGTACGCGTGTTGAAAATCCCAAGTTGTAATTGGGATTAACGCTTTTTATAATATCTAGCACTCTCAAATAGCGCCATGATACCAGTATTGACAAAACCAACTCGGATATTTTCATCATTTGCATATGGTGTATCACCAATATTTGTTATAAGTTCTCCTTCTATTTCGATAAACGCTTCAGAGGGTAGAAGGTACTTGCTGGTATCATGGACCTGAAGTTCAATTCTTAATCGAAGATCCGATAGTACTGCATAAAAGAAATAAGACTGATAATCGCGTACACAATCATTCTTGGGTACTGGGGAGTCCATATCAAACGTTGTATCAGGAGCCGATTTGAACATATTATTATATATTTCTTGATCTAAATCGTGATCTCGCTCGCGATTTCAAACCACTTACCGCTATCATATTTGCAGTAATATTTCCCTGAGTGTCATATCCATCATTTATCCGTGATGCTATAATCCGATCCACTGTGTTATTTGTTATTTTACTTATACTTGCAGGCATTATTTCCATAGATGGTAGTGGTCCCATAGACGAAGTCGAAAATCCATGGGATTTTTGCGGTGGTTTCCTTCGCCTAACTAACGCCGGTAGTTTTTCTTCAGCCGCGAAAAATGCCCTCCCTTCAACATCACCAACAGTGTTAATACCCTTATCACGAATAACATTAATAACTTTCATTGATAACTGTTTTGCGATTGGTGCTATTTTGGGAACCATTCTTGCAAATAACCCTTCAATGGTATTACTGAGACCATCTCCATTGTACGTTCTATAAACTGACAATCGTGAGCTTACTACATAGACCATGGTTGGTTTGTTGTGGTTGTAGTGTATGATCATTTATTTAAATGATATTTATCTAATCGTAAAATTGTAAATGATTTTCATCGTAAACGATTTCCATTCCTATGGATTTTGAAAGAAGTCATCAAATTAATCACTATGGTAACCGTCTGCTAACTCATTAATAAACTATCGATATATACCAATATCCATGATACCACCCTCAAATAGTCGTCTACAGATATCAGCTGCCTTATTAATTACTTCTGGTGAGTTATTTCCGGCTCGCGTGCCTCCTACGAGAATTTCTAATCGTGATATATCCCCGAGAATATTGCTAGGACAATGAACTAGACCACTACCTGAACACCCCCTTGGAGTTCCACTCTGAGAAAACCCCTTTCTATTTGTTTATTTTAGTGATACCAGTTGCACCCTGCAAAGAGGATTGTGTTATATTAAAGAATTTTGATTGTTCTGATAATCTAAGTAATCCAGGATCTGATTGCTTCTCTGTAGATGATTTAGCTTTTTCTATTTCTTCAATAAATTCTCTATATGTGTTATCCTTAATCGATGCTCTAGATGCACATGTAAACACACGATATAATCCATTATTTCACGAATTTTCATGATGGAAATTATAATCATCGTGGATATACTTTCTTCTCTGATGAAAACTATGAACGACGAAATTATCTAATTCTTTCATAGAATTAAATCTCATCTCTCTTATTTTATCTAATTTATCCGGAATAAATTTATCATTGAATGTAACTCGTCCACTAGAAATATCACCTTCTTCTTCTTCTTCTTCTTCTTCCTCTTCTTCTTCTTCTTCTTCTTCTTCTTCTTCTTCTTCTTCTTCTTCTTCTTCTTCTTCTTCTTCTTCTTCTTCTTCTTCTTCTTCTTCTTCTTCTTCTTCTTCTTCTTCAATAATATCAACCTGTTATTCTTGTTCAGGCGGGTCATCAGGTGGGGGGGGGTAATATCAATATCACCCTGTTGTTCCTGAAGTCGTGAAGCGATTATTATATCACCAGGAAGTGTTTTTAAAGACGTTTGTAACTGTTCAGTTTCCATTGCTATTTTTTCAAGTATAGGAAGAAGGGCTATTTTTTTTCTCTCATTGTTCCTCAGGAATATCTCCCCATATGGCTTTTTCAGTGGTTGATACGACTTTTCCCGTTGCAGTGGTTACTGGTTTGAATAGCTGTTCAGTGTCTGCTGCGAAATCACTTTGAAATTGTTGTCTCATTTGGAGTTTATTTCGAACGGAATCACGAACTGGTATAAAGTTCTTAATCAAAGATAATCGTTCACGTGCTAATTTAGTTGTTAGTGCTTCATTTACCATTATAAATTAATATACGATTTAAATTGTAATTGAATAACTCACCCCGAAATTCTTTGTGTGTTTTACTTCTGCGTAGTGATGAAATCACCACTGATTAAATCACCTGTCTATTGAATTTTGTTCTAGGTGATTAAGCGCATACCTGTCTATAGAATTAAGTTCTAGGTGTGTAAGCGCATAACTCTCTATAGAATTTCCGTGCCTGTATGTATGGCGTGATTACTGTATTAAGGCGATCAAGGGGGAATTTTCATTTTGGCGGATAATATCTTTAATTGTTTTGATTTTAGAGTTAATTTGCGTTTGATTTCATATTGTTTTCCCAATTCACTTCTGACCTTTTCGACAGCAGTGAATAACGGGACAAACTTATTGATGTTGTTACAGAATGCAATGGAGTCATAAATAGCGTGTTGAATTCTCTTTATAAAAGAATAGGATTTCGATAACACATACCTATTATCCCTAGCGCTGTCATCAATATCTTGAAATTCAGAAAGAATCTGATTTCAATCTAATATATCTGACAATTGAATTCCTTGATTTTTCAAACTTGAAATCTCGTTAATAATGACATTCATATTTTCGAAATTCATATATGAAATATTATGTATTTAATACGAAATTAAAAAACAAAAGTAAACAATAGCTATGATGAGCAATAACGGTTATCATTCACTGGGTCCGTTATTGGCTTTTGTGTCTTTCATATGCTTCTTTATCTTTGAGATTATTTCTCTTTGAGATTTCTCCCTTCTTTTTTTCTTTGATTTTTTTCTCTTTGAGATTTCTCTCTTCTTTGACCCTATGACCGTTTCTTTTAGCCGATAGTTCATTCTGAACCATCATGTCGGGTTACCCTATTGTGACATAGAGCTTTTTGCAACCATGCTATTGTTTATTTTGGGAGCGCCTATTGTTGTGGTACACCTCACCCAAGAATTTAATTTCCCGGGGGTGTAAAATCACAGCATCACGTATTTGACGTGACGGGAGGTGTACACGAGGTACCCTTTTTGGGCTGGAGCCCCAATTATATAGATAAACCTCCAAATTGGTACCTCAGACAATAGTGCCTGCCTCGAGATTCAAATGATGGGCCTCAGGACGAGATTACTTCTGTGTATTGTATACACTAGTGATCATAATCTATAAATCTATAATTTTGAATACCATATATGTGTATCATGTTAAGAGTTTAATCATGACAACAAGAGATTGCATTATACAGAACTTCTACCTGGTGAAACATTAAACCACACAAAAAAAGCCATTTAATCATCAAAAATCCCATTGAGATACGTGACTACAACAAGGAAGTTATCGTACACACACAATCCTACACGAGTTATTCCCCTTGGTGTTCCAAAACAGAATTCAGGCATATGTAAATTTAATTCTATGTCCGGTTCTTTTGGAAATCGCTGATCGATATACTTGTTCCGCTACTTTTCGTACTGAGGGTTCGCAAATATCAAAATAATTTCCAGCTTCATTAATTGGTTGAAATACTCTTTCTTCGTTATTTTCTGTATTAAATGATTTTATGAATTTCGAGTGTTATCCAGTCCCTCCTCGTTTGGTGTTTCACTTTGTGAAATAGCTTGTAGATTAACTTAAGAATTATCTCTTTTATATCATTTACGTGATTGATACCAAAACCATACTTGATCAATCTGTTAAATACCTCATAGACGATTTTGTGATTCAGATGACTTTTTCCTCCAGAACCAAATATAAGATATCCATGATTATTCACAGCACCAATTGATTTCTTCAGTCTACGGTTTCTGACAATACCGTCACGAGATGCTTCATAATTGGTAATCACGGGATGTGATTTAAATTTTTGGTTCATTTATATACTATAATACTATTTGTCTAATTCTTTATTTGGCTTAATTATTACTTGGGAATCTATCAATGTAGTCTTGAGGTGTTCTTATGATTTTGTCCTTGACAGAGACATTGATGGAGTTTTTAACGGAATCTTTGATTCGTTTATCATAATAGTGCTTTAGCTCTCTGTATCGCTTACCACCACAATTGAGACATAACTGCGACTTACCTTTCACACCTACCCCACATCGTATGCATGGTATGGGCCCTAAACTTCCACGACGTACACTTTGCAAATGATATCCACAGAATTCATTTCTGCATGATTAGTTACAAGCGGTTACTGATCCTATTTATAAGCCATTTGCAATAATGCATTATATAATATATTCTTTATTTAAATACTTGTTTTAATTATAATATGGAGGAGTTCGAGAGATTATCGAAAATTACGCCTTGGCAAAATGTTGGATTCAATCTCGAGAGAGTCTCCACTGATATACCCAAGAGTCTAATTAGTGATATAATCATGTTGGGTAAAATCCATGATTGTTTTAATGAATTCAAGAATGATAGAGCATCTCACTGTTGATCAATATTTCGAATTGATGGTAGTGTTGATGCTACCATGAACAACGAAAGAGCAGCAGTGATAATCTCACATCTTGACAAGAAAAATTATTTTTTTAGAGTTAAATTCATTATCCGATCAGAAACGGGGAATTGGATTATACGCGACAAATTTGAACCCATCTTGAAAAAGTAAAGAACCGTCACTGTGAGTCAGGATTCCAAACCAGGAATTCTGACTGGGATTGACAAATTGTATTACGAGAGATCCTATCCTGCAACAGCAGTTGTTTATGGAATCTATCCGATAAATGATAAACCGAGTATTGAAAAATTAAAACCCATGAAATAATAGTCGTTGAATTGTGTAGCAGAACGAATAATATAGCATTTTGCAAATGCGTTGCGTGGAAACAAATTGACGGATCTAAGGCGCAAAAAAAAAAATGAATGGGGATTAACAGTGAAGGAGAGCGGAGCAACAATTTAAAATGTGGCCGCGTTAGAGCGGATACTAAAATTGCCCATATACGTAGAGACAGTAACAGGCGAGATATTATACGACTCGTAATATAAATCGAGAGGATCTCCAATCAAAATTATTGACTATAACGAACATGCGTGGACATCCACGCTAACAATATTTCCGCGGGATAGAACCATAAAATATTACACAGGAAATTTATTTGATTTTATTTACGAGTCGAGTAAAAACGATCCTGTGTCAGTATGGTTACTTCACAATTTTGAAGCCGAGGAGGGTAAATTCGATCAATTTGTAAGACCCAATGGCGAATTATATCGTACTAAAGCCCTCCACAACGAGATGAAAAAACTAGCTAGTGGTTTTTCCACGCATTACGACGAACAATTATTAACAAACTGTTTTACAATACCGTCAGTTGCAGCTCATTTCACGAGAACGAGAAATCTATGGAAACCGACAAGCGCACAATTTCACCCAGATATCGAATCAAGCTGCGTGGAATATTTTCATGGTGGATTATGGAATACAAAATACGACCCCAAAAGTATTATTTCATTTGATATGTTTGCGTGTTATCCAGGGGGTTTTCTTGGGTATGGAGAGTGTTCTGAGCACTTCAAAAGATTTGGACATCCCACACATGTTTAGATTAATGGACCAAGGCCTGATTTTGATTAAACCGGATTCGCTCGTGTGGTATCATTTGAATTGGCTAAAGGACTTCATCCGTGTTGTTATGTTTGATTTGGTAGACACATCTCTGAAAAACACTGGATGCCAAT
Source organism: Unio pictorum (assembly GCA_030141615.1). Taxonomy (NCBI): domain Eukaryota; kingdom Metazoa; phylum Mollusca; class Bivalvia; order Unionida; family Unionidae; genus Unio; species Unio pictorum. Next base: position 5,310,535 of record JARLTB010000134.1, read on the forward strand.
AGTGTAATTACGGTATATGATTGATTCTAAAATGCTGATGTCGCTGATTGTCAGTGAAGCATTTATATCAAATCGGAAACAAACTGAAGTCTGGTTACCACATCCCGATAGTCTAGATAGTATAATCAGATATGTAGATATAAAACCAGGTACTTAAATGGCTGTGGGGGGTCAGGAAAGACGACTCGTGCGATTGAATTATTTCGAGGGAAATCAAACATGATTGTTCTAACACCAACACATAGACTTGCAAGAGAGATGAAACGAGGAATTAATGCTTGCACTTATCATAGTTCGTCGTTGTTATTAAAGAGCAAATGTTATGTCAAGAAGGTATCAATTATGCATAAATAAACTAAACAGTTTTACACATAGGTAAGTTACTTTGTGTATTTTAGTTTGGTATAGTAATGACAAAATAGTAGCAGTGCATGCATGCGCTTTGTCTTGTTAGTAAACTAAGATTAGCTTTTCTAATAATTTGTCCTTAGCATCCCTGGTATTTTTTTAAGCGCACATATTTTAGATATTCTTAGTGACACATATTACCGTTTACAATGTCATAAACGTTTAGAATTTATTTCCAAACGCAATTAAGGAAGGATTATAATCACTGGAAAAGTGTGAGTTGTTTAAGTTTGCCAGATATAATTAAGTTTCTGAATAATAGTTTGGTCCAGTACTTGGTAGAATGTTCGAAGAACAAATATGCTGCGGGTTTATTACTATGTATGTATCCAGCTCATATAAAAAATATAAATAATTACAGTTTAAAGACTTTATATAGAAACCCAGCTAAGAAATCGCTTTATTAAAAACCAAAGGATGGAAATTAAAATTCTGAATGAGAAGGAAATGGAAATTGAGAGAACGTAATAAGGAGAACAAGTAGAAGGAAACAATGCGAGAGAGAAATTCCAATGTAAATGCAGGTATTGAAATGGATATGAAGCTGAATCTAACGAATTTAAGCTGGAAGACATTTTAACACTTTGTTCCTTTACAAATATTCAACTTATAATGTTTCCAGAAATATTAGGTTAGCAATTTCTTTAAAAGCGTGCAAAAATAGATAACTAATTTTCTCAATATGAAAAATTGATCGCTACTTGAAATAGCCTAGAGAGCATTTCCTTCTAAGTGTATGTTTTCTCGTGCAGACTACACTTCTTTGTCAGTGATGGTAAGTTCAAAGTACGATAAATATATTATCGAAGCAGCAAGAAGGTGAACAGACCGAAATTAATTCAGACAAAATCAGAAAATAAACCGAAACTAAGACAAAATAAAACAAAATATACCGAAACTAATTCAGACAAAATCATACTATAAACCGAAACTAAAAAAATGAGTTTCGGCTTCAGCCAAAGTTTTTATTTGTCAACCAACACTGTTGCAAAATAAAAAAAAAACAGAAATTGCCTCTGTAGTCGTGGTTCTTTTTAGCTGTTATGGTTTTAACTGAATATTTTATCAAGTCCGATACGATATCTTGATCTAGTGTCATGCTAATATATCGTTACAATTACAAATTCATATGGTATTGACCGAGCGTGACTAAAGAAATTTCTAAAATGAATTATGCGCATATCTCCACTGCACCTGTCTGGTGAATATTTCGTAGGATATGAGTGTCAACTCCAGTAAATACAGAAATAATTTGCAGTTACCCCTGATCACTTTTGGTACTTGAGTATACCTCTGAGTAACATATATTACATCAGTATTTGTATGACTACCTCTGGAAAATGTCCTAGCTGGATGTTTTTGATTGACTAGAATCACATCATCGTACACAACTAGATTGTTAATACGTCCATCAATTCAATCAATGCTCCGAGATTCTTTGACATAGGTTATAAATTCAATAATATTCGCATCGATTTCTGATTTTGCTTTATCGTTAAAATTCTTTGACACCTCGTAACATCGCTGATCGTCTACACTCGGGGCTACCACATATAGGTTATCCCATTTCATCCATCTCATTATCAAATTAAGTAACAATTGTGCTTTACCGCTTCCAGACGGACCAATTATAATTATTATGATTGAATTTGGCAACATCGCATGGTGTTTAACAGGTTCCCGTCATCGAGTATCTGAATAATTAATTACATTCATGTTATGATAAATAATAATGGATCTCTATTATGTAAATTGCAAGACGCGTACTAGCACAAACGACTTAACAACAATTACAACAAGCAATAACTTGCTGGTAAGTGTGTACAATGTGGTACAATTTTGTTTAGATTTGTTTCTATGAAATGGGGTAATGTTTATAAACAAAAATAAGAAGAGGTGATATTGCATCAAAATTGACAAAACTTCCCGCAACTCCATTGGCAAAATATCCGGGAGAAAAACACCTTCCAGTGTATAGTTATTGTGGCCCTGGAATCAGACACGACATCAGACTTGATAGCCAAGACCAACCCCGATCGGGCGAATATCTAATAAACGCTATTTATAAGGCGTGTCGTGTTCTTTATGTTGATTATAAAAGTAGAAATCTGCAACATAGATAAATCGCATATGTGTAATTGATTCATGCGTTGAATTCTATCATTGATAAATCCTTCAAAGAAAAATTAGCTTCGTGGTTGAAAAAATCAGCGATGAAAAGTAAATTAATGCTGGGTGATTGTAAATAATAACAATATGGAATTTATTTATTATTCCCCAAGAGGATTCTGTCGAGGTAAATCAGCAATCGATAAACTCGCGAACATTGCAAAAGTAGAAAATACAACTGGTGCAGATTGGTTATCCAAACAGGCGATATTGCAGATTTATTTACCACCATCTAAACAAATTAACTTCGCACATTTTGATGTCAGCGTCCCTACTAAAGTACATCAGGCTGATATATTATTTCTGCCGCATAATACTGTTAAAAACCACATATACAAATACGCGCTAACCGTGGTTGATGTTCCGAGTATATATAAAGAAGCTGAACCATTGTTGACCAAGTCATCAACTGAAGTAGCATCTACATTTGACAGGATTTGTCGACGAGGTTCTCTGCTGTGGCCAAATCTGTTACAGGTTGATCCTGGCTAAGAATTTCAGGGTGCAGTGTTATCAACAATGAAGCATCATAATACCAAGATGACATACTGCAATACACCGCAATCAGGCCATTGTTGAACGATTTAATCGGACACTTGCTGAGCAGTTACTTGGATATCAATACGCAAAGGAATTCATAGGTATATAAACGATCTCGTGAATGGGTCAAGAGATTACCAGGTGTGATTGCTGCGGCTAAATATTAAAATTACTCGAACAATTAAAATGAAATATGTTATCGCGATCAAAAAAGTATATACCCGTACAAACGCGAAATTATTTTTCAAAACAACGAATACTCGGCAATGTCACTGTGAGATGTTTGCACGAGCCGGGTAAATTTGATAGTGGTAAAAAAGAGCTTCTGATCCTATCTGGAGTGTTACTACACAGAAAATATATAACATAGTAAGATCCGCGGGTAGACCCGCACTCTGTAGATTATATTCAACTGTTCTTGTTCAACAGGTCAACATCACATTATCTCTGTTATGTTCACGACTATTATCCTTTATATTCACGGTAAATTGGATATGATCTTTATTTGAATACTGCCAACGCATTATACAATTATATAAATTCAACATCACTATCAAATTCTCGTTTATTTTTTATCCTGTGGTTAATAACCAGCGAGGTTTTTGTTGTTGATTATAGCATCGCTGACAAAAACACTGATTGTGGTGTCATTAGCCTCTTGAACAATTCTTCAAAGTTGATTTATTTTTCGTACTCTGGACACTGCAAGATAAACAAAATTTGACCCCTCGATGCGATCATCTACGATATATATATAATCGTATCTAGTCAATCTCTGAGATGAATGTATCGTCATTGCATATCCAAGTGTCCACGGACATTTATTAGCTCGCAATGCATCTTCAACAACATCACTGATATCAACCAATACAATATCATTTAACAATAGAGTTTGTTTTTCAAAATGTACTGGAATAATAACTTTGATATTCTGTCTTCGTGAATCCGTAGGCACTGGAAGTGTTGCAAATTCGTCTTGATGTGTTTGAAACATCTGCGCTGGAAGTGTGTCTCTGATTATCTTTCAAATTGCCACTATCATATCGTTTGGTCTCCACGCTTCCCAAAAAACATTTATTGGGTTTCTGAAATTATTTCACGGGCTTGTTTACAATTGATTGTATCCGGTTGTAATCTGATTAATTTCTTGAACTCACTTAATTCTGGATCTATGATCAATATTAATCTCTCCATAATAATCTACAAAAAGTCTACATGCGGAGACAAACCGACAAATGGTGGTGGTTGACCATGATCGCCACACATTATCACAGCTGTAATTTTCAGTAACAACCACCCGAGAAACGTTTTTAAAATATACAACGACACTGTACGTTTTTCGTCAATAATAATGATTTCATGAGTAGATTTCTCACCCATTCGATCAGGAAACCATGTCTAACATTTCCATCGAAATAAACTGTGATAAGTGCAAGCATTAACTCCTTGCTCTTTCAAGTCTGTGGCAATTCTTTGTGTGGGTGTTAGCACAATCATATTTGATTTCCCTCGAAATAATTTGATAACACGAATCGTCTTCGCAGACCCACCAGAGCCGTTTAAGTAAACGGTTTTATATCTACATATTGGATCGGATAACGAAGGGGCTTTCGATAGTTCTGATATTTGAGTATTGTTTATGTAATCATTTTCAATCGTAACATCTGCTGATTTACAATAATCGTGTAACCTGTCTTGTTTTATTCTCCATAATCCCCAACACTGATCGGATTTGTTAATTCCGCCACTGCATCACTAACACTGATATCTATTTAAAATGAATCCGTGGCGACTCTAACAACAAATTCAGGAAATCTATTTATCATATATAGCAACTGCTTTTTGATAGAAGCACAAACCAGCATAGACGCCCTTAGATGTACGTATTGACGACATTCTCCATCAATGTAGCTAACAATTGTACTGAATTATGTTTCATCGGACAAGAAGGCAACTTTATGATTGAATATATATCTCTAGATGTTGCATCCGCGATCATCGCTTGTGATCATATGCTCCACCCTGGGCAAATTTACCAATTATACTTCTACCGAGATCCTTTGCATGTTTATTTTTGACTTGAAATATCTCCTTGGATGCTTCAACAATATTTGTCGAAATCAGGATATTTTTCATTGGAATCGTTAATTATACTATCATAGACTGTGTGGGATGCCCAAATTATTTAAAATACCCAGCGCACTCTCCATACTCGAGAAAACTCCTTGGATAACACGCAACCATATCAGCCGAAAAAAAGAATTAGGATCATATTTGGTAGTGCATAATCCACCGTGTCCGTATGCTTTACAACTGGCTTGAACATCTGAGATAAATTGAGCTCCTGTTTTTTTCTACAGATTTTTCTTTCTCGCAATACGAACCCCTCAAGACTACATTCATAGATTCTCAATAAGTAATAATTAAACCAAATAATTAATTAGACAAATAATATATATGTATATAAATGAGCCAAGAATTCAACCACATCCGGTGATCATCAACTATGAAGCATCATGTGACGGTGTAGTCAGATACTACAGGCTGAAAAAAACCAGTAGGGGTTATCAACACTCATGGATATCCCATATTTACTTCTGGGGGGGAAAGATATCTTAATAACAAATGCGTTTTCGAATGTTTCAATGGACTGATCAAAGATGGTTTTGTACTTGACTACATAAATTGTTAAAGAACTGATAATTCTTTAACTAATCTTCAAGCTATCACTAAGAATGAGAATAATAAACGCGGACGTACTGGAAAGTATTTGGAGGGGATGAGAGTAGTGTAGTGTATGATGTGCTTCGCCGAAATCTTAGATATTCTATAGGTATTAAATCAGTGATAAAATCATTTAATCGTGGCTCTGGCGGTATTTGATATTTAGGAGGTGGGATTTCATGCCATCCTAGCATGGTTCTTATAGAACTCTGATAGATATCAATGAGGTACCCGGGCGCGTTTATCTCAATCGCGGATGATAATGTTGGTTCATGAACTGTAATAGCAATTTTTGATTCTCTTTTCGTAATACATTTTATTCTACGCAGCAATTCATTATTGATCTGTTCGATTTGGTAAGACACAGATGGTAAGGAAACTATTCCAATCTGGAGTTCCGTCTGGTTTATTTCTACAAAGAATTATTTGGTTGCTGACCACCAAATGATTTTGATTTAATATTCGGCCAACTGTGGTGTACTCGTATTTTTGCTAGCGCTATCTCCTTAACCGGAATCGCAATGGGGAAATTCACACAGAATTCAGGGTTGGCTGAGGTTATTGACATCAAGGTTGTCTTTTGCGGAGTTGTGTTTGTGGCTATCTGATAAAGTAATTCCGTTGTTGATCTTGATGTCTTTAATATTTTGCTGCTTTTCTAATTTTGATGTTGCGCTGTGGTAGATGTTAATCATCGCGGAGAATTCCTTATATGATATTGTTGTGTCGTTGAGACCAGATGATATCAGCGCCGATAATTAGGAATACGCGGCTGATACAATATGCAATTGAATTATATACTCGTTTAGTTTCTTCTGTCTGCATGTGGATATTTGTTTTGAGATGATGCTAAGAATCTCTGTAATAGTTTTCGCCGATAACACACAAATTGTGACAACTACAGGTGTCAGTGCTGTTATTGCTGATAACAATATACCCGTTCCAGCAATTACACTTGAAACCGAATACACAATAATGTCAACTCTGGTAATTCTCAAGCGGTATTTTTTTATCTTCGCGCTATACTCGTCAATAAGATTTCTTTGTTTAGTTTGCAACTCACGGACTTGATCATATTGATATTGTTGGACATTCATTATACTATTTACTTAAATCAATTACAAATTCTGCGTAGTATGGCATGGATGCCCGAGCTAAAGTATCACTGACAGAGATTATTGTAAATGTATCCAATGGCATCCTTATCTATTATTGCACGTTGAGTATTAATTCCTGTAGATGTATCCGATGACACTTAAATCTGTACTTCCGAAAGCCGGGTCAATCTATATATACCTCTGACTTCAGCGGTAATATTAACAATATTTTTTTGAGATGTACAGTCAAAAAACCTTGATATACCAAGTACACGGTATTAATATTTTGTTCATGTGATATTCAAATTTTATCAAGCCGGATCGCGATAGCAGGAAGATCAGCAATGATATTGTCATGTGCTTGTTTAATCGAATCAATATTTGCTTTAATATCAAAACGTTTCATTGGGACATTCATCGGAGTACCGAAAAATATCCATGGTTTCATCTGATTTTCTAAAATTCCTACAAAGATTTTCAAACATGCCTACATGAACATCATACTTATGTCGCAGTGTTGTCAGTTTATTATCCGTGGTTTTATATTCTTGTTGCAGCGTTGTAAGTTTACCATCTGTGGTTTCATGCTCAGCTTGCAGCGTCGTTAGTATTTTGTCTAACACATCTACATATGTTTTGTCACAGCATCAGTGTATAATGTTGGATCGCCAGGTGCGTTTTTTTTATTTGAGTTCAGTTCGAGGGTACCTGTCATTGTGTCACCGGATATTTTTACTCGATTGTTAATACTATCTATCACAGTTGAATATACAACTCAGGTTAGTATATTACCTGTTGAATCAATCACCGCTAGGGAATTCTCGGTTACTCCAGTAATTTTAACTAGAATATTATTCAAGGAAACATTTTTAATTTTCCTTCTTTGTCTTGAAATACGACTATTTCGTTTGGATCCACACTTGCGATGTTTAATATCTCGGATATTTCATCTTCTATTACTTTTTTGTATCTTTGATTGCAGATATTTTCCCATTCTTTTCTTTTTCAGACTTGAGAGAGATCTTCCCCAAATATCAATCATTGTGCGATCAATCATTATATTTTAAGATCTCTCTAAAAAGCGATTACTCGTAAATTCGTGTACAGTTCGATCGAGTGGTTTAATTGACGATGATATAGCACTAAGTACATTTAATACCTTCTGGCCGCGTATTGGTTAGTTGGTCATGTTTTGTGTTGGTAGCGTGGAGTACCGGATTGGATATTTTAATTGGTTTATATAACGCATAAATTCATTAGGTGTCGCTAACCCACATGAATCAAAATAAACAATTATCCGTGGATCAATCCGGTGAGTTCCAGGTCCGGTGCTGTTATCGAGATTAATGATACCGGTTTCAGTGTTGTTTGGTTGTTGTGGTAATTGATCTCGCATAAAAACACCTCTAAATTTTTTTTTTATTCTTAATTCCTCGGCAGCATCAAGTAAATCAAAATTTGACAATGGCGCTAGTAAAATGTACCCGGTAGTCTCAGGCCGTTTCCGCTGTACCATCAATACGGAGTTCCTGGTAGTCTTAGATCCTTTCATTTTACGGATAGACTATTTTTTTTGTGTCCGCTTCCAGTCAATTTCTTTAGTTCTAAATCATCGGCAGTACCAACAGCTCCAAGAGCAGCAGCTTTTGCAACCGCGGTGGCGGCGGCGGCAATTAGCGCTGTAACGCAGCGAGAATTGCAAATATACCACCTGATTTTATCATGTCTTTAATCGCAGACGCATAAAGAGTGACATGAACACCTTTTTTATCTTTGCTAGCATCAATGAAATGCTTAATCTGAGGAACTGTCAGTGATTGTCTATTCTGACTGCCAGAGATTTCACTATTTTTGAACCATATTGTAGTTCCACCTTTTTTTAGCTGAATCCGATTGCAACTTTTTTAATCTGACCTGGAGTCAGAGTAAGACTAACATGAATATATGGCATTTTATTTAATACAAGATTGATCCAATTGTCTACGTCTTTTTGGAAAAAAAACAATTACATGTTTTCTACTGACTCAACAACTACCCTCATTTATCCATTAACACTTTCGAGTAGGATTGATTTGTCACTGAGAATGTATGAACTGCGTACGACGCGTGGACCTGGAATGTCAGGAGGAGGTGTGTTACACGAGTTCGGAAATGTATGTCGACGACGGACTGTCTGATTAAATGAAGATGTTCCAACGAAAAGTAATAAATCGGATATTGATTTCTAAAATATGATTGCGATATTTGCAGACAGGTGCCTACATTGTTATCATGTCCCATAAATGTCAGCAAACGATGATACATGCGTGCTATTTGGTTTTGTCCGTAATTAAGTAAAATATCCTCGGATGGTTCTTGTTGGCCGTTTATCCTCAACGAGACTTCAGTAACACCCAGTTGATTAAATATCGTATGGCTGCGTGTTTGTGATTTTAATCGTTCCTTATCTGGTAACGTAACAAATATATGTCGCGTCGCAGAATCACCCTCTTTTGATGCCATGTGCCGTGTAAACATACCGTTAACAGAACTCTCCATAATATCTGTTGTTGTTGTTGTTAGCCGTGATAGCAATGATTTCCCACCTGTATCCATAAATGATAGTAATTCTTCCTTTGCGGTGATTGATGAAGTCATTACTGGAATCCACAATGAAAGTTTTGTTATATTTACTTTACCATCATCAACACCAGCACCATGCCAGATTAAATCATTATCATCACCTTTTTGGACGATAACTACTCTATGTTTTGCTCCAAAGATAACCTTTCTAACATTTCTGCAAAATCCGAAAATATGAGATAGTGCAATCGCGCATGAAGATAATCTACACGGTTCGTACAACATTGATACGCGTGTTCCAAATCCAAAGTTGTAATTAGGACTACTGTTAATAGTCATATTCTCGGCATGAGCATTAGCAGTATTAGCAAGATTTCTCGGTTGTCTCATAATATACTGAACATGTTCAGTGTGATCATTAATATCCTTAGCAAATATCATTGATGGACCTTCTGATTTTGTATAATCATCAGAATATCTTGCTATACCCACTATTGTTGAGGCAACATCAACATAATGCTCAATAGATTCAATTTCTCTTCCATCAATCAGATATCTAGCGACACAAAAATGCCATCATACCATTATTGACAAAACCAACTGTCAAATTTGGCTCATATTCCCCATCAATATTTGTTAGAAATTTTCTTTCTACTTCGATAAATGCATCAGTATTTGATTGTATCTTCAATCTGAAGTTCGATTCTTGATCAACTATTGTGTTGTATTGCGTTATAGGAATTAAACTGATAGTCTCATACAGAATAATTTTGAGAACTGGGGCATTAATATCCAATGCTGGGTCGGGTAAAAATTTGAACATTTTATTTTATATTTCTCGATCTAAATCGCGATCTCGCTCGGGATTTCGAACCACTTCCCGCTATCATATAGCAGTAATATTCCCCTGAGCACTTAGTCGTTGATTTAATCGATCTGCTTTTTTTTTGATCCACCGCTCTGTTTATTGTTTTGCTAACACTCTCAGGCATAATCTCCATTGATGGTAGTTTTCCCAGTGGTAGTTTTATTCGTCGTCAAAACAGTGTGATTAGTTTTATTTTTGCAGCGGAACAAATGCTTTACCGGCAACATCACCAACAGCGCTAATACCCTTATCACGAATAACATCAATATCTTTCATCGATAATTTTTTTGCGATTGGTGCTATTTTTTGAGCCATCCTTGCAAATAACACTTGAATAACATTACTGAGACCATCTCCATAATAACCTTATAAATATGCAATTGTGAATTTACTACGTAAGTCATAGTTGGCTTATAGTGGTTGTAGTGTATGTTCATTTTATTTAAAAGCTATTTATCTAATCGCATGACTAATTAACACGTAACATCAGTCCCTGTTGACATTAGTCACTGTGGTTTCATCAACGAGTTCATCGATAAATTTTCGATATAATCCAATATCCATGATACCACCTTCAAATAGTCGTCGGCAGATATCAGCGGCTTCATTAATTATTTCCGGTGACTTCTTTCCGGCTCGTTTATGCCCAATGATAATTTTTAATCGTTCTATGTCCTCTAGAGTATTATTAGGGCAGGGAACACGAGTACTGCCATGGATTCCAGAATGAGAAAATCCCTCACCGGTAGTACCAGTTGCACCTTGTGCATCATCATATTCTATTGTAGAGATTCCATTAATCTATTAATTCTTTCTAAAACATCATCTGGCATTTCGTTTTGTTGAGGTGCGAAAGAATTTTGGTTTGAAGATTTTTGTCTTTTCTTCGATTTGTTTTATTTTAGGTCTTCTCGCTGTTTTTGATCTTCTCTTCGTTGTTTTTTTTTTTTCTTCCATTTTTTTGCCGTTTTAGTTCTTTTTGCTGTTGTAGTGTTTCTATTTTTTGCTCTTTTAATGTTTCATATTGACCAAATACTTTATCTACCGCACCGAGGTATCCTATGTACGGTGCACTCTTTGTATCAACTCGGCTTGTTTTAGAGTTAATTTTATAACGTACATCAGCCCAGTGTTGTATATCTCTACTATATGTTTTCTGTCCTGGTTTCACTACTCTCCTTTTATCTTCGTAACGCGTAGAAGCAAGTTCGATAAAATCTTTCGGATCACTTTTATCGATATATGCTAAAAATTCATCTGTAAATTTATTTCGTAATTCTTTGACTATTTCCTCATCGGTTTTGTCCGGACCAATTTGAAGTCTTGCCTTGGGAGGAAAATTTTATAAAAGCTCTGATGTTTGTTTGGTTTCTTTTGGTATTTTTTCAAGTTCAGGAAGAACACCTCTCTTTATTTCTTCTCCATATTTTCTATATATAACCTCTTTAGTGGTTGTAGTAACAGGTTTGAATAATTGTTCAGCACCTGTTGCAAAATCAACTTGAGCTTCATGACGCGCTTGTAATTTATGTCTAACAGAATCTCTCACAGGGATCAATCTCTTTTTTTGCATCTAATCGCTCTTCAGCTTGTCTAGTTGTTAACTATTCTCCTACCCTTATTGTTATATGATATTTTTTAATTGTAGCATCTAACAAACCCACGACAACAGAAGCAATTTCTGTTTTTTTTTCTATTTTGCAACAGTGTTGGTTGACAAATAGAAACTTCGGTTGAAACCGAAACTGTCATTTTTTAGTTTCGGTTTATCTTTGATTTTGCCTGAATTAGTTTCGGTTTATTTGTTGATTTTGTTTTAATTAGTTTAGGTTTATTTTAGGATTTTGTCTGAATTAGTTTTGGTCTGTTCAACTTTCTTGCTGCTCTCAAAGTATGTAAGACGGTTCTTGAGACTGATGGACAAAAGGTAAGAAATTCTAAAAATACCAGAGAAGAATTTGTTGATTTAGGATGCGAACAAGAAGGACCATTTGTTACGAGATGCTTTGTCGAGACCATTAAATAATATTAAGATATTGTCAGACAGTTCATATTGCAGAATTCACGAACTGAGTCAATTTAGATATTTTATTATGGATCAAGAGGTATTAATATCAATGGTGTTTTGTTTACTACTCAATGTTTTTTTTCTAATCAAGGTTACAAAAGAGAACCAATCGGTCTCATAAACGAGCAAGATCACGAGATTTCCCGTAATGCTCTTGGTAAAGCGTAATCCACACAAGTACCAAGTTGTTTATGTTTTAAAACAATAAAAGTTTTAGATTAAACCGGAGCAAATCGTAGATATACTCTAGTGCCAAGTGGTAAGAGGGCTATCAAATTGTTTTCCGAGAGACGTATCACCGGAAAATGTTTTCTTACATGAACTCACGAAAGGATTTTAACAACATCATTAATAATTTGTATTGGCCAAAACGTATAAGTTATAATTCTAAATACCTCAGAGTTTGGTCCATTTGTCCAATGGGTGGAAAAACAAAATAGAGGATAAATGCGGCTTATCTTCAGTCTATTCATGAATTAAAATGTTGCTGAATAATAATTTCCTGTGTCGGTCCCTAACCCAAGACCAGGTAAAGCTACTTGCACATGTTGACCATAATGCATCCAACCAATTTATAGAAGTCATTCCTTCGAATTATATTAAAACTGATACAGTAGTACAACTTTGATAAACGTGTTCTTACAAGTTATGGCTTTTTCAATACTGTCCAATCTGATAAAGCCTCATATGTTTTGCATGGAAAGCTTCAAAACCTTATGTATTAATTATGCATTAGATAGTTTAAATGCCATGCCTATTATATCGAGTGTCATAATTTTATATTTTAAAAGAATGGGATGTACATTATCATTTTTTGTTACAAATGATGATAAAGAATCCCTGGGTTTTTGTACTTTTGAAATAAGTTTTTGCCACACTCTCCTTAAACAATTTAAATTATGAAAGAAAAATTTCTCTGACTTAGAAAGTAATATGAAAGAACTATTTGCCTGTGTTCTTGTTCAAAAATGAAATTAAGTTACGATATATATATTTCTAAGGGAATCGTGAGCTTGGTGATATAGCTCTAATTCATTTGCTTAAATCTCAAAATCATCATCAGGCTAGGTAATATGGTCCTTATGCAATTGAAAATAAGGTTAATGACTTTATGTGTATCAATATATTTAATCACTTTATGGAAATTAAAACACTGAACTGTATCTTTTACATTTTACATTACTATTATTCTAAGGAAATAAATTATTTGTTGGCTTTTACTAATTGTACTGGTTGTGTCTTTTAGTATATGACCATATTGTTGTAACAAGAATAATATAGATAATATTATGTGTGCATTATTGAGTATAAATCATTAATGAACGGTCAGGGTGTGTAAATAATTGATGACACTGTAGGTGAATCCATAAAGATATTTATATATGAGTCACTCTTTGAAACTGATATTTTCTCAAAAATGCCATGAACAATCTGTAGATTGTCCACTTTGGTACATGGAACAGCGCAATTGTGATAGTTTGCTTTACCATGCAGTAACACTGATTTCATCAATGATCTGGGCGAAGTTTCATTGTGTAGTTTTCGCTTCATAAAACAAGTCATCAACATCACTATCATCGTCATAATAATAATCGTACTCGAGAGTACTTCCAATTTTAAAGTTTCACTGAAAAATAATTTTATTAGAATTTAATGTTCATTCGTATATAATTCACAAAGTCTGGGTTGTGACAACCATTATTAAAGGAACACTTTGCCATAGATGTTTATATATGCAACAGCTTTAATACAAAGAGATGCGCACTCACGGTCGAATTTTCCTGTTATGCGCATTATTGAAATCTGTAGTCTCCTGAGTTGAATTTTCTGGCATACACCTGTGTCAAAGTGGCTACAAATCTATGGAATGTATTCGATTTTTTCGATGTTTTTGAAACCCACAATCCTTCCTTCCACCACTGCAATTATATATATATATATATATATATATATATATATATATATATATATATATATATATATATATATATATATATATTGTTACAAGCTTAGGCTCAAATAACCAGTAACATAGAAATAGTGAAAAACAAGCTTGTAAAAACTTAATAAACAATTTATTGAGAACAAATATGTTCCAGAAAAGAAAAAATAAACTTACGGTTTTAAGAATCAATTCCAAAATTAATCCAAAAATAATTCCAAATGTAATCCACTAGTGTAATGGCAAATGTCCTGGTAATAAAATGTCCAAATAATTCCAAGTTCGAATCTTTGTGAAGCATCCAAGAGGGAAGACGATGTCACGTGATGAAGTCAGTTCTGGTCTTATGAAATTCAATGAGCACAATTATTTTCCAGATAAATAACAAAAGAAATCCTCTTGATCCAAACGAATTGAAATAATTTCCAGTACAAGGTAATTTAAAATAAATCAAAACAATACAACTTAATATTGCAAGAAAGCAGTATCAAATATTCGAGCTCGATATAATAATGGAAGCTAGTCGTATTTTATCGATCTAGAGAGAGAGAGAGAGAGAGAGAGAGAGAGAGAGAGAGAGAGAGAGAGAGAGAGAGAGAGAGAGAGAGAGAGAGAGAGAGAGAGATAGAGAGATAGGCAGTGAGAGAGAGAGAGAGAGAGAAAGAAAGAGAGAGAGATCGGGAGAGATATAGAGATATTACCATATTTTGTCCACAATCCGTTCCTCTATATGCACTGAAATGTTTAGGTAGGCATTGTGTTGTAAATGGATCCGTACATTTCATCGAGAGATATATATCAGATGTCTTATCCTGAAACAAGAGAAAGAAAGAAAATTGTCTGGTTATATATCATTGTAATAACCACTGTAAATATTTAGACCACCGTTCAACCACTTTGAGCTACCAACAATTGCTCTAAAATGATATGATGTTACAATGGGATACGCAACACGGTTAACATGATATACCTTATGTATCTGTGACGTCTATGGCAATTTGAGATGGTGGCATAAAATGAATGAGAAAACTCGAGACTCTTGTCAGTGTTACGTCTTTTGTCTCTTTCAAAACGTAATTAAAACAAAATAATGTCCAATGCAACGAATTATGTGATACGACATACTATCACATATGTTATGCTCCTGAAACAAACGATGTCTTCCACATAACAGCACAATATTCTCCTCGTAAATATATCACCAGAAAGACATTACCTCAAAAGTGGAACAAATTTGGTCTTACTCTTTTTTACATAACTGCAACAATAATATCAACCGATGACAGATCGAACCGATTTGCCTGAAGCAGTACATCTGCAACGGTAAGGCAATTGTTGCATTGTCTTTAACTCTTTCAAAAGACATTCTAAACGAATTAGCAAAACCTACTCTATGAGCTTTAGTCAACAAAATCATGAACTATGAGTCATTAGGTAGATACAGAAACGTAGATGACTGAGAAAGATGTAAATATTAAAATCGAGCAGGAAAAGTATATCATGAACAGGATAGAACAAAACGATAATGTCTATGCGTCTCCCATTAAAAATGGAAATTACATACGTGAACACAGCAAAACAAAAAACCCCAAAAGGATTAAACACTCTTGCTGGTACATCCTTCTCTCCATATATTTTTGATCAAACATATAAATACCATAAGAAAGGTGCAGTCCGCATATCCAAATCCATGAAACATTTATTATTAGTTACATTTTTGAAGAGGAACTACAATATCATCCAATCATGCAGAAACTTCACATAGCATTTACTATAATCCAAAATTTTCCGGACCTGCAAATAAACCAAGAAGAGAAAGCAACATACTCGTTACATTAAATAAGTTGACGAAACGTTTCCGAAGTAAAAACAAACTGGATTTAATCGATAATCAGTGAAAAGCCGATTTTACTTACAAACAAATGTACAACTATGTATTTGGTGTATTTTCTAAAACAGCCCGATATTCCTTTGACGTGTAAGAAATGGTGCAGTTAGAACGAAGCTTTAAAACTGTTTTAAAGACAATCGTCGTCAATGTCTACGATGGTGAATATACAAAGCTATTTAACTTAAAATACAGGCTTTCCTACTAAGAACTGAAGAACAGTCGCATTCATGTTTTCAAAAAAAAGAATCAGGATTGTATCGTTAAACATATTCAAAGATATCCGCTCATGAAAGGTCACAGTCAATCTTACAAAAATTTTATCGAATGTACATCCGAAGATTTCCCCCAAAACGAAGTGATTTGTGTATATTTTCAACGCCACCTTCTAGTCCATATAAAGATGAACTGTGAAAATACGGTGAATGGGGTCGTATTGGAAGAAGTAATCATAGTTTTTACATTTTGAATAACAAAACTTCCGAGTTGTTTCATGCAACTAGACGAGTACATACCCGCGATAGTCTTAATTGAAATACATGAAAGATGAAGTGTTTAAATGAAGATTTTAAAAACATTGAAGTTACAACGTTCGACCAAACAATTGTTCGACAAGTGTGATATAGAAAACATTAAGATCGAAGAATAAGTAACGTAAGGAAACACGGACTCGAAAAGGGCAAGTGTGTAATAAGGCATATCCAATTAGTTATGAACATTTATTTGCCATATCGCAAGTCATAGGATACAACATTATCAGGAAGCCATAATGTCGTTAAGGTCAACATCTACCTCTCGTTTCAGTGTTTATCTCTTTAATATCTGCAAATAAATAAATCGTTTTGGGTTTGGTGTGGATACTGTCTTTGTCTAGCTAAAATCGTCTTTTAACTTGAAATATTTTCCATTGTCTGGTGTGACGGAGCAGCAAACGCTACTTGATCTTTGCTACAAAATAAAACTGCTATATTGTTTATTGTCTTTCCAATCATTTCTCGAAATATTCTACTCGTAGCAAAATCACATTAACCTTACGGGCATGATCAGCCATATGTAAAGAGCAAAATCTTTTTATAATATTTGGAAAATCATTCATTGTGACTCCTCATCGAACTATTTGAATCATGAAACGTATTGGGATGTGATTAATTTAAGCATAAATCAAGTCACGTTTCTTATCGAAATCAGTAACGAAAACGCGTATTAATGCTTCGATAAAAGTGTTGCTGTTTTTAGATGTCCATCTGAAAACCATAAATAAAAACGGAAACATAAGTAACAAAACAAACATAAAATTAAGAGCGCCCATTGAGCATATATTTCAAGATAAATCCTAAAAGATTTTATTTGAATAATCATCAAATAGTTTGGCAAAGTCCTCGACAGGATACTGCGAAATGTATTCATACGTGTAGCATAAAGTGGACCATGGATATCTATTTGTTTCCCATTTTCTGTGTAAAATGATATACTTCCGCATTCAAAAGACATTAAAAATACGATGTTTCCTCACTCTATTAAAGTAAACCATGGATTGAAATCCATGTTTATATATTTATATATGGCGGTCTACAACGTTGAAGGGCACACAGTAGTATCAATTTTTTTCAAAATGGATTATGTCAGGAAAGGTGTAAAAATACATACCAAATTCACTTTGAAGTTATTTTCTAACTGACTCAATCAAATGCATTGCTTTTGAAGCATCTCGAAGTTTATCTACCATTATCAAAAGCAAACCACCCCTATGTTTCAAGTTTATTTTAGGTTTCATTCATCAAATTATATATATATATATATATATATATATATATATATATATATATATATATATATATATATATATATATATATATATATATATATATATGATACAGGTAAGAGAATGTTTGAATCCTATTCTGTGGAAATTATAAACAAGGTGAACATGAAGAAAGACACCCATATCATTATCTCCAGACACCAGTCTATATTCTATTACGTCTAAGCACGCATCAGTCCAACATATTCTTCTCGACGGTTACATATATTCAGAAAACTTAAAATTCTAGTCAAATTCCAATTGATCCCAATCTCAGACGAGGCCAGCAATTTCTATGTTACGTGCTTAGACTCGAATAAACAGTAACATAGAAAGAGTGAAAATAACAAGCTTGTAAAGACTTAAGAAACAATGTATTGAGCACAAAACATTTCCAGAAATGAAAATTAACTTACCGTTTTAAGAATCAATTCCCAAAATTAATCCAAAAATAACTCAAAATATAATCCATTTGTGAAATTGCAAAAGTCCTGGTAATAAAATGTCCTAATAATTCCAAGTTCGAATCTTAGTGAAGCATCCAAGATGAAGTAAGTTCTGGTCTTATGAATTTCAATGAGCACAATTGTTTTCCAGATAAATAACAAAATAAATATTCTTGATCCAAACGAATTGAAATAATTTTAAACTAAAAATAGAAAGATGTTTATAACAAAGCTCCATAATCTCTTTGGAATCAACCAATCATTGTAAAAGCTTGCTTACAGCTCTAAAGCCAGGTCAGAAATGAGATCAACATCTGGTGTTTTTTGTAAAGTGCAGGTCATCTCCCAATGAATGAATATTAAACTTGAAATGTTAAATTTGAATCTGACAAACAAACAATTAAAATAAATGACTTAAATGAAATATACGTAACATTATATATATATATATATATATATATATATATATATATATATATATATAATGTTACGTATATATATATATATGAAAAAGAACATATGTTATTCATTGTATTGTATACTATTGTCAGGGATATTGGACTAAGCTAACGCACAGCCACACATATACAATATACATACCCCACAGAAGAATGATCCGTGTCCATTATATAACTCACTGCTGATTGAGAGAATACACCTGTCCTGGCATTTCCATTGTAAATTTATTCCATTCCATCAAGTCGTAGATTTTACCCACATTGTTCAAGCACGTTCTGAAGGAGATAAATTTACTTTGTATACTGGCAGAACGATGTATATTTATCGCGTATATGTACGTGTTAGTGAATTTCTTAATCTACAATACTCGCTTAATAAGCATAAAAACAGCGGTGTGCATATAATCTCAACGTAAAGCTGAAGTACAAGCACAACCAGAGATACGACTATTTTCGATGATATAATAGCTATGAATTATTTTTTTCAATGATCACAATCACTGATAAATATTTGATACAATACAGATATGCATAACCTAAATATATTGCAATGACTCCTATAAATCATATTTGCTCCCATGCGGTGTTATATCAGTTGATGGACGATGCCTTTAAAAATATCAGTGTTATGACTCATTCATCTATGATTGTAAAAAATACATTAAAACGTCAATGTTGTTCACACATACAGAGATAATGAAATGATAGCGAGTGTCAAAGCATTTTCAATATCCATGAAAATGATGAATGCATGTATATAATGCCTGAAGCAGCTTTGCAAGCAAAACTTTTAACTTTTATCAAATAAATCATACTGCATATGGTGCTCTCATGACAGAGAAAAGCAAAATATTTTAGTTTTACTGTGATACAGCAACAAATGTAATTAAACAAAGATTTTATTTGAATCATCATTTGACTGTGTTTTATTAATAATTGAAATAGTATACGGATAGTGTGTCTAAACCGTATTTTAAAAATACTAAAATCCAGTGATTCTTTATCATCATTTGTAACAGAAAATAAACACGTAAATCCCATTCTTTTCACGTATAAAATCATTACTTTCGGGATATTCGGCATGGCATGGAAGCTGTATAATCCATAAATAATACATAATGAGTTGAAGGTTTCCAGGCAAAACATCTTAGACGTGATCCGATTGGACAGCTTTGAAAACAATATAAATTGTGCGAACAATTTTATCAAAGCTGTACTATTGTATCAGCTGTAATAGTAATCCATAGAATGGCTTCTAGAAATACTACTGCTACTACTACTACTACTACTACTACTACTAATAATAATAATAATAATAATAATAGTATTAATAATAATAATAATAATAATAATAATAATAATAATAATAATAATGCTTTATTTATAGAGGGTGATTCATTAGTCAAGGACTATTTTCCCAAGAGGCCCTCCTAATGAGAGTATAACAAATCCAACTTGTGTGAAGAAAGCAAATTGGGTGGATCCCATTATGGTCAACATCTGTAAGCAGGCTTACCCGGTATCGGGTTAGGGTCCGATACAGTAAATCATTATTTTGCTACATTTTTAATCAAAGTCATAAATAGATTGAAGATAAACCTACATTTATTCTCTATTTTGCTTTTCCAACCATTTGACAAATGTAGAAAAATCTAAGGAATTTAGAAGTATCACTTATAAGTTTCGGAGAATACAGATTAATAATGATCTTGTTAAAATTCCATTCGTCGACTCAGCTAAGAATTTCAGTTGACATCTCTTTCGAAAAATAATATGATAGCTCATTGACCAAATGTATCTCAGCTTGCGACCAGTTTATTTTAAAACTTCATTATTTTAAACAGACAACTTTGTACTTGTGTGGATTAGGCTTCACTAAGAGCCATATGAAGCTAAAGGAAAATATCGTGGCGACACCCAGTGATTCTCTTTTGTAACCTTCATTAGGATATAACGAGTGAGTAGTAAACAGAAGATAATTGATATTAATACATCTTGTTTCATAAATAAAATATCCAAATATAGACGGAGTTCGTGAATTCTGCAAAATGAGCTGTCTGAAGTTATCTTAATTTTATTCAATGGTATTGGCAGAGCATCTCGTAGCAATTTTTCCTTTTTGTTTGCATTCTAAATCAACAAAGGATTCTCCGGTTGTTTTACAATTCCTTATGTTTTGTCCATCAGCCTCAGGAACCTTCTTACATACTTTGAGAATATATTTATCGTACTCCGAACTTACCTGCACTGAATGACGCATTACGTAGTTATATGGGCCTTATCACTACAGTTGACCAAAAGGTATTGTCAACTTTTCATTAAAAAGAATAATTTACATTCAAAATGAAGGAGCATTTTAATAACTAAGGAAACAGTCATGGAAATTCTGAACTTTACTGTTTGAATATAATTTGCACGTGTTAATATCAGTCTATATGTACCGCTTCAACTGGTATATATTGTATTGAACAATTCATGCAGCAATGTTAAGCTGTCTCGTCAAATAAAACGTAAAGCTCAATTATCACGCGTCACAATAATTCACTTTTGCTTTTCATGCAGCGTTATGGTCACATTTCTTTCAGTGTCATTAGCTTTAATTTGTAACAAACCTGAGTTAGTTACAGAGCAGAACAGAAATCGTAACCACAGTATATGTTAAAATAACTTGATAGAAACAAAATCGATCTTTCACTTAATTTTGTCAAACTTATTAAATTTGTATTCAAATGATGAATATATCAAAGTAACATCTAGATCTAATTGGTTTCCATTTCGGGTGTTATTCCAATTTATACTCGAACTATCAGTAAAGCATATTTAGAACGGAAATCTTCGTATGCTGTAAGAATTCAGAATTAAAATGTGACAATGTAATTAAAACTTCTTTATATAAAATACATGTTATTTGAATACACTTATATATGCCATTTTCATTTTACTAAATGACTAATACTGTTTATGAATGCTCTATTGCTACTCATAGATATACTTCTTCGTCACTTTTTCCATCTAACACACATATTTCACATAATAAAATATGTATTGAAATATTGCTTATTACATGCAAGAGAATAGCTACCATTATATTAGGCTAACACACGTGCAAGAAAGTCAGAAACAAATTCACACTCTTCATACTTTTAAATTTTCAAACTTGTTATACAAATATAAACAACGTAACTATTCATTACTCTGTGTATCTAATACACATGTTAAAAAATATTAAACTATATATTGAAATATTGATAATTAAATGCAGGAGAAAGACTTTCACTATATCAGTGCAACCGACACAGAAGAAAACCGTAATTAAAATTAATATATGCATTAATATTTCGAAAGATATGACACAAAACGTGACGTATAAAAAGCGTGATAAACAGAGTTATTATTAACTCTCTGTGACAGTTTTTAGTAGAGTTATTAGTACCTTCTGTTGTATTCATTGTTAAGGTTGTCAATGACCATATAAGTGTTTTGGTAAAAACAATCAAGACGTAGATGATATATGGAATGAAATTAAATCACGAAGATCATGATTTAAAACATATCACTTCAGACTTCTGTCAACGTCAGATTTCTATTGCAGAATAGCCACACGTAATAATCGGGAATACACAACGATCAGGACCAAAAACAGGAACAATTCAGTAGATTGATTTTTACCAGGGAACAAGAACTCTAACTATGCAAAACAGCAATACAATGGTCAAAGGGCGGTTATTTGACATTATGCTTTAAAAACTCGAGTTTGCTATACAAAGAAACTTTTTTGACAGCGAAAAATATAAAGCTAACATTACATTTTACCATTGCAGGCCAGTCATATAATCTGTGCAAAAACAAATAAAGCATATAAGTAATTGATATATCAGTGTACAATTTAGATTGATTCGGAATCAATCGGAATGGTGTCAAAAAGTAATTATAGATCGTGGTAACTTACTTTGCGACTAAATATTTAGGTTAATTATCACAATACTGTAATACCGAAAAATATAAGAATCAAGTATAAAATAATTCGTTACGATACTCGAACTTCATTGTCCACTTTTTAACTACGTTCAAGAGGTTTTGCTCCTTTTGTAGATATTTAAAGTCATTTGAATCTGTGAATTACTATGAACTTTAACGTAAGATCAGAAAACGGTGCATCCAATCAAATTGTTTTACATGAAATAAAAGAATCGTAGTCAAATATACAAACTATTGCTTTGATAAACGAATTAAAATCAAATGTGTAGGCGAGAAAGCTTACCAGTAGCTTCTCGTGGGTCTGTGGTTCTTTCTGGGATATTGCCGGGTTATACTTCCACCATTAATACTGGCTGCCATGTATAACATATTGTGTGCTGACAAATAAAGTTAAACCCGACAACAACATGAACAACAATAGGAGTCGAAATCAAGGTTACATCTTGGGTTCATTTCATTTTAAATGCAGAACCATCAGCTGATGTAACTCTGCTGCGAACACAACAGTCTATTTGCAAAAGATACTTTACATATTTAACAGATATTATTTCCAACGACGCTTGACCGTCAACGTTATTAAAATATGTGCATTCAACTTCGCTAAAATAGCTATAACATAACAGACGTTTATGTTGAAAATATCGAACACTTATGTCGATATTTTCAATGCACTCGAACATGCTAAAATTTATTTTAATTCAGATATGAACGGTAGGTTAAAGGTAGATATAATTGGCACCAAATACATAGAACATTTTTATTATCTGAACACGGTGTTTGTTTCCAATATAGATAATATTATGCACAAATACTATTTAATAAATTATTGAAAATGCTGATGGAGACATTATATTCCAGGAAAATGCAATTGAAACAAGTTTGAAAATAACTTATTCATTAATATCCAAGTGAGCACTTTAAAAACAAGTTCTATACTAACATGTCCTACAAAAGGTTCAAACTTTTCATACTTATAAAACAAAGTAAATTTTAGGGAAACTGCCCAACGAATAAGAGAATTAAGGTAATTACAGTTCATACATTCGTCTGTCTGCGTTCCTTCATAATATATCATTTGAGTATTTTAATCAACATCTCCTGGATTAGACAATTTCCCAAAGGTGTATGTGTAGAAAAGCCCAACATACCAAGAAATTTTACAATATCTGATTTAACCTTGCTAAATATCTGTAACATATGGATTGCTTTTATACTAATTATATCGAGTTTTGGAATGTTCAGGTTTTAGATAACATTGTATGGGTAAGAAAACATTACAGTCATATAATCTTTTGTGATAATTATGATATAACATATTCATGTTAATTCATGTATCAAATATATCATATGCATATCTGAAAGCTTTGAGAAAGTGACATAAAGACTTGAATGGCCGTTCCAAGCCTCAGTTGTCTCTTCTGAAAATCAGATCTATGGAAACTCCTTTACAGCAGATTATAGAAACGAACCGTGCTGGATGGACTTAACTTACAAAACCTACCAAAGAAAAGTACTTTGTGGATTGTGGACTTACCATTACATGTATAAAAATAAAAATATTTAAACTTCATAACCCGTTTACATACTAATCGTACAACGATTGCTGGATTAATTTGATGCATGTTAAAGATGGGCATATGTCCGATTACAGTCATTCACCAGGAATCCATTACGTAACATTTTTTTGACCTCACGATCACATAAGAACTATTTTTTATCCTGAAGATCACCTCCTCTGGAGTAATACGTCATTTACTTTATGAGAACAAGAATACGAATCCGTGGTGTATCGGCCATTATTACATATATCATATTTCTTAAAGCTGTCTTTGATATCGCCGAAAACATTTACTAATTTATTTTGAATCGAAATGATTTTCCTTCGCTTGTTTTTGGTGGATTCTATATCTCAATTATCCTTATACCAATCAAAATTAAAAATATAATGTTTAATACGGATCATAAGTACATATCAATCAATCAATCAATCCTGTCTGCGCCGTCTGGTGCTTGAGGCAACAGAAAGGGAGCACCATTTCCGTCTATCGGCAGCTATTGCTGGGGCGGTCTGATAGGTGAGGCCTCTGGTCTTAAGGTCTCTCTCCACTGTTCGTCGCCAGATCTTTTTGGGTCTGCCACGGTTCCTTTTCCCCTGTGGGGTCCATCTCAGTGCCACCCTTGGTAGTGAGTCAGGGGGCATTCTGCAGACATGGCCGAGCTATCTCCATCGCCGAGTTGAAATGATCCCATAGATGGTGCTTGCTCCCGCTCTGTGCCGAAGTTCCTCATTTGAGATCGTGTTTGGCCAGAAGATCCTCATGATGCGTCGCAGGCATTTGGTTTGAAACACTTCGAATTTGTGTTCTATGTTCGCAGTGGACTTACAACCCTCTAAGACGTACAAAAGGACGCTCAACACGTTGCCTTGAAGATACGGATCTTCGTGTGGACGCTGAGGTTTCTTGTCCTCCATATGGGCTTCAGCATTGCAAAGGTCTGGTTGGCATTGCCGATTCTTGTGACGACTTCCCTTGTGCTATCTCCATCCGTGGCGACCTTACTGCCCAGGTAAGTGAAATCGTCTAGTTCTTGCAGGGGCCGGGTCTTTGATCGTGATTGGGTTGCCGACTCTAGTATTCTTCCTCAAGACCTTTGTCTTCCCTATGTTGACTCGAAGACCTATGGTATTTGCTGTCTGTACCAACTGTTGTGTCTTCTGTTGAATATCCTGGTGTCTGCTTGCCAGCAACCCGATGTCGTCGGCATAATCCAGGTCATCCAGCATTGAGGTCAATGTCTACTGTATTCCATGCCTCTTGCCCTCTGTGGTGCGGCGCATGATCAAGTCAATGGCCAGTGAGAAGAGAATTGGAGAGAGAATGCATCCTTGCTTCACTCCGTCTTCCACCTTGAATGGTTCAGTGAGTTGGTTGTTGTGGATTACTCTGCACTTAGAGTTCTCGTACAGGGACTTGATGACATTGACAATTTTCTTGGGGTTGCCATAATGTTGTAAGATCCTCCACATAGAGGTTCGGTGCAGGCTGTCGAAGGCCTTCTCAAAGTCCACAAAGACCACATAAAGGGATCCATTCCACTCATGAGACTGCTCAAGTGTCTGCCTCAGTGTGAAGATGTGGTCGATGCAATATTTGCCTTTCCTGAAGCCTGCCTGTTCCTGGCGTAGGATGCCGTCCACATCTGTCTTCTGCCTTCAGCATCTCGAGACACACTCCATCATCGCCAGGTGCCTTCCCATTCTTCAGCTTGTGAATGGCTTGCTTGACCTCCTCAACAGTGATGACGTTGCAATTGATGTCAAATTCCTCCTCTGCTTCAGGAATGTCAGCGAGTACGGGTGGGTCTGGGCGATTCAGGATACTCTCGAAATGTTGCTTCCATCTTTCCATCTTCTCCTCCTCCACTCTGACATAGTTTCCAACTTCATCTCTCACTGGAAGATTGTGGTGCTGACAATAGTCGCCCTTCAGTTTCGTTGTGTTCTGATGCACCGTTTTCATGTCGTTCTGCCCTGCTGCTACCTCTGCCTCCTTTGCTAGACTCTGCGAATTCTCTCCTGTCTCTCCTTGCTGATTTCTTCACCTCCTTGTCTTTTCCTTAATACAACTAAGTACATACTCATAAGTACAAATGGATTGGCCTAATTAGTTTCATCAGGGCTTCATAAATAGCCCCCGCTTAACACATTTTACTTGATATTTTGTCAAACTTTTTAAAACCTCAGTATCAAAAACTGAAAGCAGAGATAGCAATTTTATACAAAGGTAAGCGTTAGTTTCATTTTATACAAGATCTCAAGTTAGAAAAGTACATGTAAACGCAAAGTTACCACATCTAAACTTTAGAGAAAATTTTCAACAAAAAAATGGGCGTTAGGAAAATATACTATATCGCCACAGACATTATCAATTCTGTGATAAAAAGAGGTTTTGGCCAATGACGGTGAAGTTGGGTTTATCACAGGGCTTTCCTGGTTTTCTGATGCAGGACATCAGTCTTGGTACTGATTGTGAGACCAGTCTTGTACAGGAGCTGACAAACTGGTTAACGCTGCATTGCAGGTCTTCATTTGAGCCTGCATCGAGGGCGCAGTCATCAGCAAAAAAAAACCCTTATGGTGCATGTCATGACGTTGGTTTTCGCTTGAAGCCTGCTGGAATAGAATAGTTTTCCATATGTATGGTACAACCTCTCTGTCTCTTCAATCATTAGTCAGTATGGTGGAGAACAATGTACTGAACAATGGCGGTGCCAGAAAAAAACTCTTTTTCACGACAATGGTTACCGGGAATGGCTCAGATGTATCTCAATTGTCCTGGACCCGTGCATGCACGCCATCGTGGAAATGTTGCATCCGTACTTGGTAATTATCTTCCACAAGCCTCCTGTGCTTGTGTGAGTAATGTCCAGAGTATCACCTAGGATTCCTACAGTTGGTGTGAAGTTAATGTTAGTGTTGCTGATATTTTCTGTTAGAGTGAAAGGATATGAAACAAAAGATATTTGTGTTTTGATCATTATAGCCTCAGTTTTATTATCATTCGTCTGCAACTTGTTCCATGCCATTCATGATTTCACATCATAAATGCACCTCTCTACACAATGCAAGGTAGTATTTACTTCAGTTGGTTGGCTAGATTTGTATATGGGGTTGTCATCAAGTCGTGAGATACTGGATGATAATCGATGACACTTGATAGCGGCTGAGTGTATAGAATGAAGGGAAACAGGTCCAAGAACAGACATATGTGGAACAACTTAACATAGATCAAATGGGCTGCAGTTTCTTTATTCCATTTGCATATATAATTGTTTCCTGATCAAAGAGTAGAACTTGAACTACATTAAAGCTGTATTGTGAATGTCAACTACATACTAGAGACGGTGAAGTAATATATCATGGTCTATTGTGTCAAATACTGCGGACACATCAAGAAGGTATGGACTGTAATCTTTCCGCTATCCAAAGCAGAGAATGTCACTAACAACGTTAAGAAAAATAGTTATAGTTCTACAGCAAGAGCGATATGCAGACAGTACATTGCTAAAAAAAACTTTGAATTCAGATGAGATACAAGTTTGGTTAGAACAAATTTTTGACAAATATTTTATATGAACCGGTCGAGTGTTGGATTCTTCAGCAGAGATTTTACAATGGCAGTTTGAAAAACGATGCGAATTTCCCGGATGAGAGAGAAGTTTTAATAACATTAGTGAAGGCATTATTGGATCTAAGCACTTAAGAAGTAGTTATATTGAATTTGGATCAAGTTCACATGGCTTAGGTGCAAGATTAATCACGATTGTCCTTAATAAGTCCCACGAGATTTTTCTATCGTAACTATATGATGACAACGCGTCAATTGAAATTGTGTTATCAAGCTCTAAAGGTTTGCACCTTGTTACGGATGATCTTTGGAAAAGACCGTAAGACTACTTGAGAGAAAGTAGTTGGAAGTGATGTATAGTTGTTCCTTGAAATTAGTTTTGTTTGTTAGTTATATCAAAGAGCTAACACAATCCTCCAAGTGTTTTTCTCTATCCCTCACATCAAACTATCCAAACATTTACAATACTAAACTGTTTTGCTTCGGATGCTTCCCCGTGTGTAGATAGTAAATTGTATGGGTTTTTTTGGGCTGCTTACCGGTGTGTGGATGGTAGATGATGTGATATTGGATAGAAGATAATGTGGTTTGTTTTGGCTGCTTCCCGTGTGTCGATAGAAAATTGTATCTTTTATTTCGGCTGCTTCCCGTGTGTGGATAGTAAATTGTATGTTTTATTTTGGCTGCTTTCCGTGTGTGGATAGTAAAGTGTATGTTTTATTTGGCTGCTTCCCCGTTTGCGGATTAAGGTTTGTATGATATTGGATAGTAAATTATGTGGTTTGTTTTGGCTGCTTCCCGTGTGTGAATGGTACATTGTGTGATTTTGGATAGTAGATTAAGTGGTTTGTTTTGGCTGCTTACCGTTGTGTGGATGGACGATTGTATGCGATTGGATTGTAAATTTCGTGGTTAGTTTTGGCTGCTTCAATTGTGTGGATGCTAGATTGTGTGATTTTGGATAGTAGATTATGTGGTTTGTTTTAGCTGCTTACCCATGTGTGGATGGAAGATTATGTGATTTTGGATAGTAGATTATGTGGTTTGTTTTGGCTGCATCCCGTGTGTAGATAGTAAAGTGTATGGTTTGTTTTGATATGTGTATTTTCCCTGTTCCACCCTTGAATAGTGTTTAGGTGTGTTCTCAAAAATAAAAAGAAGGAAAAAATCTGCAAAAAGTCAGTTTAAATTGAGGTTTCTCTCTGCGTATTCCTTTTTCCAAGCTGTTAATACATGGCATATTACATCCGTATACAATATCAAAGTTAAAGGCCTATATACCATTGTCATTGCCTTTCTCATAAATCATGTCCTCGTTGTCGAGCGACTCCTCGGTACACAGGATACATCAATTTTCAGTTGTTAGAGAATCGTTTTTGAAAATGGAGTTTCACTGTGACTTTCCTTTTGGTAAATGGAATATGTTGTCCTAAATCTCCTTTTATAGTAATGTTGACACTGTCAAAATGCGACTTACTAACAGTCAAAAAATCAGGATGTACAATTTCGCGGTGAACATAATAGGTATTTCCACCATCCTCGTCAGCGATCATGGCAGAATCCACATTGAAAGTAATGACACGCAGTAACGGCACAGAGGTGTATCCCACGACGTTGTACTCCACCACATCGGAGTACACAAACATCAAGTTGCGTCCTTGGTTCATTTCTACAGGGAATCGAAATTATTTCGCAAAATCCAAGTTACTGGTTATGGCTAGTATTTCTATTTTCTTGACCAACCTGAAGTCTCCACCCAAAATATCATACAATTCAGGACAAAAGGTAATGGCCATTATTTTATCCTCTGAAAATTTGATCATTAGTCTCAGAGCAACTTTATGGTACTCAAAGGTAACACTTTTTTTGGCCTTCTCAATGGCTTTACCAAACAAACTATTGAACCTGGTTACAATCGTATTCACTAAATGTTGACCATTAAAATAATAACCTGCAGGAATGGTTAACAGATAGGTGGACCGTTTAGTTTCGGTGTCCTGTGTTTTCATTTGGGTCACTGACAATGATGCGTTCGTCTAAGATTTGTTGCAATTGCTCGTCATAAACTTCTCCTCAAAAACTGTTTTGATTATTGACGATGTTTTGATTTGTGTAGGGTGTATCATTTCTACTAAAGCCACTTCCCAATGAGCATCTTGATCCAAATGAATGACTTGTGGTAATTTGGCCGTGTAAAAGCACAATGTGTTGTTAGGAAACACCTCCATGGACTGTAACTGGGTAAAGTTCAGTAAAATTGGTTAATATTGTTGTTCATAATTCCAAAGTTGTCCTGTCCGAGGGGTCATTCGAGGTTAAAGGAGTGTCTAAAAGAGGATTGTGATTGACGGGGTGACTGTTAGAAGAATGACTGACGTTGGACGCAAGGCTCCCAATATTGTTACTGTTGTTCCCGTTATAAGAGTATTTCAGGGAATTATTTGGAAGAAGAAAACCGATGCAACTGCTGAGTAAAATGGTCCAAAATTGTTTGTCTCCTTGTTGCAAACTCAAATAAGCAATGGCTGCACCGATGACACAATATACCACATAGATCTGACAAAAAAGTCTATTTGGGTTTTAGGAACACGTTCTCCACACCACACCCACAAGAGTAAATTTGTAAATTTTGCAGAGAAGAACTGGCTGAAGGAGTAGTCACTGTGGTAACTGAAGCTGTATTGAAAGGCATGATGGTCACTTCTTTTTATAGTTGATGACTTGCGAAGCGTTAATCCAAGAATCAAAAATGGGAGGATATCCTTTCCAACGTACTTTGACTTCGTTGACACGCCTTTTACCTACTTTAAAGGTATTTCGTTCGAGAATGCTTTCAATGTCGTACACGTTATCTTCTTTTTTGGTGACACGTTGTAACTCACGCAAGTAAATCATTCCTTTTAATACTTCTCCGTTCATGACTTCTAATTTATAGACGGTAGAATGACGATCACGCACTCGTCCAGTAACACGAAACAATTCGGTTGTCCAGTTCGGTAAGTGACCTTTGTCGAAAGTGCATTTGGTTTTACCAATGCGAACCCAATCTCCAGGGGTTAACAATCCACCTTTCATGGGGACAGCCATCGTCCAGGACGTACCAAACAGACACTCAAAACAGTCACTTCGTTGTCGGGTGTCACATCTTGCGGGGCAATTCCAGTGCTTCTATGGTAAGATTGATTGTATGCTTGGCCTAAATGCGGTAAGACGTCGTTGTATTTGAGAGTGTGTTGATGCGTAAAATATTTCCACATGAGTTCTTTCAAGGTAGGAGGAAAACGTTCCACGATGCTAGCTTTGGTTTCAGGATTTTCGGTGGTAAAAAAATGAATTTCATGTTTCTTTAATTCTCGTTGGAAAACTTGGTTCAGAAATTCGGTGCCTTTGTTGGTTTGCCATCGAAGAGGGTGACGACCACTTTGATTCAACACCTGTTGCATAGCTCGTACTAGCTCTCCGCTCGATTTGAAGTCAATGGTACGACCCAGGCAAATTTAGAAAGACGTGGATGACATAAAACAAATATTTGTAGCCGCGATTACAGGTGGCTAAATGAGAGACATCAGCTAAAGCGGCTTGCCATTGATCGATGCCTTCCACTTGAGTGAGACTTCTATGAAATTTTAGTGGAATGGGTTTGTGTAAAGTGTATGTAGATTGTTCTTATAACCACCGTTGTACTTCAGGTAAACGGAGCTTTTTCAGGCGAGTTTTGGCAGCACGATATAATTTCTGAACACCTCCGTAACCTGCAAGGTGGGCTGGATCGTAGTAAATGCTGGCTAACACCTTCTCCATGGTTTTGTTAATAAGGTACCCACTCTTCGATGATACTACTTTGAGTGGTGCGAAATGGGGGTTGCTTGGAAACGGTGTTACGTGTCCGATGTGTCACATTAGTAAACGTCGAGGGTACTGGTGGTGGTAGTGGTGATGGTAGTGGAGGTAATGGGATAGCTTTGATCTTCTTTTGTTTTCTCACTTCTGATTTCCTTTCTTTCTTTTTCACTTCTGTCGAAGGAGGAGTGGCCATCATCTTTTTAACCCAAGTTCTTCTCGTTTGGGAGTGCGGGAAGGGGTCAAGAAGAAAGCTGAAATCTTACTCAGAATGGGAGTGGCGGTGACACTATTGACACACACACAGACAAGACAAGAGGTTTCATACTTTTTGTCAAGACACGTTTATTTCAATTCATGTTTAAATTCGAGCAACACGAAATATAAAAATACTTAAAAGCCGAATGGATAAGTACAGGTATAAAATACACATGGTGACGATCAAAGTGGTATATAAACAAGTCTCTGTGCAACATCGTTTGGGTAACCAAGGTGTCCTAGAGGTAGTGTCTAATGTTCTTATAGTCTCTACATGGAGTACAGTTACATAGGTGTCCTCTCGGAAGGGTCTTTGTGGGGGAATGTCCATGACAGTCCTATCTTCAAAAGAGTGATTGCCCTCTGTGCCATATTCTTCTTCTTCTTCTGGCACTGTCACTAACACAGGTTTAAAAGTGACTTTCTTCACTCGACAATGAATTTTACGATCACAGCGATTGAGCATAATGGGGTGCTTCTTTTTGTCCAATCCTCAAAACCCCAACTTTTCCAGTCACGTACATCTGTCCTATGATGGTGTAAATCACAAGCTATACACACATGCTCGTACACCGCTTCCGTACGTAAAAGATGACGAATTTTGTTTCCTGTAGAGGTTGAGACGTATCCAGATGAAAGCTTAAGGCATTTAACAGAACGAGTCTCTCGTGGACAATTTAAGGAGTCACCATACAGTCTTTGTAGGTATTGTTCGTAAAGTGTCCACAAGGAATCGACAGGTAAAGGAAATCACAGAAAGCAAGTCACTAAAACACACACAACACGTCGACCCCAATGGATGGGACATGGTTCTCGTAATAAGTGTTCGTAATCCTCCACCATGTGAATGTTCTTATTGATATCCTTCCACGGAATCTGTTTTATCACAAGTGATAAAACATGTGGCATGATAGTTCTATTTTATTTTTTTTGTCGAAGACCATGAGTGTATAATTTGCACAGAATTATTCAAAAACATTCTCCATATCATGGGGCTCTTCTTCCTTGGGTAATGGTGGGGTTACGTCTGTCTTGTCCGCTGTAGAAAGTGATGGCAACGGACTATTCATTAGAGCCTTAAAATCGGCCAGAGTGGGATAAGCTGTTTGTTCCACAGCTTTTCGATGAAAGAGTTGCAGACGTTTAAAGAGTTGGCCGTACTTTTGAGATTTTTCGGTTTCGGACAAATCGTTGCGATGCATCAAGGATTGCAATTTGCCTTGTAATTGGGATATCTCGCTCAATTGAGGATTGGGTGTTAAATGGGGAGTGGGGTTCGTTGTTCTTACCAACGATAGTATTCCATCCATCGTTTGTAAGGGACCAAAGTCAGTTGTCGTCCTTCCATGGGCTTCCAAAGGTTATGTCTGAGATCGTTGTGCTCCATATTGCCCTTTTATCTTCTGGAAGGATCATTCATATTTCTACCCATTCCTTGTGGTATCCCTTGGGACAACCCTTGGATCATCCCTTGTGTCACCCGTTGTATCAAACCTGACCAAGAAAGGCTAAACATCCACCGCGCTGCACCAACATCTTTTTCTTTTGAGGGATGGGTATTTTCTTTTGGACGATTTGACAAAGAACGTGTCGATGTTTGGCTCAGCATTGTTTCTGGTGTGGAGACAAAGGTATCATGCCTTTCGAGACATTCAAACAACATTCGCACACGGTATCGATGACATCTTTGGAGGCTGCTTTGATGATTTGTTACAGGACGGAAAACACGTCTCCGTATTTGGCTAAAGGTTGTCCATTTCTTTTATTTCCCCTGGTGAGGTGAATAAAAATGTTTTCTGCGAAGTGACATATTTGCTTGCTCGTTCCAGAAATACACTGACGTCAAATACTTGGTATACACACTCTTTTATCTTCTTTTCTAGCGCTTCGTCAAAAATGTAACGATGTGTTTCCCCAAATCGCCAAAGTAACCTCCTTTTTGGTGACTCTTCTTTTTCTTTAAACGACTGCGTGTTTTTAGGGGATGAAGTCGATGTTAGGATGACGAGATTTTCTTTTTCCTTTTCCTTTTTGCACAGAAGAACGGCGATGGTTGTAGTGTACACCTTTTTGAGGAGACACCATTGGGGGTGTTCAGAATTGGCACAGAAAATACTGATTCACATTGTTGTCCTCAAGTAATTTTTATACTGGAATGCGACGCCACTGATCACTGATTATATATATATATATATATATATATATATATATATATATATATATATATATATATATATATATATATATATATATATATATATATGTATATATATATATATATATTTATATATTTATATTTATATATATATGTATATATATATATATATATATATATATATATATATATATATATATATATATATATATATATATATATATATATTGTTACGTATATCTGACTTAATATGTATTTATTTTAATTTATTTTGTTTACTGTCAGATTGAATGCATTTCTTCTCATTACATCATATTGTAATATAAGGCATTAGAGAGGTTTTTTCTTCAGAAACGCAGTTGACCTGAAGCCTTCTTTCAGAAACTAACGCAATTTTTGTATTATTATAGTAAAATGATTGGTTGGTGTAAAGGTCATGATCGAACTATTTAATTTTTCAAAAAATTGTAATCTAGGAAATACTACTAGTCGTGTGCATATAATAATAAAAATAACTATTACCGCAAAATGTATTTTTAATATGTTAGATACGATTCAACACACTTTGGACTATAATTCATCACTAGTTTTGTATTACCATCTAAACATGTACCTTAAAATCTAGCACCTGTTTATTTATTATTAAAATAGAGCACACTCCGCAAACAACCCACACCCACTTTTCGATCAAAATCTAACCACACGTTTAAATTACTATCTAAACAGACACAAATATATAATCCAGCCCACAGCCGCTTTATCATTACAATCAATTCTTATAAGGTTCTACTGGAATTTGACAGAAATAGCAACAAAAGGACTAATGTACGGGAATCAAAGACAATTACTCATGGGAGTAGCTATTTACTATCTGACT
The DNA here is from genome assembly GCA_030141615.1 of Unio pictorum. Lineage (NCBI taxonomy): Eukaryota > Metazoa > Mollusca > Bivalvia > Unionida > Unionidae > Unio > Unio pictorum. Next base: position 5,345,743 of record JARLTB010000134.1, read on the forward strand.
GTGCAAATACACTTTCCAACATGCCTTGTGTCGTTAATAAGCACATGCACCTTCCGTCAGACGAAACTATTTAAGACAATTGTTTATCTGTTTACAATATATATATATATATATATATATATATATATATATATATATATATATATACATACATTCCAACGTATTGACTCTATATACAGTTATATATTATGTAAAACAAGTTGATTTAATAATTATGCGGTGCAACAGAAGACAAGAACACAGTCCCTACCTTTTGTTTCAAAGACCATTAGGTAGATAATCTGTCAAATATATTAAAACTTCAGATCCCAGATAATTATCTCATTCTCTAAGTATCAGAAACTTCGTAGCAAAATGTTTTGAAAACAAGTAAAATATTTACAAGTAATATTTCATGTGATACGAAACATAAGATCTATGTGTCTATTCAATGAATTGTGAAAAGGACCATGTATCGGAAACTGATACGAAACAAACTGCTAGAGTTAGTAAAACAATAGTAAAGATATTTTAAAATTGATCGGTATATTGGTATTGAGCAGAACATCAACTGGCACAGAGCTGCTACAAAAAAACGAAACAAATATACCTGGCTAATCATTTCGAAGATGACGTTAATTTTTACGATTTTATCAACTGTGTAAGGTTGATTGTGATTTATTCGGCTAACAACATACATGAAAACGAGATAGTCCTGAATTAATTTTGCACAATCATTTATGAAGAGGGAGTGGCCCATATATATATTAGATGGTAAATATTAAACCTTCGGTTGATACGAGCATATTGCAGTAGACATTTCTCACGTAAAGATTTCTGACGTAACCACTTCGGAAAATTTAATGAAAAATTATATACTAAATGAGTGGTTACTGTTGTATCCAAATATTGTGTGTTTTCAGCTATTTCTCTCTGATGATGCTAACATATAATGCAATAGCAGAGCCTTATGAAGTCTCAAGAAAAATCAGTGAAGTTTACTTACATATCATGAACGGTGTTAGTAATGAATATGAAACGTTAAACAACTTTAAGGTTCTCTGAAATTATTTGCAACCTATTTGTTTAAAGAAAATATTGTATACAATATGGTGAAAAATGAAGCGTATGTAATATTCGTATTTTATTTAAAACTTCCCTTCCGATTTGCCTCTGTAAATCAGTCTCAGGCACTGTGTGTATCAATCTGAGGTGGCTAAATGACACTATGAGAGTGTCCGGTTTAAGGACGTAGCAGCTATTGCCTCAAAATAAACTCCCATTAATTATTATGGTTCAGTTCTCTGTCGGCTATGGTAGTAACAAATCTAAAATATATTTTATATATTATTTGAAGCTTTGGAATGCGGGATCATTGTATATTCGTTCTATATCGATTAATGACTTCTTATGTTATATAGATGTCTATGTGTGATAGTCTAATAAGTCCTTTTATGACTGAATTGTATCTATGTTTCATTTTACAACTGTGCATTTTTCTATATTTCATTTTATAATAATGCATGTTATCCATATTTCATTTTATGAAAATCTATGTTATTTATATAAATGTGTAGTAATACATGTTATCTATATTTCGATTTATAATAATGAATGATATCTATATTTCATTATATGATTATATATGTTATCCATATATAATTTTATTATAATATATGTTATATACATTAGATTCATGATAATATATATTATCTACATTAGATTTATGATAATATATGTTATTTACATTAGCTTTATGATAATATATGTTATCTATATTAGTTTTATGATAATATATGTTATCTACATTTCGTTTTTAGATTATATATGTTATACATATTTCATTTATATGATTGTTTCTTCTGTACATATGCTCATAATAACCATCAAACATTATGTCAACATTGGAAATATTGTTGGTTGTAGGTAAACCTGCGATACAATACAATAGAAGGTCCTAGTATAGAAATCCGTGTCATCCGTCATGATTTCTGCATTTTAAAGGTAAGAACGTTTAATGAATTCTTGATTCCTGTGTATTCATAGTGTTAAAGAATGCATACATTCTCTTTGCAAACATATAGTCTAATATGATTCTCCATTACAACTCAAGAAATTTGACTTTGGCCTTAGCCTAGGTGAAGTTTGAATAATTCAAGTAATCTGACTTTGGCCTTAGTCATCGTGGAGTTTGAATAATTCAAACAATCGGATTTAGCCTTACTCTGGGTGGAGTTTGAATAAGACAAACAATCTAATTTTGACCTTAGTCTTGGTGCAGTGTGATGATTGAGGCGTCTTGTGAGAATACAACGGATCTGTACAATTATATTTCAAATCTATCGGATCCTTCCGATTATCCAGTCAGGTATATGGGATAAAATAATCTTCCCATCTAGTATATGCAATAATCGAAATATTCTATAGGTTACATTACTTCATTTTAGTTCCTGTTGAACATAGTGTGCTGTATATAAGCTACAAATACTTGTAAATCACGTAGTACGACTGATAATGCTCCAATTATTTCCACTGCTTCTGAGTCAGTCTTAAATCAATATGACACACCCATGATTTAAACACGAAAAATGTTTTCATGTTGAAAGTAGTGCACAGCAAACACGGTATGCATTGTATACACCGAACCTGTAATGTAAGGAATTAACGTACTGGACTATAAAGGTTAGCGATTAATATAAACTAAGTTAAATGACGCACCAACAAGAGGTAATTAAAATATTGTAATAAATCCTCTGTTCATATAAGTCATTATTCTGCCTTAATTAAAGTTTCAAATAACTGTAAAATTCCCTACGTCTGTTCTCTCTCTCTCTCTCTCTCTGTCTGTCTGTCTGTCTCTCTCTCTGTCTCTCTCTCTCTCTCTCTCTCTTCCTCATTCTCCTACTATTCCTCCGCCTCATTCTTCTAATTTGGACGGCTTGACAAACACTTCCATCATTCAAAGGTCCAGGAACATCGTCGTATGACACATGTGGAACTCCACAAAGTTCGTATTTGCATGGATTTTTGCCCGTATATAGCAAAGATAAGTCAGAGAGAGAAAGAAACAGGATGAGGGGGTGTGACGGGGGAAATGTTATATTTAATAATTAATAATTCATTAAATAACATTATATTCAGTTTACGTAACACCAGCATTGGATTCAAACACAATACAGTATGTGAGCCTCGTAACTGACAACAGTAACATATTGGTCTGGTGTCATTGGCTATTGTGACTATGCAGCATTGATATTATAAACACTATGAATAGATCGCAAGGACATCGTAGACATGCCGTATAAACGAAACAGATTACTGTAGGTTACTTTGCATTGAATGTTCAGTTTTAACGCTTCCATTCAACGCATCATTATTTCTCTTTCTCAGTCCAGATGTTTGCTTATTTAATCTTTATTCCACGAGAGGGGAATGGCAAAAAGAACAGATTCATATGAAATCGTGTACCATTGTAATATCATTTAAAAAACAGAGACTATTATTACCTTTTTTCGCGTTTTGTTTTGCATATGACATTTATGATTATTGAATGAGAAGACATTTGTCATTGATAAATGTGCCTGCAGTTCAAAAAGAATATTTGTATATTTGTATTATTGCGCCTTTGACGGATAACAATTTAACAGTTTGATATAGCAATAGTATTAGGATATAAATTTGCTTTCTACCCACATTTTAAATAACAAGCTAGTTGTAATGTATTATATTGCTAAACGACAGATTGCCTCTAGTAGTTGGAGCGCTAATATTTTATACGTTAAGGTTTGTAGTTGAGGATATTGTTAAATCCTTCATGTTTGGAGGCAAGCAAACCTTGCACGTAGTCCTAAATCTCATAATATGAAAGATACAAGAACTTTGATCTAGGTCCATCAATTCATTACATAAACTGTTGGATTCCTATCCTCGTTGACGTTTAAATTTGAGCAAAAGCAGAATAATACAAATATGACACTTCTTGCCTTATTTCAGTCAATTCACTATAGTTTTTAAGACTACATAAGAAATCCAAACAAAATAAATTCATCATCTTTCGTCGATTGTTCGGATTATATATAGTAATTGTTGGTTCATACTTACTAGATATATTTTCCATTTTAATTCCTAATGTTTTATGAAGACGCCGAAAGACTTTGGACACAATGATTCTATGGTGTAGATTACTGACGGAATATACAAAGTTGAAGTTAGAAAGTACTCGGATCATCAATCACTACTAATGCCCATGTTAAATTCAGCGACCATGTAATTCTATTTACAACGTAAGTGTATGTAAATTAGCTATAAAAATACATTGCAATTGCACAATGTCTTTGGATGACATATGCTCAACGTAAGCACAAACTACATTTCAGACACGTTAAGAAAAGATCCACAAAGATAACTGTTCCATATATTCTCGTTAACACATAATAGCTACTATAACTGATCCTGTCTGCTAAGATTACATTGAATGCGGTATATACTTTGAGCAGTCTACAAATAAGTATCTGCAATTGGCATTAACATATTTCACCCACATTTCAATATTGCACGTACAGTGTTTTCGAGCAATATATTGTTATAGAAAAAGAATGTTTATACTGTCTTCAAAGTACAACATGTATGCAGCTTCATATGTTTAATAGTTTGAAGGAACTAATCAGATTTCTCTTCGTACTCTACCCAAAAAATTGTAAATGCCGTGCATTGCTTGGCGTTTTCGAACCCGCAAAATAGCTTGTTTTCATATTATGTCACAGTGGCATTCATGTTTTGGAGTAACTGTTGATATTTCGTACGATTCGCATGCACTCTGGATTTTTACTAATTGAAATCCCATTAAAATATTTATCAGCAGAGACATATTTTTGCAATTCAGAATGACCGATGTCTTCCATCGGCTACACATTTTTCCAACGTAACAAATATCATTTTAACGAAGATATATATTCATGTATTTGTTCCTTTGTTGCCTACCTTTTTATATATCATATATGTAATACATTTCATAATTATGGATTAACGATTAACGTGAGGAAACGATAATTTAGTCATAAGCACAATACGTTCAAGTTTTTACTTTTCATTATGGCAAACTATGCCATTCATGTACAGAAAGGAGGTAAAAAATCTGCTCTCACCCCTATATTTAACAGTTTTCAATTATATCGATCAGAGAACTCTTCCAAACTTCCCAGCTATACTTGCGTATTTGCTAAAGAAAAATGTTCAATATGACATCGGATATGACTATACGAATGGTTTCGATGTATTAGGTACGTGGTCTCTCTTACTCTCTTTCTCTCTCTCTCTCTTTCTCTCTCTCTCTCTCTCTGTCTTTCTTTCTCTCTTACTCTCTCTCTCTCTCTCTCTCTCTCTCTCTCTCTCTCTCTCTCTCTCTCTCTCTGGGTTAATTAAACTGTTAGAAATAATATGGCATTATATATATCATACGAATGTCGAAATGTCACAAAATACAATACAGGCCAAGAAAATATTTGTTTGTCTCAATATCAGTATAACTCCAAATCAAAGGTACATCAAGTTCGCTACCAATTTATTCGGACACGCATCTCTAAAACAGTACAACACGCATTTATGTTCGACACGTTTAATGTTGAACATCATATTTGTTATCTTATATGCAATTGATTATAATGTTTGTTTTTACCAAAAAAAATACTTTTCATTGAAATATGATAATACATCTATACCTTGATGTATGATTAATGAAAGTCATCGTTGAAGTTGTAATTAACGTATATTATCATTTCTTAGATTGATTAATTTGATTGTAAAAACATTACTTTTGTTGGTCTGTATTGTATTTGTTTATATGTAATATAGTGGCTATCAACAATCTTGAATGTGTATCAAATGTTTAAAATGTATTTTGTTCTCGATGTTCCTCGCATAATGAGCACAGTATATATGGCTGCATCGTTATCCTTTATAAGTGATCTAATAGTGATTTAAATAATAATTGATTGTCATTGACGCTATCCCATTAACATGATGCTTGCTGGAATGAGTGTTTTGGGCAAATGTCAATTTGTCACACGTTTAATTGAATACACATCACATTTGTTCTTTCGTCTACCAAAATGTTTCGTATGGTGTCACTAAACCGAAAATCCGCTTATAATATCCGTCAATAACGTAGAACAGAATTCATTTCATCTGCATCAGATATTCCCTTTAAAGACGATGGGATTGCGTCGGAATTTAGTCAAACACATATATACGTCTTCGATAACATGTCAGGAGAGGTAGCAGAAGAATTGTAGAGTATCGATTGTATCCCTTGAGGTGTGTTATAATCCGTTGTATTAGCATTGCCTCTAATTTCATTGCTTTTCCTAGAAGTAATTTTCCTCTGGTAGCATACTCAGAATGTGATGTTTTAGTTATATCATCCGCAAGTACCCTTTAAACCTGGATTTTGTATTTAGTTGACTGACAGAGTAGAGAGTAAAACAACTCAATGACACAGTATCCGACTAGTTAAATATGGTCAGTGCAGAATCGACATTATGATGCAGAATTAGTCTTTTTTAATATGAACTGAAATGATAATAATATAAAATTTTCATATTTACTGTTTAAAAATAAAATTGAACATGGAATATTCGTATAGTAACGTATGCAACAGGAAAACCTAGTGTGATTACCGGATTCAAAACAAAACACTTTTGACGATAATATAATGTTTAATAATTAATTAACTGAATAATCAAATTATTAGGTCACTCCAGAGAATCAGGACACAATGTAGAGCTCAACACATCTCGGCACACTCGGACTTTCCGGAGCACTGAAAACCTGTACAAAACAGCGTACTTTACAAGACAAGGGAATACACACGTAATAACGCTATATAAGATAAGATATACATATTACATTACCGGCACAATAATTACAAAATAACAAATTCAGAAGCAAACCTAACCCTTCACGATAAGAATCATACTGTACTACACATTTCGTAGAATTTACCATTATATTACTCACATGAATCCCTTCTAAAGTTGGAAACAATGACAACAGTATGTGCATCATTATAATTATCATCATCATCAGTCTCTTGACCTAATGTGGTCTGTGAGGGACTGTGCTGCTGAACATCTGAACAGTTTCCTCCACTTGTCTCCATCATCTGCTAATGCATGTGTCTCCACAAAACGTGTCATGGTAATTTATGTGATGTCAGTCCACTGCTTCCTCTGTCTTTCTCTATTTCTGCCACCCGGAATGCTGCCCTGCAGTACTGTTGCGGTCAATACCATTTTAGCTTTCTATTTCCGACAGTGATGATGAGGTCTTCATATTGTGCTACTTTGTGCCCTGTTGGTGTTAAACACTTCTTCAATACTTGATATGCTCCATGTAAGAGATGGCAGGATGGTTCTGTAGCATCTCATTTCAAGTGTATTCTTCGTTGTAATTCTGCTGTCAGGGTCTATGCCTCACATAAATACAAAAAGATTCAGATGACTAGTACTCTGAATAGTCTGATTTTAGTTTTCAGACAGATGTTTTCGTCTCTCCAGATTAGTCTTAGCTTTGACATAACTGCTCTTGTTTGTGCTGGTCGTGACAACATTTCTGCTTTTGATCCCTCTTCGGTTTTTATGGAACCAATATATTTGAATTTTCCCAGGGTTTCCAGTTCTTTTTCTCCGCCTTCAATTTTGGATGAGATTTTTTGCCACTATTTATTATCAGCTTTGATTTTGTTATCTGGTTCCTGTCCCATATAGAACCCTTTAAGACGTTTTCTGCACAGGTATCCTGATGGAATTGGTCAACATTTTACCCATGTTGTTATTCTTCTGGCCCACTCAGCTGCATGCTACACTCTATTAAATGCCTTTTTTAAATCTCTGAAGACACACACACACACACACACACACACATATATATATATATATATATATATATATATATATATATATATATATATATATATATATATATATATATATATATATATATATGTGTGTGTGTGTGTGTGTGTGTGTGTGTGTGTGTGTGTGTGTTGCTGAGGATCTGAGTACTTTTCAAACAGAACCCTGATATTGAATATTTGTTCTCCTGTGCTACTTCTACTCCGGAACCCCTGTGCTTCTACAATTTATTCTTAAGCTTGTGGTTTCAGTCTGTTCAAGTTGATATTCAGCATCCCATAACTAGAACGGCTGATCAGACTGATCGTTATGTAATTCTGGTACAGAAGCAGATAACACTTTTTGGTGAGTTTAATAATCAGTGACTGGGTCCACTGTCTTAGGCATTTAATTGTTTGCCGGATCTTGTTGCAGAATTTTGTTAGTAGACCGATCGCCCCCCACCTTTCTTGATGCGTTCATCTGCGATGTTGTCTACTCAATCTGCCTTCCAATTCTGAAGTCCTATTATTGCTGACTCATCTCTTCAGCAGCAGGGGGGGGGGGCGAATCGGACATTTGCTCCAGACATCATTTGCTCTAAATCTAACAAACATCTCGAGAGAATTATTTCGAATTCTTTTTCAACCAAAAAAAAAGGATTACTTGCTCGAAACATACGTTTTTCGCAAATCATACTCCAAGACCGTTTTCATCTTTTAGTCAAAATACGGTCTCGTCGTGATGGCATGCCCCCCCCCCCTGCTGCTACAGGTTAATAATTTATTTCAACCAAATATTTGATAGAGTCCGATACGATATCGTGTCCGAGGATCATGTAAATTTATTGTTATAAATCCATGCGGGGTTGACTGAGCGTTACTAAAGAAATTTCTAAATTGATTGAAGTCCATATCGGAACACCATGTCTGCCAAATATTTCGTAACGTATGTGTATCAACGCCGTTAAACACAGCAAGAATATTACAGTTATCCCTGATCACTTTTGGAATCTGAGTGTAGCGTTGAGTGACATATATCATGTCGATGTTTTTATGCCTGCCTCGGGAAAATATTCTAGCTGGTTTTTTTTGATTGTCTAACATCACAATGTCGTATACGACTAAATTGTTAATGCTCCCATCAAGGTCATCCACGGATGGTGCTTCGTCAATATCAGTTATAAAATCAATGGCGTTCTCACCCTTAATTTCTGATGCATTCTCGTTAAAATCCTTTAACACTTCATAGCATCGTTGATCATCTACGCTAGGTGCAACTAAATACAACTTATCCCACTTCATCCATCTCACTATTAAATTGAGCAACAATTGCGTCTTGCCGGATCCAGATGGCCCGAATATAATTGCGCAGATAGAGTTTGGTAGCGCTGCATGATGCCTAACTGGTTCTCTTGTTTTATCAATTATATTCATATCACTATACATAAATTATGGATCTATATTGTGTGAAGTGTAAAACGCGTACTAACACAAATGATGTGACGACGATTACAACTAAAAGTAACAGATCAGCACTTACTGGCAGCTGTGCAACATGTGGTATAAAAAAGTTTAGATTTGTTTCTATGAAAACCGGAGATGTTTTTTAAAAAAAAACGAGGAGGTGATTTCGCAACCAAATTGGCAAAGCTCCCTGGAACCCCATGGGCAAAGTACCCCGGAGAAAAGCACCTTCCAGGATATAGCTACTGTGGCCCCGGAACACGATTAGATATCAGACTTGATGATCAAAATCAGCCCCGACCCGGCGAGTATCCGATAAACGCTATTGATAAGGCGTGTCATGCTCATGATGTTGCATATAAAAGCAGCAATCTGCAAAACAGGCATCTCGCGGATGTGAAATTAATTCATGCGTTAAATGCTATTCCTGATAAATCTTTCAAAGAAAAACTTGCTTCGTGGTTGGTAAAATCAGCTATGAAAGGCAAATTGATGATGGGCGCTGGTAATTAATAATATGGAATCTATTTATTATTCTCCGAGGGGATACTAGAGGGGTAACGCTGCAATCAATAAACTCGCGAACGCCGCAAAAGTGAAAAAGGCCACTGCGGCTAATTGGTTATCCAAACAGGCTATATGGCCAATTTATCTACCGCGTCCTTAACAAATCAATTTCTCGCATTTTGATGTTACCGGAGCTAATTAAGTTCATCAAGCTGATTTATTGTTTTTACCACATTACAACGGTTACAAATACGCGCTAACCGTAGTTGACGTTGCGAGTCGATACAAACAAGCAGAACCGCTAAAAACAAAATCATCACCTGAAGTTGCCTCTGCATTTGAAAGGATTAATCTACGAGGCCCACTAACCTGGCCAAATCTATTACAAGTTGATCCTGGCAAGGAATTTCAGGGTGCAGTGTTATCAACAATGAAACATTACAATGTCACAATACGACGAGGACATACTGCACTACATCGCGATCAGGCAATTGTTGAACGCTTTAATCGGACTCTTGCTAAGCGGTTATTTGGATATCAATACGCAAAAGAATTCATCCAAGAAAAGCGATCCCGTGAATGGGTCAAAAGGTTACCTGGGGTAGTTGCAGCGCTAAATAACGAGATTACCAGAGCAATCAATATGAAACCTAACAACGCAATAAAAAAGTATATACCACAAGCACAGCGGGATAGCGTTTCTCAGCCAATTCTCAGCAATGTCACCGTGAGATATTTATATGAACCAGGAGAACTCGAAGGTGGTAAAAAAAGGGCTACTGATCCTATTTGGAGTGTCACTACGCATAGCATATCTACTATAACACGATCAACTGGTAGACCTCTAATCTATAAATTGGATTGAACTGCCCCTCAGCGGGGTTTTACACGCGAACAATTACAAGTGATTCCTGACGATACTCAATTGCCGCCGCATGGTATTAACTAGCGCCGTTGCGTCTGTTGCACTCAAGACAAGTCAACATCACATTGTTTCTGACATGACCGAGACTGTTATTTTTTTCTATCTACGGTAAATTGGCGAGGATCTTTATCCGAATACTGCCAACGCATTATACAATTGCAACTCGCGCAGTGATTATTCTGTTGTTTCTTCAAAGCGATTATTAATTCAGCATCAATGTCAAATTCTCGTTGTTTTTTTTTTTGTCTTGTTGTTTGTAACCGGAGAGTTTTTTTATTAATGATGCTAACATCAATATCATCCATTGTGATGTCATCATCGAAAACAATTCTTCGGAGTTGATTTATTCGCCGTACTCTAGACACTGCAAGATAGACTAAATTTCACCACTCAATGCGATTATCGACTATCCAAACAATTGTATCCGCGATGGTTAATCCCTGCGAGGAATGTATCGTCGTTACATAACCCAGTGTCCACGGCGATGATTTAGCGTTAAATGCGCGTTCAACAAATTGTATATCAACGCATACAATATCATTTAGTACAAGTATTTGTTTGCCTCCGCCGGGTATTTCCACCTCGATGTTTTGCTTGCGTGTGTCAGCTGGTCTGTAACACAATCGAACCTGTAACATCGGATATTTTTGTTTGTGTAGCTCAAATAATTGCCGCTGAATTGTATCTCTGACTATCTTTCTACTTGCCACTACAAAATCGTTTGGTCTCCATGCTTCCCAAAATTCCTCCATGGAAATTTCAGGAAGTATTTCTCTGATTATTTCACATTGGATTCTATCCGGTTGTAATCTAATTAATTTTTTAACATCACTTAATTGTTCATCAAGTGCCCTATAATCGCTATCAATTTCTTCATAATAGTCCACGAATTCTTTCAGCCACTTATGTGGACCCGCGCCGACAAATGGGGGTGGCTGTCCATGATCTCCGCACATTATCACGGTCGTGTTTTTTGTCAGCAGCCAATCCAAGAACATCTTTAATATTTCTGTTGATACTGTGCATACTTCATCCCAAATTATAACCTCGGGGATGAATGTCTCTCCCATTCGTTCAGGTGTCCATTTGTCACCACTGTATCTGAAAAAAAACTATGATACGTACACGAGGAAACGCCTCGTTGTTTTATCTCTCTGGCTAATCTATGTGTTGGCGTCAGCACAATCATGTTTACGCGTCCTCGATATAACTCGATTGCACGAGTCGTTTTTCCTGACCCTCCACAGCTGTTTAAATAAACTGTTTTATATCTACAAATTGGTTCTGATATCGGTGGTGCATTAGAACGTTCTGATAAATTATCACCGCGCAAGTAATTATTTTTAATTTCAACGTCTGCTGATTCAGAATACTCGCGCAGCATTTCTTTTTTAATTCTCCATGATCCCCAGCTTTCATCCGATTAGAGAATTCAGCAACTGCGCAACTGTACTTGCTGTTAATGTAAAATGAATCAACGGCAACTCTAACCGCAGCGTCAGGAAATCTATTTATCATTGAAAATAAATTAATACAAGCATAACCCAGCATCGACGACCTCAAATGTGTATACGGAGATCTGTGACCGTCGCTATAAGTAACAACTGTACCCAATTTTGTTCCATCGGACGAAAAAGCATCTTTACGATCCACATATAAGTTTTTGGATACTGCATCCGCGATTACAAAGTCGTATTCGGTGTTATCCATAATCAGCCGTGAACAATATCGTTTATAGTCACATTTTTTCCCTCCCTGAGTGAATTTTCCGATTATTCTTCTGCCGAGATCTTTTGCCTCGATGTTTCGTTGATTAAATACCCGTTTGGACCACTCAATGATATATTCTTCGTTGGCATCAATATGTTTTCTGGATTCCTTAATTATACTATCAAGACGTTCCGGTGTTGGTAACCAGACATTGATTTGTTTCCGATATGATATAATTGCTTCACTGACCGTCAGCGAAATTAACATTTTTGTATCAATCATGAATCGTAATAGCGCTATTGGCAGCCACTTCTTTTCAGACATGTGTCTACCAATCCAAATATAACAACAGCGATGAAGTCCTGCTGCAAATTCAAATGATACTACACGAGCGAATCCAGTTAAATCAAAATCAGGCAGCGGCCCATTAATTGCAACACGAGTCATTTCATGTACGGGGTGTCCAAATCGTTTAAAATACTCAGTACACTCTCCATATCCAAGAAAACTCGCTGGATAACAAGCAACCATATCAACTGAAATGATATTATCATGGTCGTATTTGTTATTCCATAAACCACCATGATTAAATTCTAAACAACTAGCCTCAATGTCTGGCAAGAATTCTACGTGTGGTGGTTTCCATGCGTTTTTTATTCTTGCAAAATGAGCTGCAACGGACGGGATTGTAAAACAGTTTGTCAATAATTGTTCGTCGTTGATTATTTCATCATTGTTGTTGCCTTCGCCACACGCCGTTAAAAATCCGCTAGCTGTTTTTTTATTTTGTTGTGAAATGCTTCAGTGCGGTACAACTCTCCGTTTGGTCTTTCAAACTGATCAAACGTATTCGTGTCGTTTTCAGTGCTGCGAAGTAACCACACCGACACGGGGTCGTTTTTACTCAAATGCGCAATAGCATCGAATAGTTTCTCTTCAACGAGAAAACCATCCCTGGAGAATTCTTCTCTTAAGAATTCGTCGGGCATATACTTTATTGTTCTGTTTCGTGGAAATATTGTGACAGCGGACGTCCATGCGTGTTCGTTATGATCAATAATTTTAATTGGGGCTCCCTTTGATTTATATTTTGATTCGTATAGAACTTTTCCGGTTATCGTCATAACTGTTATTGGAAATCTCAGTGATGTTTCTAATTTCGCTATATCGCTAATAGTTGCTCCGCGGTTTTTCACCGTTAACTCCCATTGAGCTATTTTGCTACGCCGTAGATCGGTAAGTTTGTTCCCTCGGGATGCATTTGTAAAATGTTCTGTTATTCGTGCTGCTACACAATTGAGTGGCAAAGCCACTGACGACGAAGTCGCCGGCGACGACTGTTTCATTGGTTTAAGTTTTCTTATATCAGGTTTTTCATTTAACGGATATATCCCATACACAACTGCTGTTTCAGGATATGCTCGTTCATAGTATGGTTTGTCCATTCCAGTTACCAAACCAGGCTTAGAATCACGGCTAACAACGACTGTTTTCTTGTCTTTGAGAATCGGTTCAAATTTGTCTCGTATAATCCAACCGCCTGATTCTACACGGATAATGAATTTCACTCTTAAAAAATAATTTTTGTTGCCAGGTTGTGATAACATCAACGCTGCGTTGCTGTCGTTCATGGTGGCATCAACAACGCCATCAATTCGAAATGTTGACCAGCGATGAGATGCACCGTCGTGCTTGAATTCATTAATACAATCGCGTATTTTATTTATCAGGGCTCTATCAGTTATTGCCCGTTTTGGCACATCTTTGAGGGTTCTATCGAGATTAAATTTAACGTTTTTGAAAGGCTTAATTGCTGATAATCTCTCGAACTCCTCCATGTTATTATTAAAACAAGTATTTAAATAGAAAAATATAGTTTAATGAATCACTGCAAGTGGCTAATGATTGGATCAACCACTCCATGTAACAAAACATGCAGAAGCGAATTCTGTGGGTATCATTTTCAAAGCATTCGCAACGGTTCCTTTGGCCCCCTTCCATGCCTCCGATGTGGGGTGGGGGTAAGGGGAAAATCGCTGTTGTGTCTCTGTTACACAGATACAGAGAACTAAAACGCTACTATGACAAACAAATCAATGACCCGTTCAATGACAAAGTCATTAAAACCCCTCAAGACTACATCACTAGACTTATAATTAATGCAAATAATAAATTAGATAAATAGTATTATTATACAAATAAGCCAAGATTTCAGACCTCATCCAGTGCTTGTTAATTATGAAGCATCCCGTGATGGTGTTGTCAGGCATCGCAGACTAACAAAACCGGTTGGACGGGTAAATAATATGGGATACTTGATGTTTACAGCTGGGAGGAAGACAGATCTCTGTCACAGAGCCATCTATGAAGCATTTTACGGATTAATCGAAGACGGATTTGTGATTGATCACGTTGATGGATTTCCCCAAAATAACAAATTGGATAACTTACGAGTTGTTACTCAAAGTGATAATGCAAAATTAGGTGGAACCGGCAAACACGCAAAAAGGGCAAAACATGTCAAAGCATTTGATACAGAAACCAACGAAGAAAAAATATTTCAATCAATAAATGAAGCCAGTACATATTTTGATATTTGTAGGTCTTCAATACGATTTGTTGCAGAAAATATAACTAAATTAACTCTGTCAAAGAAAAATGGTCATAAAATAAAATTCGTATACATCTGAAACGATTCAAGGGAGATAACTCCTTTATGTATAAGTCCGCCGCCACTAATAACACTCTACTCACTAAGTTCCCTTGTATTATGACCGTCAAAGGTATTTTGTGTCGTCTGCTACACCTGTAGAGAGAGAGTTATAATTGACATAGGTGCGCGCACACGTGACTGTAATGGAGTATAATACATGAGTTTCGGTAGACTTGTATTTATCAATTTTTAACATTTCTAAAACTTTTTATTGTCGCTTGGCTAAAACTGCATCATTTAAACAGTTGTATTTATTTAGACCATCTACATTCAGCTATTAATACACTTTTAGTACAGACGTTCTTTATAATCCAACGCGTTACCTATGTTCGCTCAGCCGGAACGAGAATGAAACACTAGAGTATTCCATTCATTGAAGTAAGTGGGCGTGGTTAAAATTCCTCTGTATACAGCTCTTTGTGATCTAATCGATAACGCATTTTGTCTGGAGAATTAGAACAGGGAGAATACACGCTGTTATCTAACAACTGTATTATTTTGTTTAGTGTTTTATTTAAATATTTTGTCTCATTTAAATGTTGTGAAACAGCATTAATAAGTAATTCAAGAAAATAAAATAACACACCCGTAAATCAACGCTGCTGTATTAGTCACCTTATATATGTTATGAAAGGTATTAAGCTTGGGGCTTTCGAAAGCCAATCCGACCAATCAAAACTAACCAACGCCATTAACCCGGGCGTGTGGTTGTCTTTTGTCAATCATGCAACCGGGTTAATTTAATTGGGTTGCTTTTGATTGGTTGGATTGGCCTTAGAAAATCCGCCCCGTCGTTTCATGTTTGTGCTTTCTTTGTGCCGTCCCACATCATTACATCACAAATTCCATCATCGTTTCATTGTAAATATCCATCCTTAATTAAGCATATGTTATGCCTAAAATCTGCCATAACACTCGAGTGGAGATATATATGGCATTGTGCCGTCCCACATCATCGTTTCATTGTAAATATCCATCGTTAATTAACTTAATTAAGTACATGTAGTGCTGTCCCCCAAGCATATCTTCTGGGCGGTCTAAGATGACGTTTGTCACCTTAGGCCTCCCTTCCGGAGATGTATGTTTCGGGTTCCTTTGGGCTTACTTGGATGTGAAGGCATCCAAGGAGTTCCAAAGATGTGTTGTCGTATATGTAACCTCTGGGTCTCTCTGACGTCATAGGGCGCCAGCGGGATTGCCAAATGGGGTTTTCATGTATGTGCTGTCCTTAGTTCACTTAATTAAGTACATGTAGTGATGTCCCCCAAGCATATCTTCTGGGCGGTCTAAGATGGCGTTTGCCACGTTAGGCCTCCCGCCGGAGATGTATGTTTTGGGTTCCTTTGGGCTTACTTGGATGTGAAGGCAACCAAGGAGTTTCAAAGATGCGTGTTGTGCTGTCCTTAATTAAATTAATAAAGTAACCTCTGGGTCTCTCTGACGTCATAGGGCGCCAGCGAGATTGCCAAATCAGTTTAGTAAGGGTCGTTATGTTTTACCTAAGATGTACAGGCTCGTGAAAGGAATTCAAAAGTCCATCAATGCTTGTTTGTACGGTAACGACATTAATGTATTTATTACGCTATTTAGCACCGTTGAAGCAATACGTCAAAAGCTCGGCCAAGAGTATCAAAAACGAGCTGAAATTAGTTGTAAGGTTCGTGATCTTAGAAAAATATTAAACGAGGAAAAACCAGTATGCTAACCACGTGAGCGTTACTATAAAAAATAGGCTTTCAGTAATTTTTTCAGTAAAAAATTAATTTTTTTAGCGTTTTTTTGTAACACTTGTTACACTTGTCACATAGGATTTTCTCCTGAAAGAATACTCATCAGTTTGGGCTTGCTCATGCAGTTATACTGGATGATCTGGTTGTGGTAGCAAATAATCACCGCGACGCCTCCATTTTCACGTAGTTGTTGTTGTTGCCGCGTCGTTAACAAAAATCGTTCATCGCCGTTCTCAGATATTACAATTCTGAAACCCCCAGCGATGTTATTTCTGAAACACTCGCGGATAGCGTCGTACAGTTTAACCCTGTCAGAGATGGATACGTTAGCTTGATGGTACATTATTTAATAACTCAGCTTTTAATTGTGATAGTTTCACATTTGAAAACTCAGTTCACAAACAATATATGGTAGGTGAATCGCTTACTACTAGATTAGCCCGAGAGCGGCTAGCATCAATTAAAAAGTTTATACCGGTTCGAGACAGACTTCGCGAGAAACTTCAACAACGACAACAAGCGCAGACTGACTTTTCTGTGTCAAGTGAACAACTGTTTACTCCGATAATAAGTGCGACCAAAGATGTGAAAAAGTTAACTGAAGCAGCGATATACGGAGATATTCCTGAAAAAGAACGAGCAAAGAAGGCGCCGCTGCTTGATACACTTGAAAAGATAGCAGCAGAGACCGAACAAACACGCGCAGGGATACAACAGCTATCCAGTGATATAAAAACTCAACGAGAAATTGAAGAACTCGAAGAAGAACAACAAGGTACAGCTGGAGGAAAAGACTATTCACCTGAGAATATATTTACAGTCGCAACATTAAATGAAATTAGAGGAAACCATACGGATTCCGAATTAGCTGATTTTGCTAGAGACAATTTTCCAAAGGGTAAAAGAGAGAATTTATTAAAAGACGAGTTTTAAATTTTTATAAAATCCAGAATGGATTGGGCATCAAAACTATATTTAGTGAAACGCGGCGGGGATAAAATCAGACCATCGCAGCACCCTGGTTATGATGACTTTCTAGCTGCGGTTAAAGGCGGTCCACAACCACCACGTTATACGGAGGATCCAATCCCGGAACAAATAGACATAAGAGCAGAAGCCGGTTCTAAGAAAACAAGTGGAAAAGGATATTCAATTAAAAATCCTTTGGATTTCAACGCAACCGTGACATGTCCTGGTAACATCATAAGTGATATATCACGGTTGGAAGTACTTATGGGTGGAAAACGAGCCGGAAACAACTCCGTCGAGATAATTAATGAAGCAGCTGATATCTGTAGACGATTATTTGCCGGCGGTATCATGGACATTGATGTATATCGAGAATTCATTGCTGAATTAGTTGAAAATCACAGAGACGCCCATGGTTATTACAGCGATTGATCACTAATTGAAAAACTACTAGTTTTATAACAAGATGATCATACACTACAACCATGATAAACCCGTAAGCGTCTTCGTGGTGAACTCACGATTGCCTGTTTATAGAGCATATTACGGAGATGGTTTCGGCAGTACCATTGCGGGGCTATTTACAAGAATGGCCCCAAAAGTGGCGCCGTTAGCTAAACAATTATCAATGAAGGCCATTGATGTTATTCGTGATAAGGGAATCAGCGCTGTTGGAAATCTTGCCGGAAAGGCATTTTATGCCGCGAAAGATAAAATAGCATCATTGGTGCGAAAGAAACCAACAGTGCTGCCATCAAATACAGTGATGCCTGCAAAAATCAGCAAAGCAATAAATAGCGCAGTGGAAGAAAAACTAGCGTCGTTGGCTGCTTCGGTGACTCCGTCGCCATTGACGGCTTCACCGGTAACAGATAGCGCTATCAGGAAGTGGTTTGAAACGAAAACAAAAAAGACGATCATTACAAAGAGTTTCACAATTGAAAACACTAGTATGTTAATATAATGTTTAAACGACAAGATGATCCGGCCTTCGATATAGAAGCCCCAGTACCCAAGGACGATTCCGTCCGCGATTATCAATACTATTCCTATCAAGCAATACAACCCAACCCAAGATCGCGAATTGAACTTTAAGTTCAAGATACCAGTAAATACTTTTTGCTATGTGAAGCATTTATTGAAATTGAGGGAAAACTCGTAACAAATATTGCAGTTGATACCCCATATGCAAATGATCCAAATATCCGAGTTGGTTTTGTTAATAATGGCATAATGGCGTTATTTGAAAGTGCAAGATATCTCATTGATGGAAAAGAAATTGAATCAATAGACCGTGAAGTTGATGTTGCAACAACAATAATCGGGCTAGCAAGATATTCTGATGATTATACAAGGTAGGATGGTCCATCTATGATGTTTGCAAAGGATACCTCTGATAACGCTGACCACCTTCAATACATTAAAGTGTTAACAGCAAGAGATAATGCAGAAGCCGATCAACAAGAAGCAGCTAATCCAGAACGTCGGGCTCGACCAGGAGCTGCGTTTGATATTCTCGGAGGCGTTAATGGTAATTTCAATTTAGGATTTGCAACACGAAAAGGAGCATTGCATGGACAGCAGCAATATTTTTCATGTGCGATTCCACTCCATCACATATTTGGATTCTGCAGAAATGTCAGAAAAGTCGTCTATGGAGCCAAACACACAATCGCGTTAGTGTGAAAAGGCAATGACAATGATGCAATTTGGCGTACTAGTGCCGCTGTTGGTAAAGTTGTTTTGAGTAAAATAGTATTGTGGATGCCAGTAATGACCCCATCAATTACCACGGAAGAGCGGCTACTTTCATTTAAGGACAAAGGTGGCAAATCATTGATAAGTTGGCTAACAACAACAACTGATGCCAAAGAGGATAATGTTGCTGATACATTTACATGGCACCTGGCATCAAAACAAGGCGTTTCAGCTCCACGTCATATATTTATAGCGCTGCAGAATCGGAATTGATTAGGCTCCCAAGAACGCAGTCATATCATATTTGATCTATTAGGAGTCAAGGAGGTTTCACTGAGAATAAACGGACAACAAGAACCATCTGAGGATATACAGCTTGATTACAACACTAACCACATAGCACGTGTGTATCATAGAATGCTGTCATATATGGGCCGTGATCAAAATGTTGATACTGGTTTACAAATATCTCAACTTGATTTTAAAAACCTATATCCGATTTATTACTTTTCGCTGGAGCATCTTGATTTAACAAGGCAAACCGTCGTTGACATACATTTTAGGGCTCGTATAGATCCTGGTGGTGTTAATTATATAGCGGTTGCTGTCATTCTCAGCGACAAATCAATGTTGTTAGAAGGGGCTGGTGGACGAATGAGAATTGTTGATGCACCAGTGGAAAATATGTAAACGATT
Organism: Unio pictorum; assembly: GCA_030141615.1. NCBI lineage: Eukaryota > Metazoa > Mollusca > Bivalvia > Unionida > Unionidae > Unio > Unio pictorum. The sequence goes on from JARLTB010000134.1 coordinate 5,366,025, forward strand.
CACAATTAGATCAATTGAAAGCATAAATGTGTTTTACATTAAAATGACATATAGTGTTGTTAGTGTCAAGCTGACTGATGGTCAGGTCAAGAACTGAGAAAGGATATAAAAAGGGAAAGGGTCTAAGACTACCAGGAACCCCGTATTAATGGTACAGCGGAAAGGGTCTAAGAATACCAGAAACGGTTTATTAGTTGAAAACCCAATTGTTCCCATGTCCAATTTTGATTTAATTGATGCTGCTAAAAAACTAGCGATAAAAAACTTCAGAGGGGTTTTTATGAGAGATCAATTACCGAGAAAACCTAAACGCGTTGAAACCGGTATCATCAATCTTGATAACAGTAACGGATCGGGAACTCACTGGGTTGCATAAGCGATCGATCCGCGTGGGATTGTCTATTTTGATTCATATGGGTTAGCTCCGCCAAGCGAGTTTATGCGGTATATAAATTCTTCGATGAAACTCAAAGAGTTTCCGATTTTTTATTCCACGCTGCCAACACAACAATTAAATGATCCACCGATATGCGGCCGTGAAGTATTAAATGTCCTCGCGGAGATTTCATCGTCACAGAAACCACCTCATCTGGTTGTAAATAAAAATACCAGTGGGAAATTACAAGGTACTTTTAGAGAATCAATAAATTAAAAATACAAGTTGCGCTAACAATAATGATTGATATTTGGGGACGATCTCTGTCAATATCGAAACCAACCACGAAAACATCTGCGGGTTCTATCGAGGATGTAAAAAAAATAATTGAAGATGAAATCGCTGAGACGTTAAATTTAGCAAGTGTTGACCCGAAAGAAATAGTTGTATTTCAAGATCGCCAGGGTAAAATGAAAAGCAGTAATTTATCCGCAGATGACATTTTGATACGGCAGCGCGACGCCGCTGAAAACTCTATTGCGCTGTATTCCAACGGTGGACAATGTCACAGAATTAGGCGAAAATTTGAACTGATTTTTGTTGTTCTTGAATTGCAAACGAAACTCACCATTTTCTTGATTTCGTCGTACACGCATTACCTGGGGTGATTAAGTGGCGTGTAACGATTTGCATGTGCCAATTTGTAATTTACATGAAATCCGAAATACTCGTTGTACGTGGTGCACGTTAAGCTCGATGTGATTTATGTTCACCTATAGAGAGTATATAAGGCTAAGGAATTCTCATTATTATTTACGGGAACCCAAATATCTAATCGAAGGATAGATAACCTCGTCTTGCAAATCTCCAGCCAAAGGGGTAAGTGTTAAATTTACATTTCGTTTTATTGTGAATTTTATTCAGATTATCATTTCGTATAATGATGCCTTTATTGCAATGAACGTGGAATATTTGGAATTACTAGTCACTTTTAGACTTTAAATACAATATCGTAATCTACGGCTTAGATTATTTTTGAGACCACTATTATTAGTCTGGTTTTGTTTATTATAGTTGATTCCGGAGATCTAATAACATCGTTGATTCCGTAGATCTGATAACATCTGACAATCATTGATTCCGTCTGATTCAGTCTGATTCAGTCTGATTCCGTCTGATTCCGTCGTTGATACCGTAGAAGTACATCACTGATAGCGCATCTAATAACATCGTTGATACCGTCTCTGATACCGTAGCTGCTAACATAGTTGTTACGTTGTTTCTGATACCGTAGCTGCTAATAACATCGTTGATACCGTAGCTGCTAATGACATCGTTGATACCGTAGCTGCTAATAACATCGTTGATACCGTAGCTGTTATCACATCTGATACCATCTTTTGATAAACGTCTTTGATATCGTTTGATTTGTTGTGGGACATCTATTGTTTGTTCTGGAACATCTCTGTATAAATATCTGAATGTGCTTGTGCCGTTAATTTGTGCAAACGGAATTGAAGTATCTGTCTGTGTGTCGAACTGTCTGTTCGTCAATATCTGTGTAACGTGTAAATATCCGGAAAGCTAGAAGTCCGAGTGTCGGAGCTGTCTTAGAGTTGTAAAACGTCCGGGTAGACATCTAGGGGAGTGAGGAACCGTTGGTTCGGGTAGATGTTGTATGCTGTCTGAACGTATAACTGTGGTGGATCCGTGTAGGGAAACGTCCGATAATAGTATTGGTCAACCCTCGGTTCTCGGGGAAACTGGGAGACGATTCAACTGTTGCTGAATCGTGCGGTTATACAGGGGAGACACATAGGTGTATTGAAATTGTAATATAATTTAATACATTGTTGTATTTGCATGCTTATGTCAGATCGCAATAATATTTCAAGTGATCACATAGATATCAATAAAAGCTAGCAACTTGATTGAATACAAGTATATGATCGTGCTAGTTATCGCAATCCATCGTGCGATAGATAGTTTGTCGTTTGTGTTTATTTTTTTCGTAAATCATACTTGCATTTATTTAACTTTCGTAAAGGATTCTTGGATCTGTGTATAATCCAAGAGATCCCTTTACATCTGAGATTCCTTTTGTATTGTTATTTAATTTATTCATGTATTGTGAATGGTTGTGAGTGTAATTGTGGGTTGAGTGCATGAATTATTGTGTTGTTACATCTGTATTTTTTTTATTTATAATTTATTACATAAATTTATATTTTCTTTCACAAATTGTGTTTGTATTGTTCATTTAATCCACCCTCCTCTCGGTAATAATTCTGTTACAGACAACTTAAACCAGGCGCACTTGTGTCTACGATCACCGACAGGATTACCGCCCACGACAGCATGATTACCTCCCACGACAACATGATTGCCACCCACAGCCGTGATCTGGAGGATTATATACGAGGTTATAGTACTTTTCGCAAAAATGTCGTACATAAATTCTTTGGAACCCCGCTTGTGGTTGGCATGACTCTCGCTGAAATTAAAAACTTTCTATCTTTATTCTTTTTTAACAAGGAAGCGGGAAGGATGATGGATGAAAATGAAATCAAGGCAAATTATCTCGATATTTACAATGATATTTTTAAACTAATAGAAAATTTTGAAAAGGTACAAAAACCCACTAACGACGTCATTGGTAAGTTTTTGGAACCCCGCTTGTGGCAGGCATGACTCTCGCTGAAATTAGCGAGTTTATTGGCAAGCATACTCACAATGCCTACGTCGCTAATAGTTTCTTTGGTGTCCCGGCTACATCTACGATGACTCTCAAAGATATTAATATGTTTATGGTGAGACAAACAACACTAAATACCATCGTGGATAAATTCTTGGGGAGAACACCTGTGTCTGAAACCACATCTCTGACAGGCCCGACCCTCGCTGAAGTTAGAAAAGCTATTGACGAACAAAAGCCCATCAGCGAAATTGTTAATAAGTTCTTTGGGGGAGTATGGCCACCAAGATATCACGACAAAATTTTTTCACATCGACCTGTATCTTAAAGACCAAGCACAGCTTAGAGCCAGAGACCTTCTAAGTGTATTCTTTTCTAACAGGGAGCCAACGAAGGTAATACCAGAATCAGGGTAAATTATCTCGATATTTACGACGATCTTCTTAAACTAAAAGAAAAATCTCAAAAGGTAAAAATTCCGCATCCAGACATAGGCGTTAAAAATATCGTGTATACGATCGAGCATGGAACCATGGATTGGACAAGAGACGTTTATACTACATTGTCCATCGGTCTGGTGGGTGTCGCAATGAGGGGCGATATCTTCAGGCCAACATGGGTCGATGGTGTCTACAGGCTAACGTGGATCTCTATCGATCAATTTAATATGATCGCGGACGGTAAAACCAACTCTGGTGGCACCGCGACGTTAATTCTCAAGGGTCGCGGACAAGATTTTAATGTCGTCGCGGTTGATAGCTCCACCATTAGATCAAGAATAACTTGGTGTTTAGAATTTGTAGATGATTTTTCCGGCTGAAGCTACCATAACCTATAGGCCCGCAATTCCCCTTCCACCTAGCCCCTTAACGATGGCGAATAAGTGAAAGCACTAGCGGGTTTAAAATAGTAAGGACATCGATGAAATCAATTGAACCGATAATAATCCCAGAGGTATCACAATCGCATCGATATCGATATCATACCGTGAAAGAATTTTCCGCGAATTTGAAATCACTTTCTGATCGCTATCGTGAAAAAATGAAAAAATACCGACGCAGCGTAACAATCATCGGTGTGATGGCCAGCGCCGGGGTTATTTTGTCGACGATGACCATGATGGCTCCTTTTGCAGTTCCAATCGCTATCTCCGCGGTAACAACAATCGCGGCAGTCGCCACCGCGATAACTAAAAAGTTATCATCGTGTTCTCAGAAAAAACTCAGTGATTATACAGCTCGGTACCGGGTGGTATTTGACGCGTACTCGAAATTATCCGAGTTTATCTCGCTATCGATAGATAATTCGTTCATAACCGATGTTGAATTTTCCTCGATGACCCAGTTGTATAACTCCGCGATGTTGAAATTGGAAATTGAAGACAGCGTTAACAATAATGTCACTCGAACTGCTTCAACGAATCGCGGAGAATACCACTCCGATACGAACAAGCATGATATCAATAACATCAACAAACCCTGAATTTAGTGTGAACTTCCCTTCTACGATTCCAGTGCGCGAGATCGCGCTGGCAAAATTACGCTTATATCATAGCTGGCCCAATATCAGATCGGTTGCATTTGGCGGTCAGCAACCCAATAACGCACTGGTGTTCTCGTATAAGAATAAACCCGATGGTACTCCAGCGTGGGAAACTATTTCGTTACCAACTGGGTCGTACCAAATTGAGAAAATCAATTCTGAAATTCAGCGTAGAATAAAATCAATCACTGGAAAAGAATCAAAAATAGCTATTAATCTTCATGAACCGACGCTCTCGTCATCGATCGAAATAAGCACAGAGGGATACATTGTAGATATCTATAACAGCTCGTTAAGAACAGCATTAGGATGGCCTGAAAAATCACCCGGAGCCACCGCCGACTTAACCACGGACGTACAATCATATCATGAAATCAATCCCAGGTATCAAGATAATTTATCTGATATAAGAAAAGGAAAAATCGCCGATAGATTTATATTTACCAACAAAGACACATTGCAATGGCATTTTATCATTAAAAGAACAGCCGACTCAGCTGTTACTATCTCATTTACGCTAAATGACATCACTGGTTATTTTAATGAAATTAATCAATTATATGACACACAACTAGAACAACTACGGCAAACGAGATCGCAAAAACACGTTGAATAATAAATCAGCTTATATCTGACATGGAATATATCAATGAACTAATTATTCAAACAATGACCAATGACAACAGCGACGTTAAACAACGATTCCTAACCGATTACAATATCACAGAAGCCGATCTGCGTAATTTCAAGTTTCCCAGATACAAAGCCGAGGTACTAAAAAAAGCTGTTAAGATTATTATCAAGGCGCTAAAAAAAACAGATTCAACTGTCTTCCTCAAGTATAATAATGATCCAGATGGCGGCGGTAGGCATATTGCCCCGCATAATGTGAATATTTCAGCGGTGATTGCGCTCAATTTAACATGTGATGCTATCGAAGGAAGCTATCAAATTAATCTAGAGCAATCAAATCACGCTCAGCAGGGATATATTCTTTATTCATTTGCGCCAATAGCTCCTTCGGGATTCCTAATTATTGAAAATACAATTAATCCTGTGTACATGCGATGCCATAATAATTCGCTAACGAGAATTAATTTTCGACTCACCGACCAATCAAATAATTTAATTGATCTACAAGATGAGGTGTTAGCGATTAGTTTGTTTGTGAAATCATAAATGATTTTCGTCCTAAGGACTTGATAAAATATTTGGTTGAAATCGTAAAAACCCATAGCAACAGGGGGGGGGGGGCGATGACATCACGACGAGACCGTATTTTGACTAAACGATGAAAACGGTCTTGAAGTATGATTTGCGAAAAACTTATGTTTCGAGCAAGTAATCCTTTTTTTTTTGGTTGAAAAAGAAGGATTCGAATTAATTCTCTCGAGATGTTTGTTAGATTTAGAGCAAATGATGTCTGGAGCAAATGTCCGATTCGCCCCCCCCCCCCCCCTGCTGCTTCTTCTTTTAGAATGGTGAAATCATCATTATTTATGAAGATGGGAACTTTATATACATCTGGGTCTCTTGTCGATAGATGGTTGTAGAGTTAAAAGATCTGGCCATCTTTCTGCAAAGTCACTTACTTCTATGACGCATTTTCCATTGTCGTGTTAAAAGGTACTGACCCTTGACTGCTTCTGTCTGGTGTGGTCATTCACAATTTGGAATTTTTGCCATTATTCTATATCAGACTATTATCTATTTATGTGCACGTTTGTAAAATCCAATCTTCCTTTCATTACGTCAAGTTTTTTCGTTGAATTTCTTGTTTATTTCTCGGTACTCCATTTCCCATCCTGTGTGTCTGGTGTTTTATAGATCTCTTTCGGCATCAAACAAAATTCAGAACCTCTTCTGTAACCCTCGGTTTGGCTTTATGAAATAGACGCCAATACGCTCTTGTCATGACTGTGCTGCACGTGTCTGTCATTACTTGAACATCAACATTCATCACAAGAATTAGAGCATCTTTTCCTGTACATTTGGATTGGAAAGGCTTGCAGATGTTAATATCCTTCAGTAGTTCATGGTTGAATTTGAGCCTGATGTTCTTTGGTTTGTCGATGTTCTGCAGCCTGACTCGGACGTTCATAATCACGAAGTTGATCACTCATAATATCAGAACCTGAAAACGTCGGTGATTTTGTTCTGTTGGTGTCAGATCGGTCCTTGTTATGCACCAGTATATAGTCGATCTAGTTATGATGGGTTCCATTTGTTTGCGTGCTTGTCCAGCATCGTGAAGCTTTTAGTTGGTCGAGAGTGTTCGCTAGTACCAAGTTGTTGTAAATTGTAGCGGTCTCCATCTTTCATTGGTAAGCATCTGTATCAACTTTGCCTTTCCAGTCTCCTTTAATGATGTGAATGTCTTTTGTTATGACCATGTTTAGAATACTGTAGAGTTTGTCGTAAAACTCCTATATTTTTTCATTATCATGTTCGGCAGTTGGAGCATATACATGGATAATTGTGAGGTTCATGGGAGATCCTGTCAGACGAATGGACATTATTCTGCCTTGTAGCACAGGTCCCTTGATGGCTTTATCTACACGGAAGCCTACACAATTTATGGACTTGTCCAACTCTACACTATAGTATAGCATATGTCCAGCTTAAGTATCGTGCTCTCCTAGGACTTTCCAAGTGACTTCACAGACTCTCAGAATGTGTCATGTGTAGTGTTCCAGTTCTTCTGTCAATTCTTGGAATCTTACAATTCGTGAAAGAGTTCAAATACTCCAGGAGGCGATATTACTGCTGTCTCTCAGTCTGGTTTTATGCAAAGTACCAGTAACACGCTTGTCACCTCCGTCTTTGTGGATAATAGTAGGCGCGGTCCATGTAACCCGGGCGACGACCTATCCCGTATGGTACCTTCAGATATGTCTAGTATTATTAGTGTGTCCTCGACAAACGTCGTCTGGATGAACCAATAATTCTTCAGACGAAGACGTTTTACATCGTCCAGCTGCCTTAGGGTCTCCAATTCGGATTTTCTGACCAAAGCCTACCTGCAAGATAACAGGATAAATCATGTATGGGTGAGTGCATCTAAAGAATATGGTTCTAAACATTGAGAAGTAGCAACCTAATAACCACCAAAGCCCACAGGACCACATCGTGGGGAGTTACAATACACCAAATAGATCAAACTTGAACAAAAAATACCTAAACCTTGTGTTAGTTATACTGAAAATTATAATACTTCAAGCAAATATCCGTTTAATTATATGATCAAAGTATCACCATTCTGGATACGCTGACATTATGTTATCACATCTTATTGTATCACCATATAAAATCATTTATATTTTGTCTTCTGAGCTCTCCTAGATATTGTATATGCATTGCATAATGTTTAATGCTCTTTTCTGGATTTTGGATTTCCCGAACCAATACTGTTGATTTTTAATTGAATAATAGCAAGACTATTTTCTCATCAAAAGTAATTTTTCAAAATATATTTAAAGGAGATCAACTTGTGGCAGACACAATACTAGTATAAGAACAGAAAAGATATGAAGTTCGTATTACCTGATTTCAAGTCGTACAATTAGACCTAAATTGTTCACGATACGTAAAAGAGAAATCGTTTGTAACATGCTACCACTCTAGTGATTTAAGTGTGTCAAACTCATGGAGAAGGTCAGATTAATCCAACAAGACTTCAAATAATATTGCTGAGAATGCTTTCATTAATTATATTTTAAAATAAAGTGATTGCATTCCCCCATTAATCATCTCAATATATGTGGACTGATGAATATGAGTCCAAAATTTATCATAAATCCAGAGGCAATAATATTATGTAACCGGAACAACATCCGATAAGATGCAATTCAAACTGTATTTTTCTTTGGTTCTAGATTACAACCAAGCAATTATTTTTATGATATTCAACAAACACAATGTGGGCCACTACAATACATTGAGTGAATAAGATAAACAATTATATTCACTGACTTTATCTGCTGTGTAACTTGGTTGTGGCATCATTGCAACAGTATAAACAAAATAGTCATAATGAAATTACTTTTTCGAGACAATTATTCAACGTTTGGTGACTAATCCAAGGGAAATATTGTGACAGAGAATTTATATATAATATGTGTATTGTGTTTACTTGTTGCACAAAAGCATTTAAAATGTATTTTGTTTTTGCACAATTACATAACGTGTCTTTGAATATATAGTTTTTTTAATCCGTCATAAAATCGGTAGTACATACACGGTGAGGGTATTAAGGTTTGTACACCGTCTAAATTAGCATTACTCTGTATATATATATATATATATATATATATATATATATATATATATATATATATATATATATATATATATATTTCAATTAAAGCAAGCCACTAATTAATTACGTTGTACTAAATAAACCACGTTTCTAAAAACTGATTTAAAATATACGATACACTTTGTATTATTAGCACGTGTTTTCATTTTGCAAGTCAAATCTTGTCAAAGCCATGTCATCTTCTTGTACCGATTAGCATTACCAGTAAATTGAGTTCAATAGCAGTTAAGCTGTATTAATGGTCCTTTTCAAATTTTACTTTTCTTTCGATTCATATGTGCATAGAAATGTTTCATTAGGTGCAATTATGTAACACTGCAATACACGGAGTAATTAAGTTAACATGTTTACTCCGAATTGTCTGCGATCGTTGAAACCATTACAGACTGCTGATTTTTTTTACAATAAATGTCAGGGTGTCTTTACTTGGCAGTATTTAAACTTGTTGGTGTAAAAAGAAAAGTCATATTTATTTGTACAGAAATACATAATAATGTGGCTCGAATTTGGATTAACGTAGTACGGAGATTGATAGAGATAGATATATGGGCGATGGATTGTTTTTAATAGCGACACAACGACATAAGCAGACTATTTTGATGAAAAGGTTAGGGGAGTAAAGTGCTTTGACATGCGACAAACCAAGGTATCGAACACAGAATGACTTTCTGGTAACAGTGTTTCCTCGCCTTCTTGTTAGCGATTTCGAAATGCTAATCACATTGCCACCGCATAATCAAACGGTAAATATGCAAATTGAGATGCGTATATGGACTGTTGGTTTTGACTGAATAATTAGTATACAGATTTCTTAAGTTAACTATATCTTGCACATAAATTGTTTATACTTTTTGAAGTTAGTCAGTCTACCACATTGGACACGTACGTTTAGTTTGCCGTAATACCATTTCAGACATTACATCAATAGCTATAAAACTGAGAAAGCAATAAGAAATGTGTGTTTGTCCATATCAATCATTACATCATGGTGTTTACTCAATATGATTGTGATAGTTCGGTTGGTTAACTTTAATTAAAAACGAGAATTTGACAAGAACAAACTAGTTTCTCACCTGCACAAACAATTGTGAATTGAGCATATATAGCAGCTGTACTAGAATTGCTGATCTGGACTCATGCTTGTATTAGAGTGAACAATGGAGAAAGGTGTCTTACTACTTGTCGTCTGTCACATGCTGTATGTTTTGACAGGTACGCATTTTCCTTCAATCAATTAATTTACCTTTAACTTCAAAAGGTGGAAACTGTTTTGCCTATCGGAGCTACCTTATTTAAACCTTGCATATATATATATATATATATATATATATATATATATATATATATATATATATATATATATATATATATATATATATATATATATATATATACGGAAACAATAACTTGGCATTTTCGACTAGTAACATAATTCTAGTTGTATGTAAACAGCTATGTTTTATACTGCTTTCATGCAGGCCGAGAGGAAAGTAAAAACTCTTTTACTATTTTCATCTTGTTTAGTTTTCAGATATAATAAACTCTTAAAAGCCCTTACCTACTCACTGCCAGTCTATCATGGATTATCCAATGACACAGACTTTTTATGAAATTGAAGTAATCAAAGAAGTAATGATGAAAAGAAAATTCAAAGATGTTATGTATACAGGCAAAATGCACATATATGCCTTTTTTATTATTTTTGATTATCGCCATTCTTTTATCAAACCTCTTTCTACTGCATGGAAAATATATCCAAACGATTTTCTTCCGACTTCTTTTGTTTGTATAGTTCCTACAAACATCACGCAGCTGACTATTCAAGACGTTTCTTTTTGTTTAGCGGGGTTAATTTTGAGGATTGTATCCTCGCGTAATACTATCCTATATGTCACGCTCGGTGTGTAGAAGATTAATATGCTCTCAGAGATGACATCTGCCATTTAATTGAATATAACTTCCCATATTGTACTGATACTTTGATTAGGTATGTTTAACTTGGGTGTTGAGCTATGTCAGTGATTTAAGAGTAGCTAGTTCCCAAGACTGTGGAATGTAGAACAAGATGAGTGCATTTTGCGACTCTCGAGCAAAAAGCGCCAGATCATGTACTGCATTCCAATTCGATAGACCAATGCAGATTAATTACCTTTTCCACCCTGCACGCCTCCACAATCACAAAATCCAGCCAAATCAGTCATGGCACAAGTCAAGGCCTTACCTATGGCGCCAAAGACATCATATCCAGTCCTGATTTCGTATCTATCTGCTCTGTCGTCTCATATCTCGCATATGACATTACAGTGACAACTGGGCGACATAATCTTCGTAACGTATCTATATTAAACGCCTGATTATATATGACATAACATATGTTGTTTATGCACAATTTTAATTGTTGCCACACTAGCACACGTTTATATTTTTCGAATTTTAGCGATTACCGTCCCATAATGCACTCTTGTCCATTTTTCTTTGTAACGCATGTTAGTCCTTGTCTTGTTGCTGCCGGATGCATGACGTAGCCCAAATTATCAATCATATAATTTTTATGGAAAGTGTCCCTTCCATTCTTCCATAATTTTAAAGATGGTCCCAGCAAAGCACATAAGTTCGTTTCTATACAAGTACTTTAAACCTATTCACAAACATTCTTTATAAAAATAAAACTAATTAAATATTGATTGATTAACGAAACATGAAAACCATTGGGATAGTGAGACAACATTTCCAACGGAAATTACGTCAATAACAATGGCAGTTAAAGTACATAGTTATATATCGTATATCAGGATCATGAAGTGTTGATAATATCAATATTACATCAAGAGAAAAACGCTGTTGGAATTGGAATATGGAAGAAAAAATGTTCTCAACATCGATCATGAGTAAATGTACAACTTTTACTCATTCATTTACTTATTTATTTACTTTTTCCATTATCTCCTAAGCGAAAATGTGTATTGTGCCTGCCACAAGTAATATCTGCTACATCGTTTTAACCCACATTGCATTCAGACAGTAATGGTGCACAAATTTCATTTACTGCATTATACTTAACAAGCATTGTAACTGAAATATTTAATTTTGTATTGCCTTGAATTCAAACAGTAAAGGTGAACAAACAATTTAAAACTTAACAAAACAGCAGAATATTCATAGAAATTTAAAGAAGTCAAATAAATATATATTTCATTTACTGCATCAAACATCTATATACTAGAAGGCTAACAAAGTTTTATGTTTAATAATCAAATTTAAAAGAGTGTAAAATGCAACAAAGCGAACAATAAAAAAGGCAAGGAAATGTTTTTTTCGAATATTTTATGTAAGGAAACATTAGGACCGCAGAGTTCTATTTCATTTTATAAATCATTCCTTTCTTCCTTGGCTTGCTTCTGTATTTTGTAATATCATCCTTTTTTATAATCAAATTCAAAACAGTTGTTTCTGCAGCACATATCGAGTCAAAATTCGTGTGGTTGAAAGATGTGACTACCAGTTTACAGACAAACAAACGGAAATTGAGTGATGTTAACCTCCCTGATAATTTGGCTTTCCAACTCAGAGTCGGGTCACGAGCTCTCACCTTAAACTTGAAGAGGAATCATGCGATCGATCCAAACGCTAACGTTTATTTTGTGAGCAAATTGAATGACGGTCGACCCATTTTGGAAAAAGCACAAACTTTGGAAAAGGAGGTAAGACAAACAGAGGACTCAGATAAATATTTTTTTAAAATAATAGTCATCAACTTAAATCTCAGTAAGTGTTTTATTTGGAGTTTGAATTTCTCAGTACAGTATATTAAAGTTTTATTAGTTCCATTTTTTTTCCCAAACATGTATCGAAATAAACATATAAACTTTGCTTAATAAATAGAATTTAGGTAAATGTAATGCTCGAGTAAACTTTACAAAAAAAACACTCACATACACAGACACCTATTGAATTAGAATTAAAATTTGAATTACATATTTCCGTTTATTAACAATCTCTCATGATTGTATGGGAAAGTTTGTTTCATCGAATATGTCCCACCATTGTTTCATAACTTAACGGAAGGTCCAAGCAAAGCACAATCGAAAGTTCGTCGAAAGAGACAATCCACAAAATATGAAAACAGTTTAATATATACAGTCCTTGTTTATTTAATATTTATAATACAAATTGTTTCAACACGTTAAGACATATTGCAAAAGGATTTGCTAAGGGGACCAATGCATCAATAAATATTTGATTTTTTTACAAAGCTATTAAATTGGCTAATACCTTAGTTGTGTACCTTTTCCTTGCGTATCTATATGACACGTGATCTTTAAGCATCTGTTCTAATTTTCAATGCCTAAATATAAATATCATCTACGGAAGCGACACAATTATAAGAGTTTAGCTCCACTTCATAATTTATAACGATATAGTCTGATTGATCTCCCATAACGTTTAATGTCCAGCTGACAGCTCATCATCTACGCAATAACTCTTACAATTATTCAGATCAGTGAAAAACCATTTCAACAGTTTCAAATGAGTCAGTGGAATATTGTAGTGGTGTACTGGTTCCAGAACTATATAACTGGAAAATACAAACGGCTACAATACAAATCAAAGTCTAATTTACATTTTGAGTCTGTTCTTATTAAACAATTTAAATTCTTGGATTCGACCTCGTGTAAGTGTATTCTTATTTGTACAGAAATATATTATTAATATGAAGATTAAGAGAGGCTTATCTCCTAGCCACACATATCGCTTTTTACAGTTTTCCAACCAAACAGACGTACTTCATATGGAATTAATTGTTTGGATCGATACGTTATTCTTTGTTGCTAGTGAGAATAATTGAGAATGTCTGCATAAACGATAATGTTAACATTTTGTGACACGTATTTCAAATAAAAAAAACTCAACACTACTGAGGAAATTAGTAAATGTAAACCAAAGGCTGTAATGCTCTTCAATGTTTACAAATAATTCACTGTAGAGCGAGGCTTTTTTATTTTAAAGGATACAACATCATTCATATTTGAGTGGATTGTGCAAAAAATGACAAAACATATATGTCATTATATTCTTTACTGAAGAATTCCTATTATCTATAATGAACTGTATGTCAAGGTAGACTATTCAATGAAATGAATTGGAAAACATCGAGAATGCTCCTACATATATGATATCGATCGAACTGGACAAAACGAGGCAGGTTCTTCTTTTATTATCATCTACTTCCTTTCATCATCTAATGCGCTTAAGAAAAAGTTAATTGTTTTTAAAACTGTTTGTAGAAATAAAAACTAAACTTTGGTTCAAACACAAGATTTATTCCAATATCAATTAATATTAGATTTTGTTAGCATGGTGTGAACAGTTGGTTTCATGCAAGTATTAGCCTAAAAACAAGACGGTCGTGAACATGTTAACTTTGATCTATCCAAAATCAAAAGTTTTCTAAACAAAACATATAATGTTGCTGTTTTGTTTGCATGTATGTATGTATGTATGTATGTATGTATGTATGTATGTATGTATGTATGTATGTATGTATGTATGTATGTATGTATGTATGTATGCATGCATGCATGCAGGTAGGTAGGTAGGTAGGTAGGTAGGTTGGTAGGTAGGTAGGTAGGTAGGTAGATAGACAGACAGACAGACAGACAGACAGATAGACAGATAGATAGATAGATAGATAGACAAACAAATGATAGACAGACAGACAAACAGACAGATATATAGATAGAAAGACAGATAGACATACATACAGACAGACAGACAGACAATATACAGAAATACAGACAGACAGACATATAGATAGATAGATAGATAGATAGATAGATAGATAGATAGATAGATAGATAGATAGACAAACAAACGATAGACAGACAGACAAACAGACAGATAAATAGATAGAGAGACAGATAGACATACATGCATACATGCAGACAGACAGACAGACAATATACAGAAATACAGACAGACAGACAGACAGATAGATAGAGAGAGAGAGAGAGAGAGAGATAGATAGATAGATAGATAGATAGATAGATAGATAGATAGATAGATAGATAGATAGATAGATAGATAGATAGATAGATAGATAGATAGATAGATAGATAGATGGTTAATCTCATATATAGATTAAATGTGCTGATACAAGAAAATCCCATTCCATTAAAGAAAATAGTACTATATATATCCGCATGCACGCACACTCATTCGCACTCAAATTATGTATGTATGTATGTATGTATGTATGTATGTATGTATGTATGTATGTATGTATGTATGTATGCATGCATGCATGCAGGCAGGCAGGCAGGCAGGCAGGCAGGCAGGCAGGCAGGCAGACAGACAGACAGACAGACAGACAGACAGACAGACAGACAGACAGATAGATAGATAGATAGATAGATAGATAGATAGATAGATAGATAGATAGACAAACAAATGATAGACAGACAGACAAACAGACAGATATATAGATAGAAAGACAGATAGACATACATACAGACAGACAGACAATATACAGAAATACAGACAGACAGACATATAGATAGATAGATAGATAGATAGATAGATAGATAGATAGATAGATAGATAGATAGATAGATAGATAGATAGATGGTTAATCTCATATATAGATTAAATGTGCTGATACAAGAAAATCCCATTCCATTAAAGAAAATAGTACTATATATATCCGCATGCACGCACACTCATTCGCACTCAAATTATGTATGTATGTATGTATGTATGTATGTATGTATGTATGTATGTATGTATGTATGTATGTATGTATGTATGTATGTATGAGTCAACAATTAAGGTTTATTCTTCTACCAGCATGATGCTCGGGCCTAGCATAAATGTCTGTAGCATCGCAGATCGTAGAGATCATTCGCCAACATAATCAATATCATTGGTCTTTGGTTAACTATGGACGAACCCAGCTACTGTCGCTTTGTCATTCAACCTTTATATTACCGACAGAACAAAATCTTCTGAATTTAGTACATCCATATGAATGTGACTGTTGATATACAGCGATTACTCCGGCGAAACAGGAAGAGCAAATGATGTCGACATAGACCAAGGTATTCCATATAAGGATACCAGGGTTACACCCTAGTAATTGTAGCAACCCTACTTACTATCGTTGTCGTTGTAGTAGGACATGATAATTTTTCATTAATCAGAGATATCAAACAGAACGCGTTTCCCCGTTTAGCAGATCAATACAGCTCTTGTCTCCTGTTTCATTAGTATTCTTGTAACACTACAAATCTTAATTACTTTAATATTATTTCAAGTTCGTATATTCTGCAACTATTTCCTTAATGGGCCAAGATGTTTACTATGTCTTGATATGGCTAAACCGGAAGCGTCATGAAGGTAATGGACAGGGTGGCGAGATGTCGTGAGATTCGTTACATCGATCTAGTTTCTGCTTACCGTGCAATACCATCTGAACCAAAGATGCATCCACAGGGTTAGGTCATGATCCAGCAAAGTGTTATCATGAGTTCCGTTATTTAGCAAACACATTTGGCTAATCCTTTCTCTGCCTTTTACTTTGCAAATAACAAAGTTGTTTATGTCCAATGCAAACTGATAATTGTTGGACTTGTTAAGATGTTAATAATCTAATAAGCCACTATGGAGAATGACCACACTTCTTTAAATAAAGATATCCAGTGTCTTTTTTTGCGATCCAACTGATTTCTTAAATACTTTTAGATCAACCTAGACTCAGTTTGGTGATGTCGTTCATATATCAATGAAAAGGTCCTTATGACTATCTTTCATTCGTGGATACCACAACAACACCATTGCCGATTTTGACTGCGAATCTAAAAACGTGGTTTTCAGATCGGCAGTATTTTCAGATCGGTAGGTTTTATTCTTAATCGGTAATGAGTCCGATGTATCAACATTAATGCCTTCAATGATCCGATTGTGACCATGGTTTGCCTGTTCAGTTCTTGGATGCATCGTTTATATTGATAGATACCAACATTAAAGAGCATTTCACTGGCTGCCTGGCTTATAAAGACGTACTAAAGGTTTGCGATAAAGCAATGACATCTGGCAATTATTGGTTGGGCTTCGACCGCCTACTAACCTCAAAAGGTTGCAATTTCCTGCACATTAAATATTGAAAAGTTTCTGCATTCGAGTTCAATTGCTAAAAACCTATCAACACCACATTCGCAAAGTGTTCTCACGGTTAAAATTATATTATGGATCATGTTACTTGAGCACGATCGATGTTTGCGATGTTTTTATTACTTCAGCCATGGCGCACTTTTCATGACCGGTTAATGATGGTACAGACGCACAATTTATTGTTTCACTGAGCGAATTGAGAAGAATTAAGACTTTTGAGTTCCGGGTCAGCTTAATCCGAGACTCGAAGGTGAAGTCCTAATATATATTCAAAAACATTAGAATTGTAGGGATTATTTTAGTAAATATATTAAACACGTCTCTGATCAATAAACCCTTTCATAGTATATAACCTAGTTCCTAGACAGAAGATCCGTTTTACATATTAGCTCAAAACTGAAATAAATTACTAACCATGTATGGTCCAAAACAGTTTGTTTGTCAAGAAACCAACGTATAAATTTAGTACCTACAAAATCAGTACAACTATTTAAACTCCATTTACTCACCTACTTCATTAAAGACACCGATGTAACCAATGGATTGCTACCAAATTTCATACATCATTATCTTACTGCTTGACATTATATCCAGTGTCAACTATTTTCATTAGTGTCTATAGTCTGATATACATTTATCAATTTTGATATCAACAGCAGTTGGCTTACTATCAAGACAAGCGAAATGGAGCATACATGACCGTCAAATGCTTGAGAAGATTAAATGGAGGGTGTGACAGAGTCATTGTAAGTATATTCTGAAATAAACGACTTTAAAATATGAAGATATATTTTCTCTGGTGCTGAAAATCTAGAGGCATATGTTCAGTTAGTATCTCTACAAGAACAACAAGATCTCAAGGACTCGCCATACCTGTGATGAAAGCACAATACCGCTCTATGATCTATGTCAAAAACAAAAGACCTTGCGTATGTTATGCCAATATGGTGGACGGTTGTCTATTCGACCATAATCTTAAATTATATCTCGAGAAGTTCACCGTAGAAACAGTAGTAGGCTTCTAATGTATTGATAACAGCTAGTCATTTTGGGTTGCATTTGTTTCTTAAAACTAGTGAATTGAAGTGATTGTTTCCCTATCAATACAAATGTGATTTGATACAATTGTTAGACAAAGATATTAGCTGGAATTAATAAGGAATTCAAAACAAGAATAAAATTTTCTGTGATTGTAGAAAAACATAGGCTATTTTCAGTTAATTTGTTTTGTATTTTTTAAAATTAGCAAATGGTAATTCGGTACCAAATAAATACGTGTTTAATAGCTAAAATGTTTTTGTTGCAAATTTAAATGTAGCATTAGATGAAGTTTTTAATCACTACTTTAAGGTGTTCAATTTTCGTTCACTTCCATATGATAGTTGCTAGACAATTAAAGGTTTCATAAAAATGTCGGTCTACTCATGGACTAATTCTATTAAGTCTTGGTCTTTAAGAACAATATATAAATATATATATATATATATATATATATATATATATATATATATATATATATATATATATATATATATAGTAGCAAAAGCACTGGCATATGCAACCGTAAATCTAATAATATAACTACTACTACCACTACTAATACTGCTACTACTTTTTCTTCCAATACTGCCGATATTATTAATAATATTATCAATGATAATATCAGCAATCTATTAAAAATTATTCTCGCGTTAGAATAGGGTCATAAAAGTTTACAATATATACGTTAATAATTGCTGAAGTTCAAGTATGGCCTTAAAGCACGTAGATAATACAGTTGTTGTACGTGAATATAAAGTACGTTTCAATAATTAAATGGATCCGCGATGTTTAGGGAGTTAGAGTACCGGACCCAACACAGAACATGTGCCGGTCCAAATCCAATCCTACCACCTGTCCAGTCTGAGTAAGCAACCTGATCTATTATTTGACTCGAATTGCCTCAGCACTATAACTTACTCGCATCAATATGTCGTAAACACCAAAACCAATCAAACATTAACTCCTGAAACAGCACAGTAATTATAGAATTGTGCTAAGTTGTTTCCAGTTCCAATAGAGCTGCAGCCAGGCGTTATCTATATTTTATTATTAGTGACTTTATTTCACGAGTTTAACAATTATTTGCATAGAACTAATTCTTAATTTGGCCTGCATATTTTTCTAATTATTGAATATACACGGTAAAGCACAAACATTACAAAATGATATAACATTTTTTAAAAGTATAAAACCAACGATATGAAGCTACATGTATGTCTGCACTTATATGATACAACTAGATTCAGTATATATTTACAATACAATAAGAGTGAGAGAAATATGGTTTAAGAAATTATATTTTAAGTAATGATATATGTGTCAAACCAGAAAAAAGCGATTATTTATCCATTCATCCTACTCTATAAAATCTTATTCTATATTAGTGTATTTCATTTGTACCTTCTTGCAATTTCGTTGCATATTGTGTTCCAAATTAATAACCTGAATATTGCAAACATGTCTCAAAGATCTCTATACTTAGCTCTGGAATAGAAAGTTGATTATTTATGTTAATATGAGAGCTCTGCATTGATTTCTAGCATTAAATAGTTCCCTGAGAAAAGCTAAAACATTTTGTCGGGAAAAGATATCCAACAAACAGGACAATTCTTTTGCAGTTCTTCAATGAATGTGTTACATCTAACATTCTAATATTTCTATCGAGTCTATGTTATAAATTTTGACCAGCAGTACTATATTGGAATGAAGAATTCTACAATTATGTTTAGTCTTGATAGTCTGATAAAAACAATTATAAATTGATAATAAACATTATAAATCAATACATTCCTGATAAAAATTTCAAGATTATACTAATCCATCTGAAACTGATTTTTGTTTCTTTGCACTCAGTTAGATTTATTCTGATTTTGTGAAATGTTTCCTATTGTTGATAATATTTCATGTGTTTTCAAATCTTCGTTTCGCTAGCATGGATTCACATTTTAAGCAATTTATTGAGCACAAATATTTTTCAGAAAAGAAAAATAAACTTACGGTTTCAAGAATCAATTCCAAAATTAATCAAACAATAATTCAAAATATAATCCACTAGTGAAAATGCAAAAGTCCTGGTAATACAATGTCCTCATAAATCCCAGTTCGAATGTTAGTAAAGCATCCAAGATGGAAGACGATGTCACGTAATGAAGTCAGTTCTGGTCTTATGAAATTCCGTGAGCACAATTATTTTCCAGATAAATAACAAAATAAATCCTTTTGATCCAAACAAATTGAAATAATATCCAGTACAAGGTAATTTAAAATAACTCAAAACGGCACACAACTTAGTTAAACTTCTACTAAATAGTTTGCTCCAAAACATAATTTATATACCTGTTTTTACGTAAACCAGGAAGGGGTCACATGATCTTCTAGAATCTTTAGAACAAATTTACGTTCAAAAAATCTCGTACACACCGTATGACCCAGATGAGATCAGTTCTTTTTTATTCTCAAGAACTAAAAATAGAAAGATGTTTATAACAAGCTCCATAATGTCCTTGGAATCAACCAATCATTTTAAAAGCTTGTTTAGAACTCTGAAGCCAGGTCAGAAATGAGGTCAACATCTGGTGTTTATTTGTAGCGTACAGGTCATCTATAATGAATGAATCTTAAACTTAAAATGTCCAATTTTTAATCTGACAGACTTCCAATTAAAATAAAAATAAATGACTTAAATCAAACTTACGTAAAAAATGTACTTGATAGGTTTTTGATGTTGGTTAATTAGAACAATAGATATAGCTCTGAAATTTGTCGCACACCAGCTTAAACAACTATATAATATATATGTCCGTCTTTGAAAACCTGCTTCCTCAATAAGGTAACCTTTTTATAAAAGTGTGATCAAAATCTAAGTACAGGTACTGTAATTTTGGAAGATTTATATTGCCTTTCTCAAAGTAAGTACTATACGTTTAGGTCAGCATCATCAAGTTGCATATTTCATATGTTCATTGAGCTAGTCATGTGAGACTGCTGCTATTTGGTGCTCTTTGAATCGAAAGATTATGCATACCTTTTGATGTTTTTTGTAAAAATTTAAAATATTATTAAATGAGGTTACAGATATGTTTTTCAGAGACTTAAAGATCAGTTTGATAGCAGAAACTATGTCTTAGAATTTTCTTTTAGTCTGAAAAAAACGCTTAAACGATGATCATTAATCTTCATACCTAAGTGTATTGCAGTCATGGCAAATTACTGGTGCAGAACAATTTAACAACTCTGGTCCTCTTCGATCTATTCATGCATCATTATGTCCACTGAAGCAAATTACATAGCATCTGAGATACACCTAAGTGATAAATAGCGCTTAACGTTAAATAATGATATGCATGTCTTTGGTAGATGTTCAGAAATAATATATTCAGTTTCCTCACAAAAACTGGTCAAACACATATGATAAAAACGAAATCCTCAATGTCCTTCATTTTTCTAACCACTTAACATTCTTTTTGTAGCTTAGTGAAGCGTTAGAAATTTCATAGTATCAACTTTAAACGTTTTATATTATGCTTAATGTTAATATTTTGTCTCCTCCTACGTTAATATTTTTTCTCTTCCTCGTTTCTTTATAATTTAAAAGCGTAAGAGACAATGTAACGCTACCTTTGTTATCCAAATGATGATTTATGTTTTATTCTTTCCATAACATTTTATGTCCACCAAATGCAGTTGGCTCTGCGATGTATTTATGTTCATTTGTTTTCTCGTTTGTTCATTTATTATTCAAATCATTTTTTATTTATTTATTTTTTATTTTGTATCTATTAACTTTTTGTTTATTTTACTTTTCTCGATGTACTTTGTCGTAATTGTTTACTGAGTGACTTTGAAGATGCTAATTAAATTATTTGGTGGTCATTTTAAACTGGCTCAACTTAGACGCTACTGTAGTAAAAACAACTAATTGTGACGCAAGATTAGATCTAACAAACTGTTGTTTTGTTTTGTATTTTGCTTACCAAATTTACATCGTCCAGCACAGTAGAAGTCCTAGAGAATAGCATCCAAGCAGTCAACATTTGTTTTGTGATTTGCCATCCTTTGTTAAAGTCCGTCCTTGATATTCTACTGATTGTGAAGTGTAATTTAAGAAGTCAATTGCTTTCCGAAATAATATACTGCCATACAAATATTTAAAAATATTACTTTTAAATATAGTCATAGTATTCATTCCTTTGTCTAATTTTTTTTTCAATCATTATGCACGGTAAACTTCTATTTAAAAAATATCCACATCTAGAAATTCATATTTCTGATAATTACATCAAAATGATATATGCGTTAACATGCCGGTATCACAGTGATGAGTCATTTTTTATATTTTCTAAGCCCAGTACTTTTTATGTATGTTTGTTGCGTACGATCCATCCTAATCCATGTAAGAATTGAAAACATTTTAAGTAGAATCTATTGACGTCTGTTTTCATTTATATTATGATCACTGAAATATCTTCTGTGTAACATGCCCCTTCTCCATACACGCCAACTAATTAATAAACTTGCTAAATATTATGTCTCTAGCTTCATCTCAAAGACATAACTTGGTTAATTTAAGAAGAATTTAGAGAAACAGACTGTCCTATTTCTTCTGCTTATAGTACAAGATAACAACACACCAGTGTAATAGAGAAAGCTATATTGTGACACTGCAATTACAAAAGGGGACAAAACGCCAAATTGACAGATGCTTAACAACCATTTCCTGCTCGATTGTATTGTGAATCAGGTGGCTCCTTTCTCATATTAAGGCACATAACATATTCTAATATGATTGATATTTATAATCACTAACGAAACTAACCTCTCATTGATAATTTCTTTAAACCTTTTAGCAAAAAAACATAGTATTACGGTGTGAAACTTAGAACCACTGAAACTACTCGGTGTTTACCACTACCAAGACAAATGTAATTTTTACACTTTTATGTCTATGCTTTATGTATATATATTTGCCTTGATCTAGAATGGAAATATACTAATAGAAGACAGAAATTACGATCTTCATCCAGCGAAGACTGACCTCACATCGAGAGACTTGTTTAATGTTCCAGATCTTGGCATAAGATATGTTCTACGTGCTCAAGAAAATGTCCAAAGAGACATTTCAGTCACAGTAGGTTTGTAAAACTTTATACGATTTGATGCATGAACAAAACTCACATTTTTGTATGTTTATTCCGCAGGTTATGCATGTACTAAACGGTCTCGATCTTACATACATTTGATTAGCAAATTATTTCGCTAAAGTTCCTCTCTTGATATAAATTATAGATAAATTTAGACAAATAAGGAACCGTCGTTGTTCTTCTTACGATGGAGAATTCTTCCTCTAACGATATCGTTTTGTTTATTTTCCTACCTAATTGTACTATACTTGAAGATGAAATTCAGTCACAAAATATAAGAATAATAAACTCATACCGCTTTACTAGATTTGTATATAATAAAGATTATATTATCTTGCAGATACAACAACCGCCAAAGCAAAACAAGTTGATAAAGACCTACGCCAACGTTTCGCAAATAAACAAGAGCAGGACCCTGTCTCAAACATCACGTTATTGTCCAGAATAAAATCGAGTTTGCATACGAAAGGTGGAAGCAGTTATAACGAATGTCAAAATTTTTTTATCATATAAAAAGATATCTTGCTACCCCTAGTGAAAAATGCCAGTTCAGATTATAGTTTATTTCATTTATATTTATATTACACTGCTTTATTGTTCTTATACCTTACATGCGTATTGATAATGCGTCCAAGTTTGGAAGAATATAACACTTGGAAGAAAATAACACTTTATTAAACTACAATGACTACAAATATCTCAAAGCATTCTAAATTATTAATTCAAGAACCATGCGCTTTTTAAACCTAATTAATATCTCACAGAGACGGGTAAAACGAAATGTAAATGTTGATTATTTGATTTTCTATTCACAGGTATAATAAAGCGAATCTACTATGTAGAGACGGCAGTAGTGCTCGATTCAACAATATGGAACTTGTGAGTATTATACACTATATTTAAGACAATTGCGTATCTGTTTAAAATATATGCACCCTTATATCTAATATCTATATCTAACTTCGTATGTATTGTATATATATATATATATATATATATATATATATATATATATATATATATATATATATATATATATAATGTAAATAAAATGGTTGATTAATTAATTATGCAGTGCTGCTGAAGACAAGAACAAAGTCTCAATTTTGTGTTTTTAAGACCTTAAAGAGATTATCTTTTGAATATGCTAATAGTTCAGATCCCAGGTAATTCTATCATTCTTTAAGTAACCCAGTCTTAGTAGCAAAAGTTTGAAAACAGGTAAAATGTTTACATGTCATATTTTTTGTGATACGCAACATTTAATATATCTGTGTATTATATGAACTGAGAAAAGGACCATGTTGTGGAAACTGATAAAAAATAAAGTGCTAGGGCGAGTAAAACAATAGTAAAGATATTTTGAAATACATCGGTATATTTGTATTAAGCAGAACATCAACTGCCTCAGGGCTAATACAAGAAAAACAAGCAAAAATACTCGGTTAATCATCTCGTTGTTGACGTTAATTTTGCGATTTTATCAACTGTATTAGGGTGACTGTGGTCTTTAGCATTGTTATTTTTCTAAACCTATTTTTATTACATTTATCTACCAATGGAAATGATTGCAAAAAAGTTTATTGAAACTCTTTGTTCGACTAAAAATAGCATGAAAACGAGATAGTCCTGACGTAATTTTTCACAAACATTTATGAAAAGGTAGTGTCCCATTTAAATATTAGATGATAAATATTTGACTTTCAGTTGATACGGGCGTATTGCAATAGAGATTTTTGACGTAGCCACTTTTTAAATATAAACAAAAATTATATATATATATATATATATATATATATATATATATATATATATATATATATATATATATATATATATATTGACACGCGGATACTATTTCAGTGGTTTTTTATGTATCCAGATATTCTGTGTTTACAGCTATTTCTCATTGATGATGCTGTCCAATAATGCACTAGCAGAGCCTCATGAAGTCGCAAGAACAATCAGAGAAGTTTACTCACACATCATTAACGGTGTAAGTAATTAATATATAACGTTAAACAACTTTAAGTTTCTCTTAAATTATTTTCGACTATGATTGTAACGGATCTAAGAAATATTTTATATATTAATTAAAGCTTTCGAATGCGGGATCATTGTATCTTCATTCTATATCGATTAACGAATTATTATTTTATAACGATGTAATTTTGTGATAGTCTAATACGTATGTCCACATTTTATTTTATGATTTTGAATGTTATCCACATTTTATTTTATGATTTTGAATGTTATCCACATTTTATTTTATGATTTTGAATGTTATCCACATTTTATTTTATGATTTTGAATGTTATCCACATTTTATTTTATGATTTTGAATGTTATCCACATTTTATTTTATGACAATCTATGTTATCAATATATCATTGTATGGAAATATATGTTGTCTATATTTCATTTTATGATTTTGAATGTTATCCACATTTTATTTTATGACAATCTATGTTATCAATATATCAGTGTATGGAAATATATGTTGTCTATATTTCATTTTATGAAAATTAATGTAATCTATATTTCATTGTATCATTATGTATGTTTTCCATATTTCATTATATGATTGTTTCTTCTCTACAAACGCTCATAATAACCATAAAACATTATGTCAACAATGGTCATATTGTTGGTTGTAGGTCAACCTGCGATACAGTACAATAGAAGATCCTAGTATAAAAATCCGTGTCATCCTTCATAAGTTTTACATTTTTAAGGTAAGAACGTTTAATGAATTCTGGATTTCTGTGCATTCTTAGTATTAAAGAATGCATACATTCTCTTTGCAAACGAATAGTCTAATATGACTCTCCAATACAGTTCAAGCAATCTTATTTTACTCTTTGTCTGGGTGGAGTTTGAGTAATTCAGCCAATCTGATTTGGGCCTTAGTCTAGATGGAATTTGAATAATTCAGGCAATCTGATTTAGGCCTTAGTCTGGGTGTACTTTGAATAATTCAGGCAATTTTACTTTAGACTTAGTTTGGGTGTAGTTTGAATAATTCAGGCAATCTGATTTTGGCCTTAGTCTGGGTGTAGTTTGAATAATTCAGGCAATCTGATTTGGGCCTTAGTCTGGGTGTAGTTTGAATAATTCAGGCAATCTGATTTTGGCCTTAGTCTGGGTGTAGTAGGAATAATTCAGGCAATTTTACTTTAGACTTAGTTTGGGTGTAGTTTGAATAATTCAGGCAATCTTATTTGGGCCTTAGTCTGGTTGTAGCTTGAATAATTCAGGCAATCTGATTTTGGCCTTAGTCTGGGTGTGATTTGAATAATTCAGGCAATCTGATTTTGGCCTTAGACTGGGTGTAGTTTGAATAATTCAGGCAATCTGAGTTTATAATTAGTCTGGGTGTAGTGTGATTATTATGGCGTCTTTTGTGTATAGGATATATCTGTAAAATTATAGTTCAAATATAACTGATGCTACCGACTTACCAGATGTCAGATCTATCGGAAACAAAATCTTCTCATCTTTCATATGCCATAATCTAAATCTTCTCTAGGGTACATTACTAGAAAAATAGTGTGCTTTATATAAAGTTACATATACTTGTACCACTGATCATGCTCCAATTATTGCCACTTTTTCTGAGTCAGTCTTAAATCAATATGACACAACCATGATTTAAACATGAAAAATATTTTAATGAAGAAAGTAGTGCACTGCAAATACAGTATGCATTGTATACACAGATCTTGTAATGTAAGGAATTAACGTACTGCAATGTAAAGATTAACGAGTAATATAAACTAAATGACACAACACTAAGAGATTAATTCAAATATTTTATTAAATCGACAGGTCATGTAAGTCATTTTTCTGCTTTAATTAAAGTTAAAAAAAACTATAAAATAACTACCTCCGTTCTCTCTCTTTCTTTCCTCGTCATTCTTTTACCCTTCCTACTCCTCTTTCTGTTCATTTGGACGGCTTGATTTACACTAACATTATTCATAGGTCCAAGAGCATCGTCGTATGAAACATGGGGAACTCCACAACGCTCGCATTTGCTTGGAATTTCACCCGTATCTAGCAACGATAATTTTGAGAGAGAAAACGACAAAGAGAGTGGGTGTGCCGGGGGAAATGTTCTATTTAAAAAGTATTAATTGATTAAATAACATTATAATTAATTTTCGAAACACCAACATTAGATTCAAAAACAATACAGTAGGTGTGCTTCGTAACCGATACATTTAACTCTTAGGCCTGGTGTCACTGGCTATTGCAACTATGTAGCATTGATATTATAGAAACTATAAAAAGATCGCAAGGAAAATATAGAGATGCCGTTATCACGAAACATATTACTGTAGGTTACTTAGTAGAACATTTCAGATTTGACGCTTCCATTCAGCGCATTATGTTTCTCTCTCTCTCTCTAAATACAGGTCTGCGATTTTATCCTTTGCACACGAGAGGGGAAAGGAAAAAACGGATTCCTATGAAATCATGTACCATTTTAATATCATTTACAAAACAGGGACTATTATTATATTTTCGCTTTTTGTTTTGCATATAACATTTATGATCATTGAATGAGGAGACATTCGTCATTGATCTATATGCCTGCGGTTGAAAGAATGTTTATATATTCCTATTATTGCGCCATTGGTGGGTCACAATTTCCCAGTTTGATATAGCAATATTATTGGGATATAAATTTGCATTATACCTTCATTTTAAATACCATGCTAGTGTAATGTGTATATATATATATATATAAATATCTTCCACTGAGATTGAGTTTATTTCCCTAGCAATACAGTCATCTTGTCTGTATGATAAAAGCAGCAAAATAGTTAGCAACACTAAGCTCCTTTATTTGGTTTATTGTACTTAATGTCATTCTGCTATATCTATTGATTCAATAAGACCTATATACCATTCTTTGCTAACAAAAGCTTTGCAATGTGTGATTTGAAAATAAAATAAAAGATTGGCTCTAGTAAAAGGAGTGCTAATATTATATATCCTTCATACATTAGGGTTCGTAGTTGACCATATTTTTAGATCCTTCAAGTTTGGAGGCAAGGGAAACTTGAACGTAGACCTAAATCCCATAATATCAAAGACACAAGAACTTGATCTAGGTCCATCTATTATTAGGTAAACCTTTGGATTCCCATTCTCTTTGAAGTAAACAAAGATTGCGAAAGTATAATAATACAAATATGACACTTATTGCTTTATTTTAGCCATTTCACTATAGAATTCAAGACTACAAAAGAAATTCAAACGAAATAAATTCTTCATCTTTTGTTGATTGTTTGGCTTATAGATGGTAATTGTTGGTGCATACTTACTATATATATTTTTCATTTTAATTCCTATTGTTTTATGAAGACGATGAAAGACTTTGGACACAATGATTCTATGGTAGAGATTATTAACGGAATCTACAAAGTTGAAGTTGAGAGGTACTTGTATCATCAAGCACGATGGACTTACGACAATGTCAGATCCAGTGATCATGTAATGCTCTTTACGAAGTAAGTTTATGTAAATTAGGTGTAACCATACGTTGCAATTGTACATTGTCTTTCGGTGGCATATGTTCAACATAAAGCACAAAATACATTTCAGACATGTTTAGGAATGATCCACAAATATAACTAACTGTTCCAAATATTCTCGTTAAAGTATAATAGATAGTAACAACGTTGTAGATCAGTGTATATTAAAACTGCTACTGTCTGCTAAGGTTTCATTAAAGGCGAAATATTCGTTTAGCTGTTTACCAATAAGTATATGCAATATATAGTTAGCATTAAAATATTTCACCCACATTTAAATTTTACACATACAATATTTTAGAGCATCATATCGTTGTATAAAATGAATATTTAACATTTCTTCAAGGTACAACATGTATGCATGTTCATATATTTAATACTTTGAGGGAACAACAGTTTCTCAGTAACAATAGGTAAAATGTTGAGTTGGAAACGCTTTATACTTAATCTAATTCACAAAATATACCTTCACAGATAGGATTATAGTTTAGTGCACTATGTCCTTAACATGCCAACAGTATAATCCGCCCACCCCCTTAAAACAAATGAATAAATAAACCCCATAACAAAATGCAAAAAAGCAGAAGGCAAATAAATCTTAGGTTAAACAGATTGCACTTCGTACTCTACCCCAAATATTTTAAATGCCTTGCATTGCTTGGGGTTTTCGGACACGTAAAATAGTTAGCTTGCTTTCATTTTATGTCACTTTATCATTCATGTTTTCGCAGTAATTGTTGATCTTTCGTGCAATTCGCAGGCACTCTGGATTTTTACTCATTCAAATACCAATAATATTTTTATCATCAGTGAAATAGTTTTGAACTCAGAATCACCACATTTTTCCAACGCAAGAAATGTCATTTTGACGAAGATATATTTATGCATCGGTTCCTTTATTGCCAACCTTTTCGAATATCAAATATGTGTACATTTCATAATTATGTATTAAAGTTTAATACGAGAAAACGATATTTTAGTCATACGTTAAAGTTCCTCTCATACGCGAAAGTTTTTACTTTTCGATATGGCAAACTATGCCACAAATGCATAGAAAGGAGGTAAAAAATCTACCCCACCTTATATATAATAGTTTTAAAATATATCGGTTAGACACCTCATACAAACTTCCTAGCTATATTTGCGTATTTGCTAATGAAAATGTACAATATGACATCGAATATTCTAAGGCTCGTCGTTAAGAATAATTTTATGTTCAGGTATGTCATGTATAATCAAACCAATGGTTTCAATGCCTTCGGTATGTGCTTTCTCTGTCTCAATGTCTTTTAGATTGGTCGATTGAGCACAATGGTATATTGATGCAATACAAGGCCAATCCCAATATGTTTTTCGGGCCCGATTATTATTATTATTATTATTATTATTATTATTATTATTATTATTATTATTATTGTATTATTGATGCTCATCATGTTAATTATATGAATATGTTTCGCCTTTCTAACACATATCGATGCAAGAAACTCAAATTTTATGAATAACACACAACGTTCCCTACTTGCTCAAAATTGCCGTTTAATCGTTATTAGCTGCAAACCTAAACTGGTGTCAATATTGCTTATTCTCCAATACTGATATATCCCATATAATATGAAGGTCATACTTGGATAAAGTAAGATAATCATATTATATTATTATCACCATTGTTGTTTTCCTATTGGCAGTACCATATCTTGGTATGTTAATTATGCACAAGAAGCATAAAGCAATTGAAGCTTATTTTAAAGTGATTTCTTTTCGTATTATACTACTATATTGACAATGCATTTCAATAAAAAATATGTTAAATCCTGTACATTGCTTGGCGTTTTCCGACAAGCAAAACACGTTAGCCTGTTTTCAAATTATGTCACCGTGGCACTCATTTCTTCTGAGTAATTGTTCATCGCACGTGCATTTCGCAGGCACTCTTGATATTTGCTAATTGATATTGAAATCCCAGCAACATATGTATCAGTAGTAACACATATTCAGAATTCACTATCACCGAAGCCTTCCATAAACTACACATGTTCTAGAACGTATAATGACAAAAGGAGCGAATACACGAAATGTCGTTTTGACAAATATATTGTCATGTATCGGTTCCTTTCATGATTAGCTTTTCTATCAAACAATTGTAATGTTTTTAAAATTACCTTTACATTTTAATGTGAGACAAAGATAATTTGGTCATAAGCACAATGACGTTAAAGTTCCTATCGTACGCAATAGTTTGACTTTTCCATCTGGCAAATTATGCCAAATATGTGTAGGAAGGAGATGCAAATTCTGTCCCCGCCCCAATATTTAATAGTTTAAAGATGTGACTGGCATTGACATCTTCCAAACTTCCAAGCTATATGTGCTTTTTTGCTAATGTAAAAATGTTCAATATGAGATCGGAAAAACTCAAGCTATACGTTAAGAATATTTTGTTTATATATACAGATATGCTATGTATGATGGAAAAACTGGTATGGATCTGTACGGTATGTACTCAGTTATCTCTCTCTCTCTCTCTCTCTCTCTCTCTCTCTCTCTCTCTCTCTCTCTCTCTCTCTCTCTCTCTCTCTCTCTCTCTCAGTTTGTGTATTGATCAAACTGTTAGAAAACAATGTCGCATTATACATGTCTTACCAACTGTACAAAAGTCACAAATACAATACTCGCCAGAGTAATATTTGTTTATTTCAATATCAATATAATTCCAAATCAAAGGTACATCAAGGTCGCTACCAACCTATTCGAACATGCACCTATAAGATAATACAACACGCATTTTCGTTCAAAACATTTAATTTTGAACATCTTATTTGTTATCTGCTTTCCAACTAATTATACTTTTTGTTCATTGTAAGTTTACAAAAATAAGCACTTTACTGTTAAATATGAATTAAAATCTATACATTGATGGATGATTGCTGGAATTCATTGTTGAAGTTGTTATTAACATATATCATCATTTCTTAGATTTATTAATTTAGATTGTGAAAACATAAAATGTCTTTAATGTATTTCTTCAAATGTAATATAGTGGCTTTCAACAAGCATGACATGTGTATCAAATGTTTAAAATGTATTGTGTTCCTCTCATAATGATCACAGAATACATGGCTGAATCTTTCTCCTTTCCTTCTGATATTAAAGTGATGTAAATAATAATTGATTGTCACCGTATTGACACTATCCCCTTAACATGATGTTTGCTGGACTGAGTGTTTCGGGAAAACGTCAATTTGTCACACGTTTAATTGAATACACATCACATTTTTTCATCCGTCTACCAAAATATATCGTATGGTGTCACTAAAATGGAAAACGTCTATCCGTTAATAACGTAGAACAGAGATCATTTCATCTGCAGAATATATTTATTTTAAATACGATGCGATTGCGACGGAAGTTAGTCAAACACCTCTTTACATCTTCGATAACATGTCAGCCGAAGTAGAAGAAGAGATTAAAGATTGAATGAAAGGAAACTTACAACATTGTAATGCCATTATATGTTGCATTGCACAAAATATACCCATTTATTAGAAACTAGTTTCAAAGAAATCTTACGATGCTTTATTTTCAAAACACGCCAATTACTTCAGATTCCGTTTCGTAAACAAAAGATACACCTTTAAAAGACGATGGGATTGTGTCAGAATTTAGTTAAATATATCTAATCATCTTCAATACTATCATCTTTGATAACAATAAGAGAAGAGGAAAATCAAGGTATTACATTTTAGTTAATACGGAGATTATACCATCTAAATAGCATTTTCGTTTGCATTATCCATTACGCAATTATTTCTTTCTAAAATATAAGTCACAACTCATCGTCACTAACAATGTCCCCCTTATGATGTAATATTAAAGTCCGGTACATAAATCTCATAGGAAAATGCTATGCCAAGTGTCCATCAATTTATTTGAAAAAATAGTTTCACCTAGATCCGACGATATTGTACTTTCACTACATGCCAATTACCTCGAATCATCATTTCATCCTTCAACAAACTAGACTTGTTTTAACAATGCATTACATGGCATGATCATAGCTGACAGATCAATAAATTGATACAAAGCAAAATGCATAACATTTTATACCATTGCGACATCGGTGCTCTACGCAGTGGAAACAATCTCTCATTTCAAAACTGGATCCTGATGCTGAAGCTGAAGCAAAGGAGAATCAAATACTCCCGAAACGACGTCCTTAGAAGACGACATTACCACGAAAAGCAAAAGTAAAAACGGAAGTAAAGATATGTACACTAAGAAATGAAAGGATATCATGATTCAAGGACGCGAATATATTCCAGACATCAATGCCAATCCACAACGATGCCTGCCAAAATTTGACCAAATACATCTGCTTTATAATCTGATGACAATATGAAACCCATTTCTAAAGAAAATTCTCCTCGTGTAGCAATGTCTTTTTTAACAACTGATCTTGCTGCTTTTAAAATGATGACAGGCCCAAAACCAAAATACCATCATAACCGGGTTTTTTCAAAGTTTAATGAGTTTATTCAAACAAAACCTGTCTCACTTCATGCCGTTAAAAATATTTGATCGCCGTATGCACAATATCATGACGTTGATAAGACGTGCGGATGATTGGTGCAGACGAAGTTTAGTATCAAAAATGATTGTGTACCTTAATAACTTTCCAGAAGCAAACGAAACAAATGATGGTTCAGCATGAAAGATTTTTTAAAATGATAATAGGGTCAATATTAGAAGAGAGTTACTTGATGACTACGTTTAGATGCCATGAGATAATTAGGAAAGAAGGATTACAGAGAACAGTATATTTAGGAAATACATCATCCATGTACCATTAAATTGATGGAAATAAAAAGGCTCATGTTCGTTAACACCAAAAGATGATGCAAAACTTTACTTACAACCGAATCATATTAAAAGAAGATCGCAGAAGAAAGGTGTTTTAAACTTGGACTTCTCAAGCACATAGTCCAATCTCATTACTCAGAAACGGATAAAAATTACGCCTTGTATAACAAATATGATGTTAATTCTCAACTGAACGGGAGAAAAACAGAAGGTATGGAAGTCATAAGATATAAAGATGCCGGCAAAATAGTGACCACTTCAGAGCAACTGCTGGTTAGGGACGTGTTTAAAACTTGTGCTCTGCTGCTAATACAAAACTTAAACTAGTACGCTTAGCTGCAGACATGGTAACAATAATACGCGCATAACACGTTATGATAACCCATATAAATTAGCGACGTCAAGCTCAATTGGATGGCATAGATCATCAAAAGCAAGCCAACAGGTTTCGTTTTGGAGCATATTTGAGGTTAAACAGATTTGTTTTCTATCATCGACGTGCTTTCGAACTGATCAAGGGTCCCTTCGCTAAGTTCTAAGACTAATGTTCCAAGTTAGTATGCGCTTTAAAACCAGTTGTCAAATAAACCGTTATCTAACCCTCGATGGTGATAAATAAACAAAACCTCCAAATTTCTAAACCATCCTATTAAATGAAAGTGGGAAATACACCTCCATGTTTTTAGCAATAAAAATCCAAAACATTAAGGCAATGGTCTTGTAACATTTTCAACACATTCTCAATTCGTCGACCTTCCATCATCGATACGGATATACGCCCGAGGAGCAGACTTTAGAAAATAAACCCTTTTTTCAAATGTTTTATGGGTAGTAATAACAGTAGCCTTGTTTAAAATGTCAATCACATCACAAAAACGAACCAAATATTTGAATTTGTAAACATTTGTAATATCATTCTCCTTTGAAATCGAGCCACCAAAACCTTCCTACTATGAATTACCAATTTATTTAACATTACCCAGTGACACTTGTATCTATTTCTCCCAACAGTACCTTACGTTTTTTCATGGTCTAACTACCACAAGACACACAGTTGGATTACGATACTCATATGTACTTACCTGTGGTACAAATCGTTCAACCCAACCTGTTTTGCGATGGAAAAACGTTCTACATTATGGTATATACCAGTATTGTTCTTGTTTGGGTGAGCAAACTCAAATTATGCTCGAAGGACACCAACAGCAATGAGTTAATTTAAGTGTATTTTTGTTAACCTGCTGAATTAAAATAGGTGTTGAATAGTATGTTTCTGTACTCCAATTTATTCGCTTCACACGCTTGGCCACAGCATAGCTTCATCTTCTACTCTACATCATGGAAGAGGTTGAATGAGATATCTAAATCATTCAGACCTTTAAACACGATCAGAGAAAGAATATGAAAAGACGATCAAGTGAACAATTAGACTTATTTCATTACAACACGAAATGGCTGCACTAAGAGTCACAAAGAGTCGGAACTCGACCATTTCGTAATTCCACCAACCATAACGACGAGACAAGAAAACGGGATGGAGGAATTTAATCTCGAATTGCCCATGTATATTTCAGTCCTTTTTTACTTTGCAATCAGAGTACAGACTGAAGATTACATAGACCATAATAACAGACACTTTTAACTACAAGTTAAAATTCTTATCGCCGACAAAATCAATCAACCAACCACATGTTCTGGTTGTTCAGTTAAGGAGATTGTTATTTGAATAAGAATCTAATTAGCAGTAGCATGGATACTTATCATTACCGAGCGAAACATAAAAATCTCGTCGTACGGAAAACAGACAAGAAAACACATCTGGATGCTATATTTTCTAGGAATCATATATGATCTCTGATAAGACATTGATCACAATGATGGACTTAACGACCGTCTAATTAATAATGAGCATAGTCGCAGTTTCGGAATGGTTAAACATTTGTATTAGAATATGTGATGGCGAGATATGTACTTGCTGAACGCAGTGAATGCTAGGCAGAGACATAATCGAGCTACTACCGCGTTCCAGATCACGACGAATTCTAACGAATACAAAACGATCATTGAATAATGTCGACATTACGTGCGTCGTGTAGACAGTTTGCCTTATGTTGGAAACAACATCAAATACAACGCAAAAAATGTATTCAATAGTATGTGTAAGAAGACAATTATGAAGGAAGATATTCTGTATGTCGCTTCGTTTTTACTACAAACCAAGAAAACGACAGGCGACACTTTCACCCTATAAACTCAGTTCTAGTTTACTTCGTATGGAACTGCAGTTTTTCGCATCTCTAACCAACACGGTGACGATCATATTGTATTCTGAATTTGATAATACTCTGGATGGCAACGATTTGAAATAGTCATTTTTGACTAATTTTAAAAAGGTGTAAAGCAAACAATCTGTGAAAATAGTCCAAATAGGATGTTTTTAAATCATAACATGATTATCAAAATACATTTGCGATATCTAGATAGTTAATCAATTACCACAATTTAGTCTTTTGTTTTGCTACTGAATTAATAGAAAGATATACAGAGCTATTTAGCTAGATAACACGCTTTTAGATGTCAATACGATTATCCCAGTTAGATTGAAAACGACAATATATAATAATGAGTCATGATGCATGCATGGAAAAGCGTCAGGTAGAGGCCTGGAAATTCATCTCCATAAGAGATGGTTTTGACAAAGTGACAAAAAAGTTTCAGTGACCGTTGCTCGACTCCATTGTATTGGTGCCCAAAAATGGGGAACATGGCGGTACTTGCCACTATTACCACCTCACATACACTAATAACTCTATACATTTGCTAAATATTCACCCAATATTCGGTTTTATATACTATTACAACGAATTATTAGGAATTTGTGTGCTGTATTAAATTTTCATAAACTAACAGATGTCATTTTGACTCAACGATTTTTATTTAAATATTACATATTTTTAAGCATCATCAAAAGGTTGAAATAAAATAATACATTTAACGGTTTAGTTCCTGTGAAAATAGTCGTGTAAAGTGTTTCAAGCACATCGGGTTTTCTGTTTTGTTTGTTTGTCATATCTTTGTCGTGTATTTGACGTTTAAAGAGACTCATTAAGACAAAGCACTTAGACAAGTTAGATACTAGTTTTCGCAATGTCGCTGTCTTATGTTTGATTTCCATGCATGGCTATAAAATGTAGTTATCATCTATAAACAAGATTTTAGATAGCCTATTGTTCGAACGTCATTGCAAATTCTTTGTTAAGATATTAGACTGAAAATAAATGTTAACCACTTTTAAAGTTTTAATTTAAATCTTAATGATAAACATGTTTACTTTTCATTCGATGATTAAGACAGGTGGTTACGTATTATAACACATATCACGCAATAGTACAGAACTTGACTTTATATGCGTTGACGTTATCAGTTACAAAGGTACCATATATGCTTTACCTGTAAACTTATGTTAGCCGTTCTTTGTAGAACTTCAATCTCGCCATACATTAGCAACATTCAACTAATAATAGCGAATTAATATTTTCATATGTAATCATCATGAGAATTTTGTTATGGATTGACCTGCTTTTTATCATGATATTTCCAGATAAATTTTGATAGTTTTCAACCGTTGTCCTTTCAGAATATCATTATAATACTCGTATTATTTCCTTTTATGCTTCCAGGTTATGCCTATGATGAGAAGGTGTGTGACCCATATTACAAAACATCACTAATCCAGTCACTAGATTATTTTATAACAGTGTCCACAGCAGCACACGAACTTGCACACAAGTAAGTTTACTCATGACTCCCTAATTGTCCCCCACATTTACATCCAATCTATCATCAATTATCGAGTCCCGCGATGGCGTTCTGATTTCAATATGGCAAACTCCTTCTGCTCACATATCGATTACATGTGGTTTCGTTCAATTTTTTTTCGACTTTCCTTTTTTCATGCACCGGATCACAGCATCAACTAGGCGGTCAAGTAAATTTCTTATAATACGCCGACCGGAGTTATTGCAAATTGTCTTCAAATACAACTGGAAACATTCTAATGAAATACTTTCATACGTTTATGTGTGTAAAAGAACATTTTCTTTGTTCTATTTGAAACAATTGATTACACTACAATGAATTAAAACGTGAAACGTCCCTAGTGATAGCTTTATTTTCAGAACTAGACAGTAATGTAATGTATAGTCATGTACCTTACTTGCTTCTTATCTTCAAGTCTTGGACCAAACCATGACGGTGAAGGGAACGCAATCGCTTGTAGGGCTGATGATTACTTTCTGATGAGTCCCTACGACCCACGGTTGAGGAAAAATCCAACATACTCCAGGAACCCATGGATTTTTTCTGAATGCTCCGTGGAAGTGTTAAAAAATCAACTAAAAAAGAAGTATGTATGCTCAATAAACATACAGATATATACATTAAAGAAGGTTGTTTTGTTAGGTACATCGTTGTGTTTAAAATATGTTTAGTAAAACCTGCCGTCACGTTGAGGTCTATATATTTATGTGAGTATGAGGATTCTACCAGTCGTGCTTTAACATTGATTGCTTACAAGTTGTATTATATTGTGACATGCATTGGCGGAATCTTATTTTCCTCCATATATTGAATTCAAGTGATTATTTTCTCTCGAAACACTAACGTGTTTTGCTATAATTCTACGATTTAAACATACACTGAAATTTAAGCTGAATTGAAACCTGGAGTAATTTTTCTGTGAGGCAATAACTGTTAAGTCATCAGTACTCATTATGATGTGTGTGTCATTGCCTTCAATTCTGGATATCTTCGGGACTAGACATAATTATATTCAAGATTTTATATTAGGACTTGTGCCTATAATTCTTGGATTATTTTGAGATTTAATTAGTAACACCGTAAGTCCTTTTTTTCTCATTTTAACGTTTAATTCTAGGGAAAAATTATTTGTTAGATGTTACAAAGCCAAATGTGTCCACTCTTTCAAAATGATATGATACTGCTTGAATTCCAATTGGCGTGCCTATAATAGTAAATATGCCTAAGATTCCCGGTATCTTCAAAGTAAATGATTGTTACCACGGCAACGTTTCAAATAAAATATCAAAATACACACCTGCATTTGTTTTGAGTCACCTGATTTCTTGCGAATTTCAGTTGTTCCTCTAAAACATTATAATCATCTTTTATATCCTTTTTATCAATAAACTGATCTCCCTCCAAGTATATTATTATTCTACATGGCAACACGCATACATTTATCTAATAATACCGTTCTCTTCTGATACAAAATGTCAAACACTCACAGAAAATCTATTTCGGAGTAATATTTAACATGGTTCCTTATGAGAGCCTGGCATCATGTTCATAAAATTGAGATTGAACCGATCCTGAAACGACTAGACTTGCCTTCATCCAAACATTTTTACACTGAAAAGTAAAAGTTGTTAAATAACAGTTCCGATCTTTTTGTTTGAGATTCTGTTTGTGCCACATAATCAATGCAAGTTTCAAATGTTTTCGATTTGCTGGTTTTGTTTGTTTTTTATGGTTTAACGCCATTTTTCAGCACAATATAGATTATACATGACGGCAAGTATAAATAGCAGCGGAAACACCCGGAAAACACCCGGAAAGAACCACAAGACCTACGAGAGGCTACTGGCAAGCTTTCTCACATAACTACATTAGCTTAATCTTAGACTCTAACTCACGCAGACAGATGTGAGATGGCAGTGATCCGTAACCGACAGCGCTTTAGAGCTTTCGGCCACTCGTAGCCCCTTCGATTTGTTGGTGAATTCTATTTCATTGTTGAAAATCAGTCATTGAGTGTTTTCATGCCTGATTGTGCATTCCCAGACCAAACATTTTAATTTGCGCATTATACCAGTACAAGCTGGACTTAATATGGCAGTTATACATTGAGGTGATTTCAGCTGTCGATTTCTATTTCACCATTGACACGATTCTATCTTAATGTTTGTCCAGGGCTTGTTAAAAACACTCAGACACAGCTATTTGTCAAAATATCAGGACACATCGTAGAAAGTGATGATATCGCTGGTGAATCAGCTAGACTACCATGCATATTCTTTAATATATATCCTTATGAAACAAAATCTGTTTTTCCATTCAAGACATAAATACACTTATTATAAACCTGAAACACAGCTCGATGTACAATTTGACTTTAACAATCGTCAGAAGCACGTAGAAGATTGTGCATAAACCATATAGATGCAATGTTTAATCAACAATATCTCGACTAAAACGTATAACATTTTATCGACTTGCCTCAATTTGCATATCTCGTCCGCCACGTAAGCGATAATATTCTGTATAAAAATCAAGAAATGCCTAACGGATGAACAATATATAAATGTTCGATAAGACTGTAGTATAAGGGTCAGCATCTGCGGACGAAGTCCACTCTTTTAAGACAAAAGAAAAGAGTTTGAGCGTGGCAACTTTCATCCATCTGTTGATCGAAGCAAGTGCTATGACACAGTCACCTTCACATACCAAGGGAAAATTCCCGTGTATAGTTTGGCATTAAAACGCTTAATTTATTTCTTCCTGCTGATCTTTTATATATTTCACAATACCAGGCACGTGAACTTTAAACCTATGAACTACATAACTATTTGAAAGTGTATGCAAGCTACTGTTGTCCGAATATTCAGTGAGTGAACCAGATATACCTGATTGTGTTTACAAACCGCTGACCACACCGCAGCGTTTGCAATTGGACTCATATTGGTTGATACGTTTTTAACTGAACGTTTGATATGGGTTATGTTGAACATGTCTTTATGCGTCAAAACTAGGATCCTGTAGAACGAATATTAGGACTTCACTACTCGTTGGAAATGGTAATGCCACCTTTTGTTTTGAAAACAACATTGATCTCACGAGTACGGTCCGTAATATTTATCAGTCATATAAATGCTCAGGCGATGTTTAAAGCAGCTCTGCCGTGTCACTCCTGCGATATAACACTAAGTCAGTTCGAAGGTCAATATTTACAACAGGATTCAAAACCTGATTGTATTGTATATGCACTTTGTATAGAACTTACGAAGCGTCGATCGTAATAATATAACTTTCGAAGTCCTGTTTAATTATTTTTTTCCAGTACCACAGTAAAATTGTAAAATTATTTGCTATGTTCTGGAATCATACCCTGTGGAGTTTATCATTTTTTATACAAGTTAAAAGTTTTGCATGCAAAGCTGCTTCGGGTATTACTATATGAATTTGGTCGTTTTCGTGGATCTTGCAAATGATTTGGCCCATGCTGTGATTTCATTCACCATATGTATGTTTGAACAGAATTGACGTTTTAATGTCTTTCTACAATTAAAGATGAATTAGTCAATCAACTAATACCATATTTAAAGCATGGTCAAAAAACGAGACCAACACTGCATGGGATCAAATGGGATTCACAGGAGTAAATACAACATATTTGTGTTACGAATATCTGTATTGTGTCTTATATTTGTCAGTGATTGTGATCTTTGTTTAATTACATTTGTTGCTGTAATACAGTAAAACTATAAATATTTTGCTTTTTCTGGCATGAGAGCACCATATTGGGTATGACTTATTTGATAAAAGTTAAAAGCTTTGCTTTAAAGCTGCTTCGGTCATTATGTACATGCATTCATCATTTTCATGGATATTGAAAATGCTTCGACACTCGCTATCATTTAATTATCTATGTGTATGTGTGAACAACATTGACGTTTTAATGTATTTTCTACAACAATACACGGATACTTTTTCTAA